>CM044440.1:89211970-89223613 GCA_024363595.1 Xenopus borealis
TTTGCTTACTTTCTATCTTTTTTGGTTAGATTCAATTTATCACATGAAAACTCATGGGAGAGGTTCAGTTCGAGGAGAAAAAACATTTCTCCAGTTTTTTTTTTCCTCATTGATTCAATATCGTTTTCACGTGAATTGCCTCTAAAATCGAATCTCGGCCACAATTTTTCACATGATAATGTTTTCCTCAATACATTGATTCTGGCGCTTTGTTTGATAAAGGTTTTTTAATCTAGACTTTCTGACAAGCCAAAATGTTTGTCACTCTTTTACCTCAGATTATACAATGTCACAGGAAAAACAGTGCAGATAAAAGGAAGTGCAGCTGCAATTTCAAGGTCAATAGTACATCAAAAGTATATCCTTTTTTTTCCTTGAGTGAGCACATTGTAAAGACAATAATGGCAAATTGGTAAACAATGAGACATCAGGGCAGGTTATAATAAACAGAAATGAGCACCAGTATTAGTAGTACAAATAACATTAAGAAAGTCATGTTCAGACATAACTAGGTTTAAAATACGTTTTTAATAAGTAATATACATCTGATGTACAGAGGGAAATTAAATGAACAAGGAAATAGAAACGCTTTTATTCACAATGCATTTAACTACCTGTTAATAGTTAAAGTGCAAGGGCAGAAAAGGAAAGAGGCAGGGGCGTAACTATAGAGAAAGCAGACCCTGCGGCTGCAGGGGGGCCCAGGAGGCATAGGGGGCCCCATGAGCATTTATAGGCAAAACAGGACAATCTCTTGATATGTTGGGGGCCCTAAAATGAATTTGCTGTGGGGCCCAGTAGCATCTTGTTACACCACTGGAAAGAGGCAATGGTAAAACATGTCAGTGACCCATAATAAATGTTTAGGTAGTGGGTTATTTTCCGGGTTTAGAGGATAGCAAACGTTGCAAGCATCAATAATAGCTTTACCTGCACTGTGAAATCTGTAGCAGCTCTTCATTCCTGTTTGAGCAGTGAGCAATGTATTGCAGAGGAATAGCAAGCTTAAACTTAAAAGGAGTAAGTATGGGGCAGTACATTGTTTAAATATTATTTTTGAAAGCAACAATGTTTTAATATAGTTACGGGATTACAATATGTCCTATGCATATCTGGAGGTTATTCCATTTTTAAAGATATTTGGCACTTCTGCCATCCTAACAGAAGTTAAAAATAGAAATTATAAAAATAAAATAGTTATTATACGCTACACTTATGCAAGCTGAATTTTTTGTAGAGAAATCTTGAGCTTTTTATCAAGTGGTAGTTTAGGTCTATTTCAGTTGTTTAATATTTTGGAAAGATTTGAAGAGTTTTTGCACATTATAATAAATGCCTAAATTTAGATGTAGAACTTCCACTGCAATCAAATGTTTTTGTAACGGCATGCTGCCAATAAATGACATCCTGAGAAATGATGGAGCACATTCTATAACAGTTATAGAAAAGCCTAATTTCACCCTGTTAATAAAGGTCACATTTTTGGAATTTTTTTTCTTTCCCATTTAAACTAAAATTTAATGTATATAAATTCCGACATTTAAATGGAGTGCGGGTCTTTTCAACAGTGGTATATATACATATATATATTTTATATATTTAAGCAACCTTTAATTGTTTTGTAGGTGTCTACCCCTTTCATCAAACAGTTTGATGAAGGTTTGGAATATCATTACAATATTACAACAATTGCCTACCCAACCATGTTATTCATGTTATTCATCAACCATGTTGATGAAGGTTTGGAATATCATTACAATAGTACAACAATTGCCTACCCAACCATGTTATTCAAAAGATAATTTTGCAAAAAAAAAGTTATTTTGTTATGCAGTGCTGTGCATTAGATGAATTTGTACATGTATTGATTGGGGATGCGTATTAACCCTTTGCACAGGCACCTCAACAATAGATCTGGTCAATAGTAATGCTGCCAATTGATGAAACTGATATGTAATAAGTGATTTTTACAAAACTAAAAAAAGAACACTAAGAAACATGATTTGAGACGTTGATGGGACATGGAACATGAGTTTTGAAGACACAGACGTCTAGGACAAGACATCGATGTGCAAATGCTCATTTTACCTTTGGGTGGAGTTCTGCGGTTCGAAAGGCCCTGCAATGTGAATCTTTTTCTAGCAAGAGCTGAGCGCTCAAGATTATGACTTGCAGGATTATCAGCTAGGAAAAAGGGAAAGGGTTAGAAGGAGCTTTGCAAGCGAGAAAGGTTAGAAGGGTTAAAAAGCAGCATGCTAATGGTTTTGGCATCATTAAAGGGATACTGTCATGGGAAAAAAAATTTTTCAAAATGCATCAGTTAATAGTGCTGCTCCAAAATAATTCTGCATTGAAATCCATTTCTCAAAAGAGCAACCAGATTTTTTTATATTTCATTTTGAAATCTGACATGGGGCTAGATATATTGTCAATTTCCTAGCTGCCCCAAGTCATGTGACTTGTGCTCTGATAAACTTCAATCACAACTTACTGCTGTACTGCAAGTTGGAGTGATATCACCCCCTCCCTTTCCACCAGCCAGCAGCCTAACAACAGAACAATGAAAAGGTAACCAGATAACAGCTGCCTAACACAAGATAACAGCTGTCCAGTAGATCTAAGAACAGCACTCAATAGTAAAAACCCATGTCCCACTGTGTACTATTCAGTTACATTGAGAAGGAAAAACAACAGCCTGCCAGAAAGCAGTTCCCTCCTAAAGTGCTGGCACTTGTCACATGACCGGGGCAGCTGGGAAATTGACAAAATGTCTAGCCCCATGGCAGATTTCAAAACTGAATATAAAAAAATCTGTTTGCTCTTTTGAGAAATGGATTTCAGTGCAGAAGTCTACTGAAGCAGCACTATTAACTGATGCGTTTTGAAAAAAACATGTTTTCCCATGACAGTATCCCTTTAATGAAAGAAACTAAAATTGAAATCAAGAAGACTCTCTTTAGTGTATATAACTTCATAGAGGTGACTTAAAATTGCGGGGTGTCAGTGGAAATCGCTACTTAGTTGTCGGACTGTTTCTATTTACATCAAACAGAGCAGTAAAAAGGCTTTGATGACAACCAAACCAAAATAATAGATTATAAAGCACACAACAAACAGAGAATGTAATGGGTTGTACCCTTACTACTACCTTCCTTTTTTTAAAAGCAATTTACCGCTTTTTATTGCGGTTAACAATACAATGATGTTATTATCATACATAAAGTTTTACAGCACAATATTATAGATATAAAATAGAGATAATATGCAGCACAATAGCTGTAAACGTGTTAAAGAGTAACTAAGAACTATGTTTTGTTTTCTTAATTTCAGGTTAAAGCAAACATATTTTATGTATATTCTTTACAGACTAAGACAAAGCTTGGCCAGTTTTGTCTGTCCTTTTCCCTTTCACTTTCAGTTACAGCTGTTTGGGCCATCAGTAGCCTGAAGCAGGCCATAGATGCAAAGAATCCTCGATTTGTACAATTTTCAGATCGTGTGTGGAGAGTTCCAACATTTGTCTTGCCATGCCGATCAGTTGTTCAGTCGATCGGACAGGTTAGAAGATTTCTGTCGCCGCCGATGATATCTCTGCATGTATTGCCGATTTATTGGGCAGAAATTCTGATACGATTGCTGTCAGGGGCTGAACATCGTCTGATCTGTTCTTTTACGGCTTTATTTCAACTGAAGGTTAGTGCCAGGTCGGGAGATGGGGATGTCCGATCATTTGAACGTTCTTTGTGTCTATGGCCAGCTTTACACCATAATCACTGTTTCCTAGGCCATGGGCAAAGATGTATTCTTGGGGAAAGTTTTTCACATCAAAAGCTGATCAAGCACAAAAAATACAGCCTGCTGGCATTGCCTTTTAGGGCCAGAGGTTTATTTTAGAGGCTATTTTAAAGTCTATCACATCAGTGTGATTGAATAGAAAAAAACTAATGTGCCATTCCCTCCCATATATGGCAGTGAGCAATCAATTACTAGGGGTGGCAAAAAGCTGCCTCTGGTAACGCTAGTGAAATGAGCGCTATAGCACTGTCAGATATGGAGAAGTCCAGACGAAGGAGGAAGCACCAGGCTGTAAATGTCCAGTTTGCAGATCCAAGGGTCAGGAAGAATCATAAAGGAGTTTCAGGCGAAAGGTTAAAGGCAGGCCGAAAACAACCATAGTCATGATCAAAGCAAAGGGTCGAGTAATCAATTCATTAATTAATTAAGAATTTAGGAGCACTCAGGAGTAGTGAACTATAATGTGGCATTGAACCTGTGAGCTTGGCGTCCTTTTTAATTTCAAAATTCAGTCTCCGGCGTGATGACATCACCCGGCCGCCCCGCACAGCACAATTATGTCAATTCATGGCTGCAATCTTACCGAAGCAGTGCACCTCTTTGCACTAGCAATGCATCCCCCTTTTGACCCGCTCCAATGCTGATGTTTTAAGTGTGGAGCGAGGGGGGCGCAATGGGGCTGCCCCAGGATCACCCCTGAGTATGCAAATTGAAAATATGGCAGTTTTCTTCTATTTTTTTAGTACTTCACTACTACCTCTTATTATGTGAATGATGCCCTAAATCTTGCATTGGATCCACCGTTATTGAAAATGTCTGGGTGGACTCCAAACCTGTTTCACAGCTCTGCATTGGCCACCAGGTGGATAGAGGTGATAAAATTATGGGGTGTTTATTACTTCTTTAACTTTATCTTTGCTGCAAGGTTCAAGCTATGATTCTATGTCTCTGTTATGGCAACTTCATTGGCTATATTATTAGAAAACTCAGTTTCTTGGCCAATCAGGTTACTGACAGGCTGAGAGGTTTTATGTTTTTAGTAGGTCTGACGTATGCACTTGACATCTGTTTAAATTAATGATTACTCTAAAAGGTGTCGTACATATTTTTATGTAAGTAATCACTGAAACTTCAGAGGGGCACAATTCCTTCATGCCTTTCATGATCTATTCTGAACAACAGGACGCTAAAGTACATCTGGGGGGTACTTTGAAATGCCTCAACCCTACATCCCAAAGTATGACCTATAGGAAATTATTCAGCACTTTTTTAATGGACCCAACAGCAAAATATCTTTAGGGAACTTAAAGGAGAATTAAACCATAAAAATGAATATGGCTAAACATGCCATATTATATACTGAACTTAGTTCAAGCTAGTTTAGCTTGTCAATAGCACTAATGATCCAGAATTTCAAACTTGTCACAGGGGATCACCATCTTGGAAAGTGTCTGTGACACTCACATGCTCAGTGGGCTCTGAGCAGCTGTTGAGAAGCTAAGCTTAGGGGTTGTCGCAAATTATCAAGCAGAAAAGGTTTGTCTGTAATATAAGCTGATGCTGATAATTAAATTCTGATGCTAATTGCACTGGTTTCTGTGCTGCCATGTAGGAAGTATCTGTATTAATTACTAATAAGCCTAATATTGTGACATTTATATTCTGTATATTCAGTATATTGTGAGTGGGTCCCTAAGCTCAGTAAGTGACATCAGCACAGAGCATGTGCAGTGAATCAGCAGAAAAAAGATGGGGAGCTACTGGGGCATCTTTGGAGACACAGATCTTTACTGCTAAAGGGCTGTTATAGTAAATATGCATTGAAAGAGCACACGAGTCAGGACTACATACCACCTACATACCTGGGACACCAGAAAATTCCTTGGGTTTGCTGTCTCTTTTTTCAATCCCATTTTGTATAACAGCAGTCATCATTTTTGCATGCAAATATGTGTATGTTTTATGAGGATTCAGTCCCACTTCACCAGGCATGTCCAAAGTCCGGCCAGCAGGCCAATTGCAGCCAAATTTACAAATTTTCACCGGCCCACGGCCTCGGTCATGAAATTAATAATAATGCGGCCCACCAGTTCAGTGTGATCAGGATCATTCACTCCCGGAGATGGAATCTCGTAGCAATAGATGCGTACTGGCACATAGTGATGCGACGCTCTTGCGTACCTCATTGGTTCTAATAATGTACAGAAGGGGAGGGGTTACACTGACAGGGGCGTGTCAGTTCTATAAAGAAGTGGAAGAGAAGTGAGAGCAAAGCACGATGGAGTGGGAGGAGCTGCTTTGGGAGACATTGGGAGGATCAGGGAGAGATATGAGTGAGGAGTCACAGTCTGTACCCCAGGAACCCGGAGTTGGAATCTGAGTATCGAATTCTCTCTAGTCCCCAACCCGCCCCGAGCAGAAAATGAAGTGACAGGAACAATGAGATCAGACACTGACCAACCAACGCTGACACTGACATGAGATATTAGTATCAGGTACTTAAGCAAAAGTAATGTCCTCTGGTCTAAACTCTCCCCGCCTCCTTTATTGGCCTGGGAAGGATGTGGGGACTGGGTGCAGTTCTTCTCTTGTGAAGAGGAGTCGGAGAATTGGGGGTGTTGTGTTTTGATAGCAGGGGATGATCAGAGTATAACAGTGCTTTATTAGCAAGTTCACGCCGCCATTACACAACAGTAACATAAACTCTAACACCTTAAGCAGTATAGACAGTACTGTATATGCACAGTATAAATCATGTGCACAGTGACATCTACAGGCCATTTGTATAAACATCACAGGGAGGACTGGGATGATCCCCTCACCCGACACCAATTCTCCTTCCCTGACTGTCCCTATATGAGGTGCGGAGAATTAGGCCAAACAGACTCCACTTATCCAATTCTTAAAAACCGTGTACACGTCCATCTCCATGAGTGAATGATCATGGAATAATCCTGATCGCAAGCTAGTTACCACGTAAGGTGAGGTGAATAAAATCAAAATTTTACAGTGAGCATTTAATAGTTGAATAATATGTAATGTTTCAAATAAAACTAGATATAATCTTCCTGAAAGTTTTTTTTTTCCAGACAGACTTTTTCTTCATTTTATGACAGAAAAAAAAACTTCAAATATGAAAGGCAGAGTGATTTTGGTAAAAATATTACCAGCAACAAAACAACCCTTCAGATGAGCCTTATGCTGTGATAAAACATTCAAAATGCTAATGTATAACAGGAAATTTTAATCAGCATTTCATATAATACCTTTTTTTTGCCTTCCGGTTGGACTAGAAGTCCTATTCTTCTTATTGGAAGCTTCAAGACTTGGTAATTCTGCTTTGCTGTGGCTGTTACCTGAAGTCTTGTTGGACCTTTTTAATGAAGTTAATGACAAAATAAATGGTTTTTACTAAAGTATCTCAGACTTGCCATGATCAAATCCCATTGCGAATTATCAAGTATGGCACTGCTCTATAATTTTCACTGAAAAGGTAATCGCCTTGAATACTGTTGGTGACAAAACACAAGGAATTATCATGAATGTATTATAAAGAATCATTTTGTGGACCTTGGACATTGTGATGATGATGGTGCTGTAATACAATATAATATACAGGTATTTTTCGTATATTTATAAAACAATCTATTACAGTTTGCCACTTGGAATTCATCTAGTTGGAAAAATTAATGTAATTTTCTGCAACTCATATACAGGTATGGGACCTGTTATCCAGAATGCTCGGGACCTGGTTTTCTGTAATTTGGATCTTCATGCCTTAAGTCTACTAGAAAATCATAAAAAAAAAAAAAACATTAAATAAACCCAATAGGCTGGTTTTGCTTCCAATAAGGATTAATTATATCGTAGTTGGGAACAAGTACAAGCTACTGTTTTATTATTACAAAGAAATAACAAATCATTTTTAAAGATGTGGATTATTTTATTATAATGAAGTCTATAGGAGATAGCCTTTCCATAAGTCTTTCTGGATAACGGGTTATAACGGATCCCATACCTGTACTTTTTTTTTTTTTTATCATGGGGCAGATTGATCAAAATGTGAGAATAGAACTCTCAACAGAAAAACGCACTCATTTTCCTGTTTATTCCTATGGGATTTTTAGCATTGTATTTATCAAATGGTGAACTCCACTGGTAAATACGATTCTAAAAATCCCATAGGAATAAATAGAAAGTGAGTTTTTCTGTTGCGGGTTCTATTCTCACATTTTGATAAATCTGCCCCTTAATGTAGCAAAGAAAATATAATATAACTTAGGGGCAGATTTATCAAGGGCCAAAGTGAAAATTCGAATAAAAAAAATTAGAATTTCGAAGTAATTTTTGGGTACTTTGACTGAAAAATTTGATTCGAATTAAAAAATTTAACTATTCCAAAATCGAAATATTGTCTCTTTAAAAAAATTATATTAGAAACTTTGCCACCTTGAACCTGTCAAATTGCTGTTTTAGCCTATGGGGGACCTCCTAGAACTTTTATGGAGTCTTTTTGAAAATTTTGAGAATTCTAATTTTTGGGGGGGGAATCGTTCGAATCGAATGATTCGAAACTGGCCTTATTCAGACTGTTTTCGATCAAAAAAACAATTTGAATAAAATTTGAAGGTTGAATTTCGAAGTATTTTCCCTCGATAAATCTGCCCTTTAATGTAATAAATAGGAATCACTAAGCATCATTTAAATTCTGCACCAACATATTATAGAAAAATGTAATATTATTTAATATGTAACACTTATTTGTTAATTTTCATAACTTTTAAATCTGCACCATATGCTATTACAGTCTAATATGTGAGACACAAAAAGAATTCTCTATCCTATAAGGAACTGAAACTGCTCAAAAGGGAAGTGGTGTATTGAGCCAAAGGTGAGTAAGAGATGCTATAAATAGCAATGGATTATGACACAATATCATATGTCTAAAGCCTTACATTTAAAGTGATACGGACACTAAACATTTTATTTTCAAAAGATTAATCTACATTAGGCGGCAGATTTACAAAATTCACGTGAAGAATTCGAAGTTCGATCGACTTTGCATTAAATTCGCATTCGAATATTCAAATAAACTTTTATTCGAATATTCGATGGTCGAATAACTTCCCCTTTAAAATTCTATTCGACCACCTACTTCACCAGAATCAAGCTACCGAATTGGGTTTCATTACTTTTGTTCGAATATTAAAAAATTTGATCGATTAAATCGCTCGAATCGAACGATTGATCAATCAAAGTTTTTATATTCGATTGTTCGAATTGCGATAAAATCCTTCGAATTCAATAGTCAAATTCGAAGGATTTTACTTCACATTGTCGAATTTCGAATTCGAAAGGTAATGTAAAAGCATCTGAGAAATACTTATATGGCAAAATTATAAATAGTATGCAAAGACAGTATTAGGATAGATGTAAAAAAAGGATATTTTCTGGTGTTAGTACCTCTTTAATGATGACTAATAAAAGTCTGCTGGAGTAGCACTATTACGATAACTGATTTTGTTTTGAAAAAAACATGTTTTTGTGTGACATAAGAAAGCTAGAGATGTACTATGTCTTGGATTCAGTTTGGCACTACATTTTTAGCTGGATTTGGATTCAAAGGAATACTGAGTGCCTGGCCAAACTAAAGAGGACAATTGAAGGCCACCATGTTGGATAATGTAGTATATGCCCTTGTTCAACTTATGTTCAACACAGCTTGTGTTGAACATACTTTTCTTATTGTTCAAACACAAAAAACGTGTTATATATCTTGAGCTAAAAGGGAAACAGAATCAACTCCATGTTTGGTCCTTGCTAAGTAGATAATTAGATAACCAATATACAACCCCTCACTTTACCCTTGTTGCAGAGTTGTAACGGGCCAGCCAGACACTGGTAAAAATTTTGTTGGGCCCTAGCTGTCATGGGTCCTGATGACCCATAACCGCTCCCTTCATTTGGAGAGCATCTGGTATGCAAGGCACAAGGCTGCCCTGTAGTACCACCTACTTCTAGCAGGCATTAAGAACAGGGTTCTTTTGAACTATGCAGTGCTGTCCTGAAAGAACTAGGCTCAACTTTTAACAACATTTTATTATGCACAGATTTTTGTGGCCCTTGTTGCACCTGCATCTTGGCATAGCTCTTCATAAACACACCCAGTAATTAACAGTCATTAAAACCTTGATCTTGTGACCTGTTCACCATGATCCTGAGTTCCTCAGTTTCATTATTCCTGTGTCCAAGCCCGGTTCCTTGTCCCTGAACCCCCGTACCTAAATTTTGGAGGAGTCCCTAGTTCAGACTCCTGGCTTGTCCCTTGACTTCATTATGATTGCCTCCTGCCCCCACTATTGGACATATTACTGGATTTTGTCTCTGTCTACCGATTACTACTTGTTTGCAAGTATTTTCATACTACAGGTATGGGATCCGTTATCTGGAAACTTGTTATCCAGGAAGCCCTGAATTCCAGAAAGGACATCTCCCATAAACTAATTTTATAGAAACAATCCAAAATTTAAAGGAAATTATTTCCCTTTTCTTTGTAATAATAAAACAGTAGCTTGTACTTGATCCAAACTAAGATATAATTAATCCTTATTAGAAGCAAAACCAGCCTATTGGGTTTATTGAATGTTTACTTGATTTTCTAGAGGCCTTAATTTATGAAGCCCAAAATCATGGAAAGATCCCTTATCCAGAAAACTCCAGGTCCAAGCATTCTGGATAACAGGTCCCATACCTGTACCATCTGTAAACAATAGTTGTCAAAGTTTATTCATCATTTTATCATAGTCTCTGACCTTGGTACTGCTGCATTTGTTTAAACCCATAGTTACCCAGCCTTTATGCTCCAGACCGGACAGGGCCATTAAATAAAAAAAATATGCTAATCGGACAGAAAAGTGACGCTGTTACCTGGCAATAAATGAGTTAATTGGTGCGTGGTATACACTTTCTGTAATCCTCTGATGTAACTGGCTTGCTTCTATTAAACAAAGGCACAATGTCAAACAGAGAATTATTATTATTATTCAATCAGCTTTATGATTCAGATATTCAGCAATTATTCAGATATTCTTTGCGTTCACATATGCTTTGAACCGAGTGCCCCAAATGCTGTGAACTGCATTTGCATATGCTGCTGAAGACAGTATAGAACAGTGTATAAATTCTGCAACCTATTTATGACCAGCAGAGCAAATACCATAGTTTTTTAAAGGAATACTATGCCCCCAAAATGAATACTTAAGCAACAGATAGTTTACATCATACTAATTGGCATATTAAAGAATCTAACCAAACTGTAATATATATACATATATTTAAGTAAATATTGCCCTTTTATATCTCTTGGCTTGAACCAACATTTCGTGATGGTCTGTGTGCTGCCTCAGAGATCACCTTACATGAAATACTACAACTTTATACTTGATATCTCCACCATCTCTTGTCCTAATGTGGCTACCTCTGTCTACTACAGCACTCTTTAACACCTTTAACACTCTCCTTTCCCCATCTCCACCCCCTCCATGCACATCTGTCTCTGCTCAAGATATTGCTGAGCACTTCAAAAAGAAAATCGACACTATCAGAATGGACATCACATTACTCAACCCCCCAGGACTCCCACCACCCTCCCTCCACACACCCCAGCCTCTCCTGTGCTCTGTCACCCCTGTCCGTGATGAGGAAGTCTCAAAACCTTTGGCCTCTTCCCACCTTACTACCTGCCCGCTTGATCCAATTCCTTCAAAGCTTCTCTGCAATAACAATCCATTTATAATTGGTTTATAGTAAGCTCCAGTCCTTTTTTAATGAATGGACCGCAGGTATGGC
>CM044440.1:89227575-89252854 GCA_024363595.1 Xenopus borealis
CATGCAAAAGAATAAGAAATAAGGAAGGGGGCAAATAGTTTTTCACACCACTGTATATACTCACCCAACCGCTTAGTACGCTCCTCTACTGACCTGCTACTCAACGCTTCTCTCATTACCTCCTCACATGCTCGGATTCAAGACTTTGCAAGAGCTGCTCCCCTCCTCTGGAATTATCTCCCACAGTCTGTCCGACTTTCTCCCAACCTTTCTGCTTTCAATAAATCTCTTAAAAACCACTTCTTTCGAGAAGCCTACCCTCTTAACTACCAAATGCAACACTACATACAGTACCAGATCTCACCCACTTAATTCGATCTTGCCCATTCCCACATCTTATGTATAACTCCCTTACCTTTAGATTGTAAGCTCTTTCTGTATTGGGCCTTCCTCACCTTGTTATGTGCATTGATTGTAATTGAATGTAACTCCATATGTATGTAATTCATGTGATTTAGTTGTATAATCACATTTACTTTAAAGCGCTACGCAATATGTTGGCGCTATAGAAATACATGTTAATAATAATAATAACTATAAGTGTAACAAGAAGTGTGGAAGCAGAAGACAGAGCTCTTTCTGTTAATTGACTCATGTGACATAACTAGTATAGTTTGGTTGGTATGTTTGTGTGCACCAAGAATCATACAATCCCAAGGGGCTGCCCTTATTTTTCAAAATGGCAGTTTTCTATTTATGATCACCTAATGGCACACAATACTAAAAAATTATTTTGTTATGATAATGGTTTATTTACATGAAGCAGGGTTTTACAAATGAGAAGTTTTATATGCATTACATTGTTATAGAGACCTACATTGTTTCAGTGGGTGTAATTTTCCTTTAAAATGGCTTGTGAACTTCAACCTTATGAACAATGGAATAAGAAGCAGTACGCTGGAACCACTACTATATTGATGTTATAATTAGCTGAAGGTTGGGCTGGGTGGAATCCAGAATTTTGCAAGACGTATAACATGGGGTGTGACTCTTGCAATTAAGAATGCTAATACAGAATGGCATTAATAGACATTCACCGACTGTGAATCAATAATAACCAACCCTTAGTTATCTCTTTATTGCTGCAATGGAATAGATAGCCTTGTGGGTTAAGGCATGTTGAATCTGTTTAGGACAGCCCTCCATTATAAATGGACCTTTTCAAGTTGACATTTATACTAAATACTATAGTTAAAGAAATATTGTACCTGAAATAGGGTTGCCACATTTTGACCCGCCTAACCCCGGAAAGTAAAGGGCTGTGGTGTAATGTGGCAGGGTCGTGATATGCCTAATGACATGATGTGAATCATAGGGAATCCTGCCTGGTTTTCCTAATTTGGAAAAACAGGCGTGAAGTTTTGACACGGACATTCCTTCAAAAAAATGGGGTGAAAAACCGGACAGATGGCAACCCTACCCTGAAAACATCATGTATTGTAATGTATTAATAAGCACAGCACTTGTTACTGGTCTCTTAACCCACAGCAACCAATCAAGTGCGCCTTCAAACAGTAGACCAGTAAATGTTACCTGCTGACTGGTTGCTGTGGGTCACAAGACCTGGTACAAACACTGTTTCTAGCAATATGTCTATAGTAGTAAGTCAATTTAACTTGCTGTATTTTCTTTTTACGTTGAATATGTAATACTAGTCATCCGACTGGGTATCTCAATTCAGAATGTTCTGTACAAAAACATTTTGTCGTTATATATACCCTGAACTCTAAGGGGCAGATTTACTAAGGGACGAATTTTAGAAGTAAAAAAACTTTGAAATTCGACCCTCGAAGTTTCTTTAAAGGGCTTTTTTGAACAAAAATTTACCTATTTCGATCGAATAGGTCCATTTTCAATTGAATACAAAATCGTTTGAATTGTTTGATTCGATCGAACGATCCTCCGCAAAATGCTTTAAATTCTTGGAACTTTTCAGGACAGGTTCTATGAGGTCCCCCATAGGCTAAAATGGCAATTCGGCAGCTTTAAGGTGGCTAATAGTCAAAGTCCAAGGATTTTTAAAAGGGCAAGTACTTCGAATTCTCACTTCAAATCGAAATTTGGGCTATTTTTTTTAGCCCAAAATTACATCGAAATTCGAATTTTAAAAATTAGAATTTTATTCGAATTTTCACTTCGACCTTTAGTAAATGTGCCCCTAAATTCAATCAGCATAATCTGTTTAGTAAAGCCAGTATGGTGTCATAGAGCTCATGGAGGTAAGGTGTTGATTGTATGATTAGAGCTATAAGGTGTTTCTAGCACACCCATTTCTCACTATGCAAATTGTGGTGCTTCATGCCTTATGGCACAATCATACCCACTCCATTAACACTGCAATTGAGTAGAGTTGATGATGTAAAATGATAAGTAGTGGTTTTGAGTATTTTCTTTGCCTGATGACACAGGATGACAATATAACCTAGGTAACCTTACCTAGCTATTGCTAATGTGAAACTATGTAATAAAGACAAGAATTGGATTCAAGTTGCAGAAGGTTAAATATAGGTTCCATTGTGTTCTACTGAGCACTATACATAGAGTATAAATAGTTCTGTGCATGTTTTTTTTTTGCCCTATTGGAATAAAACCCTATGTATGCACTCTTACAATTTAGTTTTGCAGTAGGTTTTTTGGGGCAATCTTATAACCTTCTAACAAAGCACAAGAGTCATATGTCACAAAACTGTGGTAATCATTGTTAAGAAAGCCACAAAATGCACATAAGTGCTTAATCTAACATGAAGAACTATACCTCAAAGACCCACAATGGAATGTGTTTCTTTTACTATAGACCAGTTTACTGCTACTACTCTGATGAGTGAAATGTACTTTCAGGCTTCCCACCCAACACACCCTATAAACACCTGGTGCATTACAAGTTTCATTCTGACCTGCTTGGAAAAATACTCTCTCCTTCTTGTAAGATCAATCCTTTTTGCCAGGGCCAGACTGGAAGGAAAAAGCAGCCCTGGAAAGAGTATCAACGCACCCCATGTATACCCACACATGCAAAGCATTATTTATATTTCCAACCCCAAGGTTAACCAAGGGATTGAGTAGATAGCAGGCAACTCTAATATTACTAACTGAATTCTGCCTATATGCATGTGCACTAACAAATGCAGGCATCGACTTAGCTCTGGCTAGCTGTTATGGACAGCTCATTTACATTTCTAAAGTGAGTGGCTCATTTAAAGACAAAACTAATTTAAATTTTTAGGTATGCAGCCCATTTAGATTTTAAAGCAAACAGCAAGTGGGCATTTGCATAAACCCACTGCTTTTTGCCCTTTTGTGCCCTATTGCCCAAACTAAGTACATGCAAATGTAAGAAGATATGTTTTAAGGGGAAGTTAACGTTTACTTAATTTTTCATTCTGAGCAACTGAAAATATGTGCAGTGTAGTATTTGAAAAGCTGTCTTTGTGTTTGTAATTAGGCTAGGCTATCTATTTAAAGGACTTGTTCAGTGTAAAAATAAAAACTTGCTAAACAGGTAGGCTGTGCAAAATTTAAAATTTTTCATTATACTGTAGTTAGTAAGCCAAAACATTTAATCTGTAAAAGCTGCATTGACTGGGTGTGTAACATAATAGCTAGAGCACTACTCCCTGCTTTGCAGCTCTCTTATTGGTTATCAGTCAGTAACCAATCATTGACTTGAGGGGAGCATAGTAGTTGCTTTTGAATCAAATGCAAACTCACTGAACTGTATCTCCTATGTGACTGGCCCCCCAGTCAACTCTTCTACAGCTAAAATATATATATATATATATATATATATATATATATAGGTATATACATGTACATATATACCTATAGGAACTGAACCCTTATAGGAACTGCACAACAATAAATTTGGTTCTGGCTGTAATGTTAGAATCAGTTTCCACAAATGCTTTTTACATTTCTATTTTCAGCCAGTGGCTGCCCTGCTGCTCCCTTTCTTTTCTTCAGACAGGGCAGATTTCACAGCAAATTGCAAAATGTTGTGTTTCAGTGCTGAAATCTGGCACACCTGCCTGCACTTAAGCAAAGACAATCAGGTGCAAGCAGATCAGGGGCGGATGAGCAGCAGGGGAGAGGATTCTTAGCCTGTATATCTCCGCAGGCCATAATCAGCAATTGCCTGGACCTAGCCTTAAGGAAAGACTGTAAATACTATACCTCTGCAAGCTTCCAGTTGGCCTGTAAGGACTTTTCTGATTTCAGAAACCCAAAGGTTTTTCACATCCACAGCAGATGCCTACAGGAGATTAACGTTGGATTACTGAAGCATTGGGTTCCATTGATCCAAGGTTTGACTTGTAAGTAAATGATTGGGTGATTGAATAAAACATTACCTGAATAATATAAACCTCTTCTCTGCCATTGTACCATATTTCAAACTTCTTAATGTCCCCTTTAACATTTTCAGTGATGCCAACTGAACTCATCTAGTAACAGAAGACAAATTGTTATTTCCTCTATTTTGACATCGAGAAATGGACTATGCGATGCACTCCTCATACTGGACCACAAATTGTACAGCAAGGTGTTTTTGTATTTCATTCAAGGGTCACAATATCTTAAAGTGAAACTGAGCAACTTTGGAATATACAATAAATCTAATATCTAAGGAGAAGAAAAGTAAAAACCACCAGGATGCTATGGTTCTCTAGATGGCATGTTCTTACCATTGGAACAGTATAAAGTCAGCCATCTTAAAAACAAATTCCCCAATGGCTTATATAGACATTAATATTAGAACATATAAGGCATTGTGCAAACTGTAAAGAAGGAGAATCACATAAAATGTAAGGCACTCTGAAAAATGTCTTGTTTTACATGTTTCAACAGTCAGGAAAAGTTATACAGAGAATATGAGAAAGTTACTTTGTTTAGCTGTCCAAACACATATGAATAATAATATATCAGGGAACATGTCCCATGTATGGTCAGCAATAGAGATCACAGGTACGATAAAACTACTGAATGCAATCCAAGCTGAATAATATTACTAATCTCATGTGTACCTTATCCCATCCTGTTAATGTTGATTACATCAATACTTGCCTGTAGCTGTACAGAAGCTATTGCAAATGATCTACTGACAGTAAGGGCTATTGCAGCAAGACAATTGCATCACTAATGAAAGGGAATGTGATGTGGAGAATTGGTAAACTGAAAGGGAAAAGATTATAAAAGGTCACAGTTTTGAGCAAATGTTTAGGTTTTTTTATCAGGGGTGTAATCTATTCTTCCTTAAAATTATTTTACATTTTTTTCCTAAATTTTTGCCTGCAATCTCTCTATTTCACCCAACCCCCATCCCTATATTTGGAGTGATTTCCTACCACAGGGGAGTCATGTCACCATGTCACCTTTGGTTAACATTTACATTTTGAACAATAGCAGCACATCGGAATGACCCATATGCAGTCAGAAATCAGAATACTTAGGGCCAAATTTAGCAATTTCACGTGAAATGATCGAAGTTCAATCGAATAACGATCGTACGAATTTTTCATGAAGTCGTAAAGTAAAATTTGGCCTCTTCAATCATCGAATATCGAATTGAGCAAATATTTGATCATTCGATTTTAAAGTTATTCGACTGCCTACTTCGCCAGATTGAACCTACCGAATTGTAATAGAAGCCTATGGGAAGCTGCCCATCGGCTTTTGAGGCTAAGTCCTGCTCGAATACCATAAGTACGATCGTAGCGTTCGATCATTCGAATCGGACTATTGAAGGAAATTTCACGATTTTTGCGTGAAATTGAATGATCGGTATCCGATCGTACAAATTAATCGAGAAATCAGATATCGAGCAAAATGATAGCCTAAAACTATTCGATGGTCGAATACTTATCGAATTGCGAATTTGGTTGAGCTAATTATGGGGAATAATAGTAAATTTGCCCCTTAGTATTAGCATTGTTATAATATTTAAAGCATACAGTCTACTGTCAGACAACAGAGGTATAGAATAGAAGTCATTACCTTCAGAATATGCTTGAAACTGTACGACTGAGACTTTTCATGTCCTTCACTGTTCTCTTCCCTTTTCTTGCAAAACAGTATGGCCTTAGCATACAAAAAGATGTGCCTTTGCATGGGTTTGAATCTGGCCAAGTCTTTTACCTTGTTGTGCCCTTTCTTGTGATCAGTCCAAACATTAAATGAGCCCTGCATGAGCAGCTTACCAAGTTCATTCAGATCTCCCTAAAAAATACAGATTAATTAGTGGGAATAAAGGAAAACAGAAAGAGCTACATTGTAAATAGTTAGGTTACTGCTTAAGTACTGCAGCTGCCCACTAACCAATGCTAATTTTATTGAAAACAGTTTCCTTAGACATTATGAAAACTGAAATACTTCTGTTTTACTGTATGAACAGAGACAACTACTTCACAACATATTATTTGATTAGTGTAGTCCGTAACATTAGTATGGCTGGAACTACTGTTATACTATACCAGACCACTTGAGCCATGCATCATTGCTCCTTCCACACTAAACCTGATTTTTTGGCATACACAGGGGCCCAGAATACATCCTATGTGTCTCAAAGAGCAGGAAAACTGTTGACATCAGCCAAAGCTAAGACTAGGAGCAGTAATGGTAATAGATATATGACTAATGTAAAAGCAGAAAGCAGCACAGCAGTTGTAACACTCTCTGGTCTCATCCTTGCACTATAAAGGATCAGATATGTTCAAAAAACAATTTTATTTACATTTAATGCATGTATCTGATTATACAGCACCTACAAATGACCTATTCCTTGGCATCCTATTTTATATGAGTACGGTTTCAGCCTGTGGACCTGTAGAAAGCCATAAATGGCAATTGACCCATTAGCTCCATGTGTAAGAGCTGTATCCATTTGTATTTTACAGAGCTTATCTGGTGTGCAAATCTTTTTTACCAGTACAGGGCAACAGAATGTTATTATTAATTTCATATTTTTAAATACTTTCATTGTGTGGTGTTACTGTTCCTTAATCAGTGCTGTTCATCTTGTGTGAAGTCTGGGTGCTGTGACTGCTTACCTTGTGTAATCTTTAAAGGACAAGGAAAGTTAAACTAAAGAAGTAGCTAGAAATGTTGTACATATGTGTTGGGGTTCTCTACCAGCCCAAGGCAACCACAGCCCTTTAGCAGTAAAGATCTGTGTCTCCAAAGATGTCACAGTAGCCCCCCATCTTCTTTTCTGCTGATTCACTGATTCACATGCTCTGTGCTGCTGTCACTTACTGAGCTTAGGGACTGACTAAAAATATACAGTACACGTAGAATATAAATGTCACAATGTAAGGCTTATTAGTAATTAATATGGATGATTACTACATGGCAGCACAGAAACCAGTGCAATTCTCATCAGAATTTAATAATCAGCCCTGTAGCATCAGCCTTTATAACAGGCCAACCTCATTTTCTGCTTGATAATTTACAACAACCACTAAGCTTAGCTTCTCAACAGCTGCTCAGAGCCCACTGAGCATGTGAGTGTCACAGACACTTTTCAAGACGGTGACCCCCTGTGACAAGTTTGAAGTCCTGGATCGTTGCTGCTATTGACAAGCTGAAACTTTAGCCTGGTGCAATAAGTTCAGTATATAAAACATTACATTTTTAGTCCTATTCATCCTTTAAAAGGTATCAGAACTGAGATGAACTGGCCCTTGTATTGTTCACACCTCAGATTCAAGCTGTAAGGTGCTGAACTGTTCATACCTGTAAGACAATGTCTGTTTTTGCCATACCCTGACTGCCCTACTCTGCCTGTAGGAGGTGAAACTAGTGGGGTTTTGTTTTGTGGGGTTGTCAGGTACAGGAACAGAATAAAATGGTTTTGGTGAAACAAAGTTGCATAAATAGGGAAATTCTAAAAATAGGCTTTAAATGAAAACATTTAATTGCCTTGGCTTATAAGACTTTTTTTAAGCATGGGTCTAGTGCCATCAGTTCTTCTGAACTGTTTTTACAGCTTTATATTCATAGTTAAATATTGATGTACAGAGATTATAAATCATATACATCAATAAGTTCCATTAAGTGCCAAGTGGAGTTTACAGTCTAAGGGCCCTATCAGCGCTAAGCAACAAGTTGGCGCTATAGAAATACATGTTAATAATACATTCACGCACATTGTTGTCAATTTTATCAGAAACCAATTAACCAGCCTGTACGTTTTTGGATTGTAGTGCTATATTTAAAGGCATGGGGAAAAGGTCTGGTTTATCACACCAGGCCCAATAGCTTCCCCTGGCATGTATTCTACCCAAGAGGCTGCAATGGTTTGGATGTAAAAAATAATGGAAACAGGTGGACACCACTGTCCTGCCAAATAAACATTAGCTGGTCTTTTATACATTTTAGTGACAATTACACTTACCTCATATCCTGTAATAGCTATTTGGTGCATTGAGTCATTCACTGACTTAATTATGTCCAACACTGTGGCAAGTGCTTCTTCTAATTCAGCTGTCCCTTCAGAATTCTTACTGCATTTCAACATTTCCTAAGCAATAAATACCAGTTATTGAAATGAAAATAATGGTCAATAAAAACAAATCTGAATTTCCTGATACAAATAGCAAGGAGAGTATCTTATTAATAATATATAGTTGCCATATAATTACCCTATTATTATAATCAAAATCAGATTTTAAACAATGTTAATTACCCCCATAATAACCATGTTCATTTTACTCAGTTTGGCAGGTTATGAAAGTCTGAAGTCATGACTGGGTAGTTGACATCAAGGCTATACTTTGTTTCGGAAGGACAGAGGCAATAGAAAAGGAGAAGGGGTTTGTCTTTTTGGTAGGCAGGTTCCAAAATGAGGGGGCTGAAGACTTATGGGTGAAGCTCTTCACTGATTGTAAAGAGTCCAGCAAATTAGTTGTAGGAGTATGCTATAGACCCCCTAATGTAAGTTTGGAGGAGGAGGATAAGCTCCTGAAAAGAAAAGGTTGCTAGTTTGGGGAAAGTAATGCTAATGGGTGATTTTAATTATCCAGATATTGACTGAAGCAGAAAAAATGCTATTCTGGATCTGTTATGCTTTTTATTTAATAAAGTGTCCTGTGTCATTATTTCTGGAAATTTAATACTGAGCAAATTTCATGTGATATGCTAAAATTAAAACTTAATTAATTGGTCTGTTAAAAACAATAAAGTTAATGGGGTTAAAAACACTTAAAAAGTTGAATTGTATGGATATGGTTTAGCAGGGTAACACCACACAATACCCACAATGGGTAAACTCCCACCTAGATCCTAACATCCATTCATTAGATAAACCCCTTAAAAGGTTAAACTTGCAAGTAAGGAGGTATGGAGAGAGTTGGAGGTAAATCATTTCACATACACATAATAAACAAGCAGAAAAGGTGCTGGTGTTGGTTAAGTAGATGCCTCTGTGAGGACAAGAGTGGTAGAATTCACCCTAATGCCATATGCACAGACTGTAATGGCAGATTTGATTATCTAAAGGTGGCCATACATGGGCAGATAAAAGTTGCCGACAGACTGTGTCTGCAGCTTATCGGGCCGTGTGGCGAGCCCTCCGACGGGTTTTCCCGATCGACGTCTGGCCGAAAGTCGGCCAGATGTCGATCGGGCAGGATTAAAAATCCCGTTGGATCGCGGCCGCATCTGTTCGTTGATGCGGTCCCGCGATTCGACCGCCCGTACTGATCCAAACGTTGGGCCCTAGGGCCCACGATCGGATCAGCCCGATATCACCCACCTCAAGGTGGGCATATCGGGGAGAGATCCGCTCATTTGGCAACATCGCCAAACGAGCGGATCTCTACGTGTATGGCCACCTTAAGTGGAACCAACACCAAATGTGAGTATTGTGTGGTGTTACCCCGCTAAACCAGATCCATACATTTCAACTTTTTAAGTGTTTTTAACCCATTAACATTTTTGTTTCTAACGGACCAATTATATGTTAAGTTTTAATTTTAGAATATCACATGAAATTTTGCTCAGTAATGAATCACCAGAAATAACGATAAAGGGCACTTTATTAATTAAAAAGCACTTTATGACCAAGTGGGGCTTATTCCGGCCAAAACCCCTGCCTTGAACCCCAGGTGCTTATACCTAAATTTAACATCCCAATGTGACAATAAGGGAAACAGAGCCGTGGCTGCCTTGGACATTGCCAAGGCATTTGACACAGTTGTCAACTGAGTAGCCATATCTATGTCAGGTACTAGCAGCCTTCGTTCTGGGACCGAAATATAAAGCTATGATTCAAATGCTATATAATCCCTAAATTCGACCCTGCACATAAACTCCCTAAGCACCCCAGGCTTCTCTCTCTCAAAGGGCACCAGACAGGTCTGCCCCTTTTTTCCCCTGCTTTTTGCGCTTGCAATTAAACCATTTGCTCAGGCAGTAAGAAAGACCCAGCAGATACAAGGCTTCAAGGTATCAGGAACATATGATAAAATACAGTTGTATGCGGATGATACTTTGGTCTACCTGGGGGACAGGCTCCATCGCTAAAGGCTCTGGTGGATCGCACTGTTAGCTTTGGCACAGTTTCAGGACTTAAAACCAGCTCAACCAAATCAACCCATTTTCTAGTGGATGGCCAAGGCCAAAATGAATCCTTACAATCCTGTCCCTTTCATATTACAAACCAGTTCACATATCTGGGTATTCAGGTATCTCTGCCCCTCTTCCAATTTAAGGTGTTGAACATTGACCCTTAGCTACAATGGATACAAGACAAATGTAAAGCTTGGAATGCACTGCCAGTGGGCCCAACTGGCAAGATACATTTAATTAAAATGTTTATGCTCCCCAAGCTGCTGTACACTCTGTGGCATTCCCCAATATACATATCCAAAATAATATTCCAAATCAATAAGCTGTTTAGCAAGTTTATATGGGGAAAGTGAAGGGCCAGATTACACCTCACAACCTTAAAGAGGCCAAAAGATGGGGGGTGGGGGTGGCACTACCAGATACATATCTATATTTTTTGGCAGCCCAACGCACCCATATTTCTCCTATGATGCACCATGACATATTCCCACCCCTCTACCTGTATAGCCTATGGGCAAAGGTATTAGAAAATGTAGAATCACCATGGTTAGCCCTATTGGTCAAAAAATCCTGTAGAAACACTGGTGAAACTTCAGGCAAAAATCCTGTGTATAGCACACCCAGCAATCCAATACAAACACTACCTACAGTGACTGACTTCCCAGGGCTGATTCATATAAACCCCACCGGGTATCTGGCGAGCACTGGGTCTCACTACTCTGGAGGATGTCTTCCAAGGGAAAGGGAACCAGGTAATATCCCTGCAATCACTGCACAACAACAGGCCAATTCCCCAAACTCAGTGGCTAACTCAGCACAGACCAGGGATGGAGTTTACTAGCCAATCCAACAGAAAAGGAATTAATATTTCCAACTCACCAATAGTGGACTCCCTGCTAGAGCCTGCCCAAAAAAGCAAGATATCCACCCTATACAAGCTAATGTACAAACCTAAGTATAAGGACACTAGCATCCCCTCCAGGGGGGCATGGGAGATGCCTCATTAAGGATGACCAAAGGGAATGGGCCTTGGCTATGCCACTACTGGTCTCCATGTCTCTTAAGCATAATCTGCTGCAACTATATAGAGCATACTACACACTACAGAGGTTAATTTAAAAAAAAATGTCTTTTTACGGTAATCCTCTTGTACTTAGTTGTAGCATTTAACTAGTATGTTTTCATTTTGCACAGGTTTAAAAAAAAGTGGATCAGGATGCATTTCACTGCATGTTGTACTTGTATAACTATGCATGTGACAAATAAAGAAGCTTATCTTATCTAAAACATAGGCCTACCCCTGTAACAGCTAGTAACCAAAACAGATACTTGATTTCATCATTCCACCTCAATACATGGTAACTGCTAATTTATTGCTAAGGGCTGAGAACAAAACCAACTTTTCATGCAATGCTGCATAACCTTATAATTTTCTCTTGCTTCTGATGCTTCCCCTAAGGCTAAGGCCAGACGGGGAGATTCGGGGGCATTTTGTCGCCTGGCGACTTCTCGCCGCGACTTGTAGCCCCCGAACCTCCCCGAATAGCCACTTACCTAAGCGCACCGGCGTTGCTTGAAAACGCCGGCGCGTATCCACACGGAGCGGCGCGCTTTTTGAAATCGCTCCAAATTGCCTCGCCAGGCAATGCCCCCGAATCTCCCCGTCTGGCCTAGCCCTAACTGTGTAGAGTACACTGAGTTGGGAAATGTCACAAATGCTATGTGATGGAGATGTACTATATTAAGTTTTCTGAAATTAGAAGAATGTTTATGTAGCATCTAATTCCAACAAAGAAAGGAAAATAATACCTTTAAAAGCAGCTGATATTTTGTGATCCTTTGGACAGGCTTAAGAAGATAAGCATCTAAAGACAGCTTATGATCCAGTCTACGCTGGCATTCCTTTAAAAGTGAATAGATACATGTTAAAGTGAATAGAAAAAGAGTATATGGGTTTTGTCCCCTTAGGTTCAAAATCAATAGCAATGTATGTTCAAAAGCATCATTAAAACTTTAATGGTGCATAAGTGTTGTCATGTAACCATTTCCGTTCACTTAATGCCCTTCCCCAAGTTGTCTGTCAGACAGATGCATACATAGTCAGAACCGAATAGGCTTCAGCTGTGCATGTTCCTGTCTGCCAGACAACTTGAAAAAAGACATCAAGTGAGCAGAGATTGTGATTAACAATTCCACTGCACTACTCTAAATTTTAATAACAGGTATGGACAAACATACCTGGGTTTCCTTGACCTTTAAATAGATAAACTGAAAAAATGCCTTTGGAAAGCCATACTGGTTACTGTGCTTTAGACTTGTGATATATGTGATCCTGGCACTCAATCTAAACTCATAGTTACCTGGTAAAGATGATTTTTCTTCTTCTACATTATTGGCTACAGCACATGAATCTCTAGCCTGCAACCCTCAAAGATGGTCAGAGAGTGGGAAATGGTAGTTAGTTTAACAATGGTTGGAGGGCTATAAGTGCCTGGTATAGCAGAACACAATTAAAACAATATAAAAATACTGATTGCTTAAAACAGCCTACAGGAGTCAGATTTGTACTATGGAACAAGACTAGGTTATTAGGAAAAAACTGGAGTTAAAAGCTTTACATTAACTCTTTGATGAGGATAGCGCCAATTATACTAATTCACCTGAAAAAAAATGCTCTCTGCGCACTGTCTCCAGATTGCTTCCGACCTTGGTTTATTTTGGCAGTACTTTTCATAAATTTGAAGGTCCTCTTTCTGAAATACAGAAAATGTTTCCATTACAGGCTGTTCATAATACAGGTATGTGATCAGTTATCCAGACAACCATTATCCAGATAGTTCCAAATTACAGAGAGGATGTCTCCCATAGACTCTATTATAATAATCAAAAATTTTAAACTCCTTTCCTTTTTCTCTGCAATAATATAACAGTACCTTTTACTTGATCCCAAGTAAGATACAATGAAACCTTATTGAAAGTAAAAACAGCCTATTGGGTTTATTTAATGTTTACATGATTTTCTAGTAGACTTAAGGTATAAAGATCCAAATTAAAGAAACATCTATTATCTGGAAAACCCCACATCCCAGGCATTCTGGATAACAGGTCCCATACCTGTAATACTAATACATTTAGAATCTATGGTTACTCTTTTGAATGTGCAAATTTACATCCATACAGATCATTTAAAAAATATATAAAAAATGCATATAACATGGGTTCAGTCAGAACAGAACCAAGAAAGCCACCTCTTACTCAGCACGGACTTCTGACTAAAGTATATATACAATACCTTGCAAAAGTATTCAACCCCCTTGGCTTTTTACCTATTTTGTTAAATTCCAACCTGTAATTTAAATGTTTCTTAATCTTATTTTATGTGATGGATCTGCACAAAATAGTCTATTGAAATGAGAAAAAAAAAATATATAAATATAAAAAAGAATAAAAAAATAAAACTGAAAATTGGCATGTACATATGTATTCACCCCCTTTGCCATGAAGTCCCTAAAAAATCCTGGTGCAACCAATTACCTTCAAAAGTCACAAAATACATGAAATGAAATCCACCTGTGTGCAATTGAAGTGTCACATAATCTGTCAGTATAAACACAACTTTTCTGAAAGGCCCCAGAGGCTGCAGTACCAACAAGCAATAGGCATCACGCCATGAAGACCAAAGGGCTCTCCAAACAAGTCAGGGGTAAAGATGTTGAGAAGTGAAAGTCAGGGTTGGGTTATAAAAAAATGTCCAAATCTTTGATGATCCCGCGGAGCACCATCAAATCCATCATCTACAAAGAAAAAGAACATGGTACCACAACAAACCTGCCAAGAGAGGGCCACCCACCTAGGCATTAATCAGAGAGGCAGCACAGAGACCAAAAGTAACCCTGAAGGAGTTGCCGAGTTCCACAGCAGAGACTGGATTATCTGTCCATAGGACCACAATGAGCCGCACACTCCATAGAGCTGGGCTTTCTGAAACAGTGGCCAAAAAAAGCCATTTAAGTTAAAAATAAGAAGGCATGTTTTGAGTTTGCCAAAAGGCATGTGGATGACTCCCCAACTGTATGGAGGAATGAGTCCATGATCAAATGAGATTAAAATTTAACTTTTCGGCTACCAAGGAAAATACTATGTCTGTCAAAAACCCCGACAAATCCCATCACCCCAAGAACACCATTGCTACATTGAAACATGGTGGCGGCTGCATCATGCTGTGGGGGACTGGTAAACTGGTCAGAGTCGAGGGAAAAATGGATGCTACTAAATACAGGGATATTCTTGAGCAAAACCTGTGTCAGTCTGCCTGTGATTTGAGCAAGACAATGACCCGCAGCATACTGCTAAAGCAACACTTGAAAGGTTTAAAGGGGACCTGTCACCCTAAGAAATAATTCCAAATTCGTATCTATTGTGTTTTTTATGCAAAATAAACTTTTAAAGGAGAATTCAACCCCGCCGGCGCTAAACTGACATCTTCTGACGCAACGTCCTTCTTCTAGGGGTGCATGCGCAGAAGGACTAATTTTCTGGTCAGTACTACTGCGCATGCACCCGAAGTTCACAAAGTTTAATGGGAAAACTTTGTGAACTTTGTGTGCATGTGCAGTAGTACCAACCAGCAAATGTGTCCTACTGTGCATGTGCTGCCTCGGAGATGGAAGAAGACGTTATGGCCGAAGATGGTGCCCGTGAACCTGCACGATGGTACCAGATGGGGGCCTACGGGGAGAAGGGGTTTAGCGCCGGCGGGGTTGATTTCCCCTTTAAATCTTTGTTGCCACCTGCCTTGGAATTCACAACCATAGCAAGTAGATAGCAGCCATTTTGTGGACACTGTTATTGATGTGAGGAGGGCAATGACGTAGAAAATGCAAAATGGAAAGTGAAAGTAATTGCCTGCTCCACCTCTATGCCTTAGGCATAGAGGAGGGGCATGCAATATATGATTGACAGCTGAAATCCTTAATGCATTTATAACAGGTAGGGATATTTTAATGAAAAAATTTATTTGGGTTTCATGATTAATTTGTAAAGGACTTTTATTATACAACTTTTTATGTCTGGGTGACAGGTCCACTTTAAGGGGAAACATTTCAATGTGTTGGAATAGCCTAATTAAGTGCAGACTTCAATTCAATTGAGAATCTGTGGTCAGACTTTAAAGGAGAATTCAAGTGAAAAAACCCTCCCCACTCCCCTGTGTATGACCCCTCCCTCCTCCCCCCGGCCTACCTGCCCACACCGGGCAAATGCCCCTACCTTGCTGCTTACCCCTCCTTCCAGGGGTACAGGTTGAATTCTCCTTTAAGATTGCTGTTCACAAGCAAAAACCATCCAACATGAAGCAGCTGGAGCCGTTTTGCCTTGAGAAATGGGCAAAAATCCCAGTGGCAAGATGTGGCAAGCTCGTAGAGACTTATCCAAATCAACTTGCAGCTGTAATTGCTGCAAAAGCTGGCTCTACAAAGTACTTGTGGCTTTAGGGGGATGAACAGGTATGCACGCTGAAGATTTCTGTTATTTTGTGCTATTTGTTGTTTGCTTTACAATAAAAAAAAAAACATCTTCAAAGTTGAAGGCATGTTACATAAATGAAATGGTGCAAACTATCAAACAATCCATTAATTAATCAATTTTAATTCCAGGTTAAGGCAACAAAACATGAAAAATGCAATTGAATACTTTTGCAAGGCACTGTATATGGCAGTTTAAATCAGGTAATATGTGATGATTAGATAGAGCACACATATCACTTACCATATACTCATCACTTACCCTTTTTAAAAAACATGTTCCAAGCAAATCAGCATTTTCAGTGCAATTCTCTAATTCCTTGAGGAAAATTCTAGAGATTAAGAAGAAATATTGTTATCACTAATAGCAAAAATTACATATATAAATATTTTTGGAGATATCTCAAATACAGTTCATATAAAAGCCCTACGTCTTATTTGGCATTTCTTTAAAAATAGAAATCATGAACAGTAATATGGGCAATACAAGAGCTTAATTAGATTCATACATTGTTCGGATACCTGCCTTTTGTGAAACTCATAAATTTCTGAAAGGTTTCCAAAGAGAACTTCCTTATTGTTTTGTAATGCCATTGGGATCAAACCAATCATTTCAGGATTGTCCAAAGATGACGCATAACCCTAAGACCAAGGGGAAAAAACATTATTTTGCCAAATTACACCTTTGAAATAATGGCTATTGGACCATTTAATTCATTTGGATGCACATATTATCATTTTTTTATTCTAATTTATAAAGCACCATCGTATTTCATAATTTTTATTTTTGATAAAAAAGGGATTTGTTGTCTACTCACCGATAAATCCTGTTCTCGAAGTACAGTACAAACAGCATAAAGCACTAGTCAGGTAATACAACCTTTCAGCTTAGGAGGCAGGATGGAACTAAAAAGTAGGTTCCTCCACCAGGAACCCTTCTCTTCCCTGGCACAGTATAGTGGTGTAGCTATAGAATATATTTAGCACCAGTGCTAAAACTACGAGAGTGTGTAGGATAAAGAGTTTGTAGTCACCTGGTAGCGTGTAATGAAAAATCCCCAAAAACATTTGAACAATGCACTGGATGTAAAATCCCATCACTTCATAACTGATTGTAGAACTTTTCTGCTAAAACTACCACCAGAAGGGGAGGAAATATTAAAGAGCTTTGTATATGTGTGTAAAAAAAGAACATGTGGCTGCTTTACAAATTAATTCAGAAAAGGATTGGTTATACAGAGCTCACAAGGTGCTCAAAGCTCTTGCTCTTGAGTGGAGCTTTGTTGACTTGCTGCAGGGCCAAATAGAGTCTCTGACTCCTGAGGTCCTCTGTTCTGTGAAAATAGGACTTGAGAGCTCACATAACATCTAGGTTGTGTAGTTGTTGCTCCTTCTAATTGGCCATTTTAGGACATAACTATGGGAGTATGATTTCTTGGTTGAGGTGGATTACACTTTGAGTAGGAAGTTCGGCATTACCTGTAGTACCACTTTGTCCTTCTGGAAGATGCAGAAATAGGCTTGCAACTCAGAGCCCTGATTTCAGAGACTCATCTTGCTGATAAAATGGACACCAAGAGAGCATTTTTCCACGTGAGTATTCTGAGATCTATGGAGGCTAGAGGATCAAACCGGCCTTTCTGAAGGACTTCTAAAATTTAGTTCAGGTATCACAGGGGTGCCAGTACAGCAGTCTGATGTGCCTTGCTGTTTGAAGGTTGTGACATTGGGTGATGCTGACTGCTTTTGGATGAACACCAAAGAGTTGAACCTGGGCCCTGAGAGAATTGACTCATAAGCCCTTAACAAGGCCATCCTGTATAAAATCAATTAAGAGAAGGGTTGTGTAAGTACGATGGTTAATGGCTGTATTTCTGCACGAGGAGATGTAGGTAGACCGGATACAGTGATAGGAGGTTGCCATTATTCACTTGAGAGCTTCTAACAGGGTGCTTGTTACCTTGTTGGAGAATCCCTAGTTCATCCAGTGGAACATTCATGGAATGCTTCTCTAGACTGGAGTGTCAGCAGGGACCTTAGAGTAGACGGTCTTGTTGGCAATTTAGCAGCCATGAAGACGCTACTGAGTGTTTTATAGGGTCATAAAGCCATGTTTGCCTGGGCTAAAACTATTGCCATTGTCTGCAGGTGGCATATAAAATGGTGGACAAAAAACTCCCACTTTGTTGTCATTGCGTTTATCAACCACGCATAGGGGTTGTGGTACTTGGAATGGTATCAAGTTACCTGATAGCTGAACTTATTCTCTATGTGGTCTGCCTTTGGGTTGCCCCGCTTGTAGTGAGCTGTTGTTGAGCATTCATTACCATGGGTTGAGGGTTGTGTAGCTCAGAAAACCTGCCTCCCATTTCAGTTGGCCTGCAATGTAGACAGCTATTAAGCAGCAAGAGTTGTAGTCTGTCCATTATAGCATGTGTAACGTCTCTGTCCAAGCTGCTCTGTGTACCTCCTTGATGGTTTATGTACGTCAAAGTGGTGATATTGTTAAATTGATCTTGAAGAGTGGATCTTCCAGCAGTTTGATTCCAAAACCTGAATGAATAGGTTGGTGTAAGCCAAAGATGCAGCAAATGACAGGACTATATTAATAGGTCATCCAAGTAGGACAAAGATGTCAAACTGCTGCATGTGTGCCACTAGAGCCAACAGTACTGTTGAAAAAGCATACTATCGGAAAGCTTGAACTGTTCCTCTCAGACAGAAAAGCAAAGATTCTGTTGGTGACCCTCGTGGCTTGGCATATGGAAATAAGCATTATCAGACATAAAGAAGTCCCCTTGTTTTGAACAATGGAAAATGTCGACATTTGAGGTATTTGAGGCCACAGGTTGAAGGGGACAATTTTTTGTTTAGGTATCAGAAATAGATTTGAGTAAAACCCTTCATTTTGTTCTCTGTGGACCAGGTGATGGTATGCTCAAGGAGAATGTCGTGGAGTGCGTGTCTCAAGGCCCAATTCTTGGCTGGATTAATGGGTGTTGATTAAAGAAACTTTTGTTGTGGGGGTCTTTGGAATTTGAGTTTGTAACCAAATTAAATGATTTTGTGGACACAAGAAACCAAAGTTATCTTGAGCCAAGTCTCACTGAATGTTACGAGGCACCATTCATAGGTCCAGGTTATATAATGTTTGTAATGTGGCCTTCGAAATAGAGAATCTAAGCACTAGTATGTCCATAACTGTAGAAGGATTTGCCACAGATGGAAATTCTCTTGCAGCATTTGTATGTGTAGTTTGGCTCTAGTAAACACATACAATTTAAATTGATGAGAAATTGGATTACTTTTTGCAGTATAACACTATAGCACCTCAATACTGTAACCATATAGAAGATCCTGGACCAATACAATTATGGTGCTAATTTACCTAACTAGACCACATATGAGGTGATGCAGGGTCATCCCAGATAATATAAATGTACAGCCAGTAGCTGAGGTAGTACATTCTTATTACAAAAATAATAGTGTTCTTAATTGAATAAGGATAGTCATCATCTTTAATTGAACAAGCATAGTCATAACTAAGCTAATATGTTTTTAATATGTTCATTAAATTGCATTTTTATGATGATTGCCATTTGACCTATAGTAAAAGCAAAAGCATGTTTTAACATTATGTAACTACAATTTGATTTGAAGTGTACAAAAGCTCTGTATTAGGGAGGGATCAGGCACAACCTGGTGGAGAAAAAGGAATCTTAACCCTGTGCCCCTCTTAATTTCATTGTGCCTTTTTTTAACCTATGCACACACTGGAACATATGAAAATTATTGACAAAAATGTTATATGAATTACTCCTGCAGGCTTTTTGAGTGTCTTTCAGAGAATTATCTTTTCACTTTTCAGCTAAAAGGAGCATCTGGCATCCTGATCACTCATCTCTCAGCTTCTGCAAAAATTAACAGGATAGGGTTTATAGAAGTTATATTTTTAGCACATAATTTGTGCCGAATTATTGACTTCACATCTGTCTATTGTTTCATTTTCTGCATCACTGTCTGGGGCCCTTATTGAGTTGTTTTGAGGGTTGTAATTAATAGATGGAAAAGGTACACAAACACTCCCTTTTTTTACCATAGGCAGAGCTTATTTCACAGATTGAATGGAAACTGTGATACTTTTAAGAATAATTTCACAGCACAACTTTAGATCACAATGTAATGCAAATTGTTTATTTGTGAAGGGATGGATTCTGGGACTAGAAGCCGCTCTGTTACATGGTTTATATGGATAATAGAGGGACATCAAGTGCCACAATCCATCACTGCAAAAAGAAAACACACTGAGGGAAGGGTTCCATAAGACTGTCAGCCTAAGGCAGCAGGTTTGGAATGGTTCTTATTAGTATTATATTAATCATGGTTTCATTTCAATGTAACAGTGATGTTTATTTATACAAATTTTTGTAAGTTCATATGCAGTTTTTCCAAACAAATTCATGTCAAAAGAGGTTTCTTTCCCTTTTATTGTAAGTTCCCTTAAACTTACAATTACATAACTTAAACTGACCATTGACTGATGCTATACACGTTCATAACTTCATAACTGAAAATACTTGTTGCAACAGGCCCTGTGATGTAAGTGGAGCATTAAATCAGACAGGGCTCCATTTAGGGTTCATTTTTAACAGACAATTCTGTATGTTTTCCAGTAGAAAAGAGATTAATTTAGAGACAGTCTTGTACCCACCAAGCAAGTCAGGTAGAGCAACATGGAGAATGTTGTTAATTTTTGTAAAAAATAGGATCCGATGCAGCGTTTAGCAATTGATTTCCCACGATGCTGGTGTAAAATGAAATATAGAAACGGCAGAAGTTCAAAGGATACCAGCATGCTGGCCGCCTTTAATTAAATTAATTAAGTAAATTAAACTTTGTGCTTTTGAGAGCATATAATAACTGCCTACAAATATATGTATGGTCAAACTAGAAGACTGAAGATTTTTTCTTTGTTTGTGACACTATATAAATATTGTATACACATTATTTGACCATAGGCAAGCATTCAAATGCAAACTGCAGTAAAGTAGGTTTAAAAATTGGTCTTACCTCTATGATACATTTAAGCTCTTCAACATAAACACGCTCTGTTTCGATTAACTCATTGATGATGTGGCTGGGAGAAAAAGAGAGAAACAATAGAATTTATGGGATAAAAACATACATAAACTTAAATAAGATTAAAATTAAAAAAAATGCATTTTAATACTTCGTTAATTCAGCATTGAACTTGGAACTTAACACTCATGAACATGGGCAGAAACAGTCAATGGTGTTCATGAACGATTACATTGGTTACTACTGTGTGTTACAAAAAAAACAGACCAAAGAATCCTTCAAGAGCAATCATACAAGGAATATTAAAGTAATCTGAGCTAACTATAGTCAGTTCTACCAGCAATAAGAGTATGAATGTTGCACCAAGATCAATTGTGGAAATTTCAGCACTGTGTTTTTGAGCTGGTATTGTGTGCAAATTATGTGGGAGGATGAAACACTGTTCTCCTGTTTTATGGCTTAAAATCAGGGGTCCTCAAACGGCCCTCCAATGTCATTTACCCGGCCCCCGCCCACGCTGGCAATTGCCCCAGATTAAAAAAAAAAAAAAAAAATAGAAAGCTCGAATCTGGCCTCCCCCTGGACTAACTATGTGCATTTGAACAAGCGGTGCATCAGTTCAGTACGCGCGCATGTTCACGTTGGCCCCCTGATGACGTCACTGTGGCGTGCTACGCGTGGGGGTACCAAGGAGAGGCGCATCAGGGAGGGAGCGCTCTGGATTTGGCGTGTTTCCTGACTTCCTGTAGGCAGGCTGTGGCTGCGCATTTTGGTGGGCTGCAGGATAAAGTAACCTACTTCTCCTCTGCCAACTGATTGGATCTGCTGCTCCTGTCTCTTCTACTGCGCTGGAAATGTTGCAAAGGGAGTTTCAAAAGAGATTTAAAGAGCTTCATCTCCATGAACAGGACATACAGCTTTTCCGGAACCCATTTTCTGTTTAAATTGAAATTGTTGATCTGATTTACCAAATGGAACTGGCCGAACTACAGAATTGTGACTCTCTAAAGGACACTTTCAAAGCAAGCAGCCTTACTAATTTCTATGCATCTCTCCCCTCTGAGACATATCTTAATCTCAGGAACCATGCACTCAAAATGGCAACCCTCTTTGGCAGCACCTATGTCTGTGAAACATCTGAAATCTCCAACCAGATCCAGACTTAAGCTGGCCATAGACGAAAAGATTTTTGAAAGATCCAATTGTTATCGTGAGACCACGATTGTCTCAAAACGATCGTTTAAATGCCTGATGTGTCCATCAACTAAAAAGACCATTTCAGGCGATATTGCCAGCAAAACTGAAGGATCAGTTTGCCCTGCAAACATAGGTAGATTGCATGGAGACCGATAAAGATTTTCTAACCTGACCGATCAATCATCAGACCGATGTCGGACGAAAAATCGTAAGATGAACGATCGTTTGTATCCCACTAACCGCACGATAATTTGACAGATTGGTCGGACTTCCCTAAGATCGGTCGTTTGGCAGGGAAAGATCGTTGCGTCTATGGGGAGCTTTACTGATGCACACTTGCATCACTTGTTACGACTTGCAGTGACAAACATGGAACCAGATATTGATTATCTCATCAGCCAAAAGCACGCCCACACTTCCCATTGAAATACTGGTAAGTTTATGTTAGTTAAAATTGTTCTTCATTGTACATTTTTTAAATAGTGTATTGTTTCTTCATGGTTTTTTTTGCACTACCTGTACTACAAATAAGATATGCAGTGTGCATGGTAATTTGTTCATTTTTTTTTTTTAAACTATAGTCCGGTCCCCCAACAGTCTGAGGAACCGTGAACTGGCCCTCTGTTTAAAAAGTTTGAAGACCCCTGCTTAAAATAAATGTTCCGGAACAACTTAGCAAAAATAAGGGGCAGAGTTACTAAATTCACATAAATGATTCGAAATTCAATCGAATTTTCAAAAAGATTCGAATTTCGACTTTTTTGGGGTACTTCGACCATCGAATTTCAAAAATTCAATTGATTCAAATAAAAATCTATTCGATCATTCAATGGTCAAAGTACTTACCCTTTAAAAAAAAAAATTTGATTGCCTAGGTCGCCAAATTAAACTTACCGAATTGAAGCTCCCATAGGGTTTTTCTAAGTTTTTTAGATCGAATAAAAAAATTTGATCGAATTGCTAAAGGGGTTGTCCACCTTCAAACAACTATTTGTTTTCAGATAGATCACCAGAAATAATGACTTTTTCCAATTACTGTCTATTTTCTATTTGTAACCGTTTTTCTAATATTGAAGTGTAAAGTGTCATTTTTCACCTTCTAAAGCAGCTCTGGGAGTGGGGGTCGTCGCCCCCCCCAGGAGGATGGAGGATGAAACACTGTTCTCCTGTTTTATGGCTTAAAATAAATGTTCTGGAACAACTTAGCAACAATAAGGGGCAGAGTTACCAAATTCACATGAATGATTCGAAATTCAATTGAATTTTCAAAAAGATTCGAATTTCGAATAACTTTTTTTGGGTACTTCGACCATCGAATACTCCAGAGATGTTGCTATGAAAAGTATAAATGAAATGTTGCAAAATTGTATCAGTTTAGAGTCTGCACCTGAATTACTGAGCTGCCAGACTCAAACACCAGAGACACCAACATCCAACTTTAAACTTAGATTTTGGAAAAACAGTAAAAAAATAAATAACGGAAAGTAATTAAAAAAAGTCTTTATTTATGGAGAACAATCTGAAAACGACTGAACAGAAAAAGTGTTTGGAAGGTGAACAACCCCTTTAAAATCGTTCTAATCGTTCAATTCGAAAGATTTAATTGTTCAATCGAATTTTTTTTTAATCAAACGTTTGATTAGTCAAATTGCGGTAAAATCATTCGAATTCGAAGGATTTAAATTCGGCCAAAATTCGATGGTGAATTCGAAGGTTTTTTTAACCCTAGAATTCGACCCTTGATAAACCTGCCCCTAAGTAGCCTTAATATTGGCCTGGATTTGTCACTCAACTGAGCTAGCCGCATGATTGGCAGGGCCAGATTGACTTTTTATGCTGCCCTAGTCAACTACTACTGTGTTACCCCTCCCCCTTTACACCATAGATCAGTGATCCTCAAACTTGGCCCTCCAGCTGTTAAGGGACTACAAGTCCCACAATGCAAAAATGCATTGTGGGACTTGTAGTTCCTTAACAGCTGGAGGGCCAAGTTTGAGGATCACTGATCTATGGTGTAAAGGGTGAAATTCTACTTCTGTACAAAAAACCTACAAAACAAGATTTTCACCAGGCAAATTAGTGTTTTGCAGCATCCTTATTGTACCTAGTCCTTCTAAGCGATAGCAGTACGGTTGTATTGTGAATGGGCTGCTAAGGGAAGACCTGGTTTTGGACTTCCCACACATGCTTTGGCAAGATATGCAGATCTATTATACCAGTCAATCTCAGCTGGCTCTCTACTTCTTCTTAATAGAATGCCATGTTAGTCGTTATTATTCCTAGCATGTGTTCATTGTGTTCTGAAACACACATTCAGGTAGTTCTGGGAGATGAACATACTAGGATAAAATGGTGGGAGGGATTTGTGTATACACTGCTCTATAGGTCATTGACAGCAGTGTAACTATACAAAGCCAGGTCCCCCTGCAAAAAAATCTTGAGGGACCAAGTGAGCACTTCAACCCCTTACTGCCCATCCCACTTCCTCCTCTCCCCACTGCTCACTCTCAGGTAGGAGAGCAGTAAGAGAAGAGGGATTTTACACCAAAAGAGAAAGCCAACTTGGTGGCACGGGGAGCTGGAACCATACAGCAGAACACACCATATAGTAGCTATGCCACTGCCATGAAGCCAGTATGTCTTTGCTATATCATGTAGAAATTTTAAAATACTTTCCCCTATATGTTGGAATATTGCTGCTAAAGTTCTCCTCCATTCTGCTATAAGTGTATGACAGAGTTTAGTTACTGATGTTGGAAATGAGGCCTAGCTCACAGCTGACACGCTAATTGATACTAGAGGTGTATATTTGGGAAGAGGTCAAGACTTTGTGCAAAGCTGACAAGTTCTTCCACTTCCATCCAGGGCCAGGCCAAGGTAGTTTGGCACCCTAGGCAAGGGGTACAATCAGCGCCCCCCCA
>CM044440.1:89256512-89279811 GCA_024363595.1 Xenopus borealis
GGGGGGGGCAGGGGGGCTTGGGAGCCAGAAAATTTTGTTGTGCGGGGCCCGTGATTTCTAATGGTGGCCCTATGTATGTATTTGTTAAAATGTGGATACCTGAGAAAAATGACACAGGGTACAGTATACATTCAAATTGTGGATTTAGCAAAACTATTTCACGTAATGATTAATGTGAACATTTTATTTCTGCCAGCCAATTACCAGGGATGCCAGGTTGTCTGTTTTACAGCCAAATTGGGCTATTAATCTAAGGCCTAGGCTGGTTTTGAAAGTACAAACTAGCCAAGGTACAGGTTTGGCCTACTTTTTGGGCATTTGGTTTTTACTTTGGAATCCATCTTTTTTTTTACCATAATGTGCCAAGTCTGTGTCTTTTAATGCATATTGGGTAATGTAGTTTTTGTTTAACAATTTTCTAACTGACAATTTTAATGTAAGACTGCAATACTCAGCAGGCAATGGGACTAGCTTGTGTAGAAGACAGGAGTTACCAGTCTGCTGTCACTCTCTTAAAGGGGTTGTTGAGTTAACTTTTAGTATAATGTAGAGAGTGATATTCCGAGACAATTTGTAATTGGTTTTCATTTTTTATTGTTTGTGGTTTTATAGTTATTTAGCTTTTTATTCAGCAGCTCCCTAGTTTGCAGTGTCAGCAATTTGGTTTCTAGGGTACAAATTACCCTATCAACCCTGCATTGATTTGAATTGAGACTAGAATATGAACAGGAGATGGACTGAATGCCAAATTTCTATAGGTTGACCTTTTTTACCTTTACTATTGAAATTGTATATGTATTAGGGCCCCCCTCTGTAGTTACATTCTTGGTGGTGGGCAAATCTGTCCTATTTTGCTTAAAGGAGAATTCAACCCTACAAACCCTACCCCCAGCATGACCCCCCTCCCTTCAGCCTAAGTGATACCCTGGGCAAATGCCCCTAAGTCCATACTTACCCCTTTGCAGATTCAGGCATCAGACTTCATGGGTGCCATCTTTAGCCGCTTCTTCTTCTTCGGAATGAGACCGCCGCTTTGGCAATTTTGGTGAGTTTCGGCGCATGCACAGTTGTTGCGAGGTGGAACATTACCCCCAACTGTGCATGCACCAAAACACAGGTCTCATTCCGAAGATTACTGAAGCGGCTTAAGATGGAGCCTGTGAAGTCCAATGCCTGAATCTGCACAGAGGGATATGTATGGACTTAGGAGAATTTGTTCAGGGTAACACTTAAAGGAGAATTCAACCCCTCCAGCCCCCCTTCTTCTTCTACCCAGGCAAATGCCCCTAAGTCGCTACTTACCCCTCCGTGCAGGTCCCCTCCAGCCAGGTTCATGGGCACCATCTTCTCCAGTAACATCTTCTTCCTGAATCGGTCGGCGCTTGGCGGCACATGCACAGTAGGACCCATTTGCCGGTTGGTACTACTGTGAATGTGCCCAAAGTTCACGAAGTTCGCCTATTGAACTTCGAGAACTTTGGGCACATGCAAAGTAGTACCAACCAGCAAATACATCCTACTGTGCATGCACCACCAGAATCCAACCTTCCCAATCAATATTGTGTCCAGACATCGGTCGGGAAGACCCATCGGAAGCCCATACAGGCAGATAAACTGTTAAATTGGTCTAAACGACCAATATTGGCAGCTTTATCTGCCCGTGTATGGCAAGCACTAGGCTGGGGAGAAGAAGAGAGGGGGGTCTTGGTGGGGACAAGGGGTATGGGTTTTTTAAATGTAGGGTCGAATTCTGCTTTAATGGAAAAATGCGTATTTTCATACATATTCATTTATGGGTAGACTTTTATTTACTGCATATATTGTGTTATTTTTGGGCTACTTATGAAGTGCCTTTTGGCTAGTTTTCGACTGGTTTTGTAGCTGACTTGGCTCTGGTTTTGATTCCCTGCTAGTTACCTATAGTGCATGGGGCTGAACAGAATGCGACTTCCTACAAGTTCACAAGCTCAATGATGAAGCAGAAACTTCCCACGTAGGTTTTACACTGCTCCTCCACACGATGCCCGTCACACTCGACAGCACTTGACTGCCACGTTTTCGCGACGAGTTTCTCCAGCAATTCCTTATTCAGGAGTTAACAGTAACGTGAAACCAAACTTTTTTTCCCCATGGACCACGCCTGAAACAAGCAGGGTAGATGGGAACGTCTCCCAAACAGTATTTCTCACATGAATCACTATTACTCATATCTATATATATAATATGTAGCCTATCGAGATAGTAACAGGACAAGTGATGATTTCTCAAGATACGACCTGACGATATACTTCTGCGTCATTCGCTGGTTAATTAGTCATACATGTATACTTAGCGCTTCCTTGACATTGTTTTATTGAACGTTTCCGTCGCTTTGGTTTGCCCTGCTCGGCTTGGACATTGCCGAACATTTACCTTGACACTTCATGTTTAGGCGTTATGCGCCTCTGCCTGACTCTACGGAGAGGTATTTGAGGGAGGGGGGGGGATAATAACTTGCTGAACTGGAAGGTGATTGGCTGGCCGACGACTGGGCAGCTCCCCCTTCCTTGCTGTTGTGTGGTTTGCTCCAGCAGAGCTGTGAGTGTGAGCCAAGGAGCGTGTGCATTGCCTGTTGCGCTGTGCGCATCTCTTCTGCCTGTCTGGAACATTCTATCTGCGCCGGTAAGTTTCCTCTTCAAATGACTGCCTTCAAACCTACTGCTGTAGGGACATTTAGATATCCCATGGTCGGAGAAGGGGGTTTCCCGCTTTCCAACTTTACTACAACTCCCAGCATCCAATGTCATTAAGTCAAACTATATTTGGAGGTTTAAACGAATGGGGTGGTGGGGGGTTATTTTACATCCAAAAGGTAATTACTATTAGATTTTATTTAAAACCAATTGTATATTATGAAACCGGGAAGAGCATTAAAGAGGCCTTTGAATGAACTTTTAGTATGACATGGAGAGTGATATTCTGAGACCATTTGCAATTGGTTTTCATTTTTTTATTTGCTGTTTTTGCGTTAATTAGCTTTTCATTCAGCAGCTGTCCAGTTTGCCGTTTCACCAATCTGGTTGCTAGGGTTGCCACCTTTTCTGGAAAACAAATTAACTATATTCTTGCCATTTTTTTTTCCTATTAATAACATCGGGATCGAGAATTTATTTTTACTGGCCAAGCCGGTAAAGTTCCTGCCAGGTGGCACCCCTAGCTAGGGCCAGTATTACACTAGCAACCATGCACTGATTTGAATAAAAGACTGGACTATCTATAGGAGAGGGCCTGAAGAGAAAGATGAGTAATGAAAAGGAGATTTACTTACCTGGTAAATATCTTTTACATAGGCCCTTACTGACAGGTAGGGCCGTATGCATAAAAGTAGCAATAACCAGGTCCAGACTGGCAATCTGTGGGTTCTGGCAAATGCCAGAGGGGCTGCTATAAGGTGCCATAGAATGTCAGTATTTAGAGGGCTGGTGGGGGCTGATTGGGCCTCTGTGTACCTGAAATGCCAGGGCCTATTTTGATTCTCAGTCCAGTCCTGGCAATATCAATGCATTTGTAGTCTTACAGTGCATTTTGTTTTTGGATGGGGTCAGTGTCCCACCCTCCCCATTTGAAAGTTGGAAAGAGTCAAAAGAAGAAGGCAAATAATTTAAAAAAATATATAGAAATAAATAATGCTGAGCAATTGAAAGGTTGCTTAGAATGGGCCATTCTATAACAGAAAAGATAACTTTAAGATGAACCACCTCTTTAACTATTAGAGCTGACTTAGGTTTCTACCCCATGCAGAGATAACCCCCCTTTTTAAGATATGGACAGACCAAGATGCATTTAATTTATATAGTTCTAAAGGTGTGTCACGGCATCACACATACATATAAAGCAATATCGTAGTATGTGTTTTGTGACCCGTTAGTTCCCATTCAGGACAGTTGTGCGCATTCTCTGTCCGCTGAGCTGGAAGTAGGGTGGGTAGTAAAATGCTTGCAATAGCCCTGTTTTTTTATATGTGTAAACCGCAGCATACAGTACATGCACCCTAGACTGCAGAACTTCCTAAATTTGCTCTTCATTATACACAAACTTTTGTTCCCATATCGTTTTTTGATTTTTTTTTCCCCCCCTCAATATGCATCCTAGACTATGAGCTGCAGCTCACACCCAGACTCGGCAAACACTACCTACACTGTGCTATCCGTTGAAGGAAAAGGAAGTTGGCTTTTATTTCTAATAAGGTGTACATTGTGCCTTTAGACAATAATTTTGCAATAGTAATGTATTCCATGGTAGTGATGGATGTCAGTTAATTCATCTTTGTTGTTTACCATGCATTTTCAACAATCTTCCTTCCCTTCCCCCCAGTGTAACTAGACGTTTCTGGACCCCACAGCAAATAAATTTTAGGACCCCGATATATCCAGATATTGTCCTGTTTTACCAATAAATATTGCAATTTCTTATTATTTAGGCCTTCTGGGGCTCCTTATACCTCCCGGGCTCCCCTGCAGCTACAGGGTCTGCTTCCTCTGTAGTTAACCCCCCCCCATACCCTTCTTTTTGTGATTCACAAGTTGAAGCTAATTCAAGAAATGACCTCTCAAAATAAGGAAGTGCTACAAGAAACGTTTCACAGTTTAGGCAAAGCATCCCAAAACAGTTTTTCATTCAGTCCTATATTTAGTTGTCAAAGCACTTAGAGGTTGTTTACCTTTAAAACAACTGTTAGTATCATGTAGCGAGATATATTCTGAGACATTTGCAATTGGTCTTTATTTTTTTATTATTTGTGCTTTTTTTAATTACTTAGCACTTTGTTCTTCTGCTCTCCAGCTTGGTAATTCAGGATCTATCTGGTTGCTAGGGTCCAAATTAGCCTTGCAACCAGTTCCTGATTGAATGCTAGACTGGAATATGAATAGTCGAGCTCATGGATAAAAAGAAGCTGGAAAGAGTCAGAAAAAGGAAAATAATTCCAAAATTGTAAAAACAAAGACCAATTATCTTAAAGGTGAAGAGCCACTTTAACATTTGTGTAATGTCCCTTAATTTAGAACAGTATAAGTAAAGAGATGTTGCTGTCAGTTTGTGGCAACCTAAAGGTGGCCATACATGGGCAGATAAAGCTGCCGATGTCAGTCATTTAGACCAATTTGACAGCTTATCTGCCGTATATGGGGGCTTCTGACGGGTCTTCCCGATCAATATCTGGCCACAATATCGATCGGGAAGGTTTGATTTTCTTCCGACCAACCAGTCGGAACCCCTTGGCGTCATCATAATCCGATCGTTCGAACATGTGGCGAACGTTCAGATTACCCCCGATCAGATGACCCCCCTGATCACTTGTCATTGTTGTACCATTAGATTGTACACAGAAAAGTGGAGCTCCGTTTTGCCACTCTATGAGGCTCTTAAAATCATAGTTAAAGGAAATGTTGTTTAGTATATACCATGATTAATGATCGAGTTAAGCTGCAAAAAAGATGCCCGTAGACTCCAATAAGTGAATACTTTTGTCAAGTGTCAAAAATAACTTTGTACACTTTAATGCATTTTGCAAATTTGTCGTTGTATTGCGAATTTTCAGTACAGGTCTGGGATCAGATATTATCCCGAAAGATCCGAATTAAAGAAAGGCTGTTTCCCATAGACTACATTTTATCCAAATAATACAAATTTTTAGAAATGATTTGCTTTTTCTCTGTAATAATAAAACAGTAGCTTGTATTTGATCCCAACTAAGATATAATTAATCCTTATTGGAAGCAACACCAGCCTATTGGGTTTATTTAATGTTTACATGATTTTCTAGTAGACTTAAGGTTCGAAGATCCAAATTACGGAAAGATCAGTTATCCAGAAAACCCCAGGTCCCAAGCATTCTGGATAACAGGTCCTATACCTGTACTTCGTTATTTGCTCATGTATGCTGCATGATTTCAACGAACAGTTTAAAATGATTGCTGGTTGCTAGGGCCAGAGTTAGACTCTGTGAGGTTAAATTTGGCTGTCTACATTCTACTAAGGCTAAGGCCAGACGGGGAGATTCGGGGGCATTTTGTCTCCTGGCGACTTGTAGCCCCCGAACCTCCCCGAATAGCCACGTACCCAAGCGCACCGGCGTTGCTTGAAAACGCCGGCGCGTATCCACACGGAGCGGCGCGCTTTTTGAAATTGCTCCAAATTGCCTCGCCAGCCAATTTGGAGCAATTTCAAAAAGCGTGCCGCTCCGTGTGGATACGCGCCGGCGTTTTCAAGCAACGCCGGTGTGCTTGGGTACGTGGCTATTCGGGGAGGTTCGGGGGCGAGAAGTCGCCAGGAGACAAAATGCCCCCGAATCTCCCCGTCTGGCCTTAGCCTAAGAGTGACTTTTACGCAGATGGAGCAAGGGCCAAATGATCAACTGGCCTAGCAGTTCTAGGGAGAATTTCTCAGGCTGAAGGGCACCTGTGCTGGCACTCTCAGGTGTTTTCACATTTAAGTCAATAGAAGGAAACATTTTGAAAACTGAGCCTGGCGTCAAGAACTTTCCCTTCAACTACTTGAAGGCAGTGTGCAGGGTTGTGCTTCAGTCTTTGAAGCCAGTTATTTAAGGCAGGGGACCCAATCTTTTTTTTTTATCCGGGGGCCGGTGTAGCAACAAAATCTTTTGCAAAGACTAGGGGGGTCAGAGAGGTCAGCGTCCAATTCGGACATGCCGGATTAATTTTGTGGCCCCAGTTCAGGACTGTCCGCGGCCCGGTGGCTGGGGACCCCTGATTTAAGGGGTTGTTCACCTTTGAGCTAACTTTTAGTTAACTTTTAGTATGATGTAGAGAGGGATACTCTGAGACAATTTGCAATTTTTTATTCTTTTTGGTTTTTATTCAACAACTCTCCAGTCTGCAGTTCTGGTTGCTAGGATCCAAATAACTCTAGCAACCATGCAATGACAAGATACTGGAATATGAATGAGAGGGTCTGAATAGAAAGATGAGTAATAAAAAGTAGCAATAATAATACATTTGTAGCCTTACAGAGCATGTTTTTTAGATGGGGTCAGCTACACCAAATGAAAGCTGGAAAGAGTCACAAGAAGAAAGCAAAAAATTCAAAAACTAAAAAAAAAATTAGTCCAATTGAAACGTTTCTTAGACTTGGCTATACTATAACATAGTAAAAGTTAACTTAAAGCACCCCTTTAAGTTCTCGAATGAAATGCAAAAAGCTTTTAGATGTTTTAAAATAAATTATAATATAAAACATTTTTTTTACACTGTTGGCCTTTGGAGTCCCAGGTGTATGGCGACCTGCCTATGTTTTGTTGCTTATGTTTTTCCACTTTCCTATGCTGAGGGACCGGGGCAGTTGCACCTGGATCACACATTTAATTTGGAGAGTATCTATGTAATATTCTAGTCCCTTACATTATGTATTGCAATTTTTGTAGACTTGCTGTAGACACATGCATTCTTCCTATTTTGGTAGTCATGTTAAACAGGGCTTATTGGGGAGGGATGCGCTCGTTTGATATGCCCACCTTGAGGTGGGTGATATCGGTCTGATCCAATCATAAGCCCTAGGGCCCAACGATCAGATCACAATGGAGGAGATACGGGCGGTCGGATTGCGGTCCGCATCAGGCTGACTTTCGGGCCAGACATCGATCAGGATAGCCCGTAAGAGGGCCCCATACACGGGCCAGCTTTTATCAGCCTGTGTATAGCCACCTTTAGACTTCTCTGCCTGTGTATATATAGAAAGTGCAGCTGATAGATCCAGGAAACTTCAGTGAGAAGGATGTCACACATAGGTCATAATGTACTTGCTTGCTCTGAAAACAAAATGCTGTGTCTAATGCACTGGGATGAAGCAGCTGTGTAATATTAGTTTGCAGCAGATCTCGTATTTCAAGTAGAAGCCGGAAGGCCATGTGACATCACCTTCTGCTGGATCACTGTGTTCTTCTGTCTAATCTCGGAGATATGTGGCCACCCTGAGGCCTGCTGGAAAGGACTTGTGCCTGGGTTAAAGAATATGCCATGAATAAGGGGTAGTTTGCTCTGTATATTGCCATAATAACCAGACTATTTATTCTGAAAGAATTGTCTTAAAGAGATACTGACACCTGAAATTAAACTTTTTTTTTTTTTTTTTACATCTGTTATATTATTGGCTTTGAAAGGTTCTTCTAACTTTGCCATTAAGTATTTGCACAATGTTTTTACATTACCTGTCTGATCCCCCATGTTCCTGTAACTAACAGGCTGATATGGGACAGTCGGGTTGGCAAAGTCAGTGTCAAGAGAGTCAGGCTTAGGAACTTCAACATGACCTATAGGTAACATATAATGTACATTCATATGTTAAAAATACACTTTAAGGTGGCCATAGACGGAGATCGCCAAATGAGCGGATCTCTCCCTGATATGCCCACATTGAGGTGGGCTATATCTGGCTGATTCGATCGTGGGCCCTAGGGCCCAACGATCTGATCATAATGGATCCCATACACACACAGATGCGCCTGCGATCTGACTGGGTTTTTAACCTGCCTGATCGAGATGGCCAGATATCAATCGGGGAAGCTGGTCGGATGGCCCCACACATGGGCCAATAAGCTGCCGACTCGGTCTGTTGGCAGCTATTATCGGCCAGTGTATGGGGGCCTTTAGTACCTAGGTTCTGAGTGTTTTTCCAGTGATCTAAAGGGTTGCGATCAGCCCAATAATTTTTGGTGCCAATGTTATTGATAAGGAAGAAAAGAAGCAGCAAAGGTGGATCACTTGGTAACAAGTAATGACATCTGTAGATTTTGACATGACAGGTTTTGCAACATTCATAAATATGTGGAAACCCAATACCATTTTCAGGGAACATGCATATGAAACTGGCATTTGCACACAGTCACTCCTGCTTTCCAGTTACAATGAATCACTCACAATGGGCTGCAGCATTGATTCATATCTAATTGCATCAATCCAGAAAGGGGTAAATGGAAGTTCAACTTGAATTAATGATGACTATGGTACTGTTTACAAGTAGTTTTTTTTGGTCGTTTTGTTTTGCCGATTGGATTTTTAAACTGTTGTGTGGTTGCTACAGTCCCAGAAACCAGGCAGTGAATGAAATCTTAAAATGAAGGCAGAATCGAAAAAGCAAATTGTTGAAAAAGTCAATACCCTTTTTAACATTTGAAATGATCTTGTTGTTTTAACAGGTTGCACGATACAGCTTTTGCACTGGTAACTTTATGAACTCTTACCCCCAAATGTAATACAAGGCACTAAGTTTGCCCAGGAGCAGTAACCCATAGCAACCAATACAATGTTTGCTTTTAAACAGGTGACCAGTAAGTGCAACCTGCTGATTGGTTACTAAGGGATTCTGCCCCTGGGCAAACTTAGTGCCTTTTATTACATAACCCCCATAGAGTGCTCAAGGTTGCCCAATCTCAAACTATAGGTTTCTGTTTGAAGGAGAATCCAACCTGCACTGAAAAAAACGGCAGCTATCTTCTTTTTCGTCAATCTTCAGAAGGAGACCAGTGTTTTCGGCACAGTTGGAGGAGATTTCTGGACCCAAACCACTGCGCATGTGCTGAAAGTGACAAAAATTTTGAAAAAAATGTTTGGAAATTTTTGTGACCTTCGGGGCATGCACAGTGGTTCGGGCCTGGAAATCTCCTCCAATTACGCATGCAACGAAATGCCTGTCTCCTTCCGAAGATTGACAAAGAAAGAGGATGGCTGCCGTGAACTCCTGTGGTTCCTCTGCACATGGGAGGATTTTTTTTTTTCATTACAGCTTGGATTCTCCTATTTGCTTGAGGCTGTCTGACTGTCAAATTCTCTAAAAAATAAATTGCATACGTTTTCAGCTATTTGCTAGTTTTTTTGCAGTGCAGTCCGATACAGTCAAATTCACAAATATCCAGTGTAAAATAATATCCAGGTGCTTTTGTGGAATTGTGGGCTACTGGGCTGATCAGTTGGGGTAAGATTCGTTGTGGTACTGGTTTGATCAGAACCAGGTTGGTGTAGCGTTATCTCCTTGTACTCAGAACTGGATCACATGGTGTGCTTAGACCCATTAAGGGCTGTGACACACTAGGTTATTTCGTATGCGTGTGATTAGCGCTGGCGATTTTTCATTTAAGCCAGCGCAGGGTGAGGGAAGGCGATTGGGGAGATTGGTTGCCTCAAAATCGAGGCGATTAGTCGCCAGGCTACTCAATCTCCCCAAATAGCCTAGTGTGTCACAGCCCTAAAACAAAGCACGATAGAATATAGATAGGTAGGACATGTCATAATGTGAGTGGGAAAACACTATAAGCACCAATGTGCACAAGTCATTAGATAAAGAAATGTGATTGTTTTTATGGTAGGAATATTCTGCTACACAAAATTCCACCCAATCTTCTGCATTGCCTAGAGCTCTCTTGCTTGCTTAGTGTAGATATCCATGTGGCCTATACCATCTAGTTTTTCCTGTTCACCATCAACTGTGAGGACAACTTTTTGCCTAGTTTTTCCTTTTCACCATCAACTGTGAGGACAACTTTTTGCCTCCAGCCATAGCAACCCAGTGTGATATTTCCATAGCTTAATTAAAAAGTATTGAATCTATGTTGCTTGGCAGTCAGATGCTTGTCCTACCATAGACTTTTAGGACAATAACACAAGGCTATTTGTTGTGGCTACCAAACACCAGACAATACCCTGCAATAGAAAATACTGAGGAGCATCTTTCGTAGTGAGATTGTCTCAAATTAAAGGCATTTTTGAATAATTACATAAATCTAGATACCATGCTTGCTTTGAAAAACGAAAATCTGGTTGCTATTGGTTATTACACCTGAACAAAATGCCTGCCTATCCCACAAATGGAGTTGTATTCTTGCTGTCTGTAGGTGGCCATACACGGGCCGATAAAAGCTGCCGACAGACTGAGTCGGCAGCTTATCGGCCCGTGCATGGGGCCCTCCGACGGGCTTCCCCGATCGATATCTGGCTGGATTAGAAATCCCGTCGGATCGCGGCCGAATCTGTTCGTTGATGCAGTCCTGCGATACGACCACCAGTATCTGCGCTGTTGGCAACATCGCTAAACGAGCGGATCTCACCATATATGGCCACCTTATCTCTAGTGCTTTTGTGCTGGGCTCTTCCTAGTTCCTTCTGTCAGGTTACGTGATTTTATCTTATTTTTTTTAACTCTCTAAAATGCTTGGCCATACAGAAATATATTTTTAGTTCAGGAAGCCACTCAAAGGTGAGTATACACATTCTTTAAAAGGGTTGTTCGCTTTACAAAAACTTCAGTTCAGTTTTCAGATTGTTCCCCAGAAATAGACTTTTTTGGATTACTTTCTATTGTATTGTTTTTTGTTTTTTTTTTTTACTGTTTTTCAAAAATCTACGTTTAAAGTTGAATGTTGGTTTCTGGTGTTTGAGTCTGGCGGCTCTGTAATTCAAGTTCAGACTCTAAACTGTTACAGTTTTGCAACATTTAGTTGATCAGCAGCATCTCTGGAGTATTAGCACTAGTGATAGGCACATTTGACCTGTTTCGCTTCACCAAAAATTCGTGGTGGGCGAAATTTCACAGACGTCCATGAAACAAGGCGCAAAAATTTGCCCATCCCTATTAGCAACTATTGTATCAGTTCTAACAGCTGCCTGTAATGAAACCCAGGGATTCTGCTCAGCAGGGACAAAGATAAGTCGTTTATCCATTAATTGTATCAATTTAGAATAGTTTACAGGGTCGGCAACCTGCATACGTATACACTATGATTCATACATTTAAATAGTGTTATTCTTTTGCCCAGTGTCACTTCTGTGCAAGGATATGGAGTAGCAGATAAACATGGGCACAAGCTGATGATGTTCAGGCAGGCCAAGCATTGGTTCCTGGGGGTCACTGGCCAAACAACGGCAGCAAACACTTTCTGCTTCTCTGTGTGCAGCTGGCCACTCCAGTGATCTTTGCAAGGGACCGTTTGGAAGTGGGTATATAAAGAAGGACATTGGTCCGGGTGTGGATCAGAGGTGGGTGAGGTAGGGCTGGGTCAACAAAAGTTGACCTCCATATCACTAGCACAGAACGCTAATGATGTCACCACAGAAACAAAGATTAGCAAGTCAGGCAGTTTGAGCCTTGTCAGTTGCCTTAAAGGACCAGTTACATCAAAAAATGAAATGGTTTTAAAGTAATAAAAATATAATGCAGCGGTAAAACTGCAGTGTTTGCTTCAGAAGCACTAATATTGTTTATATAAATAAGCTGTTGTGTAGCCATGGGGGCAGCCATTCAAAGGGGAAAAGGCTCACGTTACACAGCAGATAGGCTCTGTAGAACATAATGTTATCTGTTATCCATTACTTATCCTGTGCCATATAGCCATTTTTCAATTTCCACCATTGCTACTTAGCAGCTTGTTTATATGAACTATAGTAGTGTTTCTGAAGCAAACAGATCATTTTTAACAACGCATGGCAACACTACATGATATTTTCTTTACATTAAAACACTTTAATTTTTAGGTGTTACTGTTCCTTTAAAGGAGAACCTTATTCATAAAAACCCCTACCATACACAGACCCCCATCCTAGGTGTAAACTTCGGTGATTGCCCCTACATCTTTACTTGCCTTTCTTTTCAGATTCCGCGCGCCGAGCTCATGGGCACCATCTTCCGGCTCTTCTGTAATCTTCGGGTCTTTTTCTGGTACTTCCATCCCTTTTGGTGCATGCCAGTTGTCAAAAACCGGAAGACTGCTCCAACTGTGCATGTGCCAATATGCTGCTTACTTTATGAAGATGACCGAAGAGAAGATGGTGCCCATGAGCTCGGCTGCAATGTACCTGCAAAAAGAAGTAAGTAAAGACTGGGGCAAGTTTATAAAGGGATACAGTTTTAAAGGGATACTGTCATGGGCAAAATGCATCAGTTAATAGTGCCGCTCCAGCAGAATTCTGTATTGAAATCCATTTTTTAAAAGCGCAAACAGATTTTTTTAATATTTCATGGGGCTAGACATATTGTCAATTTCCCCAGCTGCCCCAAGTCATGTGACTTGTGCTCTGATAAACTTCAGTCACTCTTTACTGCTGTACTGCAAGTTGGAGTGATATAACCCTTCTCCCCAGCAGCCTAACAACAGAACAGTGAGAAGGTAACCAGATAACAACTCCCTAACACAAGATAACAGCTGACGGGTAGATCTAAGAACAGCACTCAATAGTAAAAACCCATGTCCCACTGCGTACTATTCAGTTACATTGAGAAGGAAAAACAGCAGCCTGCCAGAAAGCAGTTCCCTCGTAAAGTGCTGGCACAAGTCACATGACCAGGGGCAGCTGGGAAATTGACAAAATGTCTAGCCCCATGTCTACTGGAGCAGCACTATTAACTGATGCATTAAAAAAAAAAGTTTTCCCATGACAGTATCCCTTTAAAAATGATTTCCTTTTTCTCTGTAATAATAATACAGCAGCTTGTACTTGATCCAAACTAAGATATAAAAACCAGCCTATTGGCTTTATTTAATGATTACATGATTTTTTATTAGAATTGATGTATATAATGATAATCCAAATTAAGGAAAGATCCATTATCCGGCAACCCCCCTGGTCCAGAGCATTCTGGATAATAGATGTCATACCTGTACCAACAATTATGTGAGTAATTTTCATAGTGTTAACTCACAAGTAATAAAAAAATAATATTCAAGCCATACCTAATTACCTTAAGCATGCATTTTATGCTTTCATCTCTGGCATTTCTCTCAAGGCAACATCATTTCACCCCCAGAATTGTTAGTGAAGAATTGTAACTCCGCAGAGTAATTTATTCCCTTTTTTTTGTTGTACTTGATACTCCATTACCTGATCAGCAAAAAAAAAATGTGGTGTCTTATCCAGGCTAATCCTGGAAAAAAAAGTCCTAAAACAATATAAATGCACACACAGCATTTGCCTATTGTATGAGACAAAGAGGGAAAGCGGTTGTGCTACAGTGGGAAAGACTGGCTATTCCATTAAAGCAACAGCACGCACACAGCATATGTTCACAGCTAGCTCCACCGCATGGCCAGCAAATTGTACTCCTGTATTTTAGAACAACCATATTTCATATTACAGACCGAGATTAAGGTATGTATAAAGTATTTGTGGGGAAAAGTGCAAGGAAAGATTCGCCTGTTTTTTAAGTTCTTGGGGGCTGTATCTTTTCTGCACTTATACTTCGTAAGTGGCATTCAACCTGGGCAGATCTGCAGCTTCTCTAATATTCATCTGACCAGCAGCAGGTAAAACATAACTTCATGCATGGTGTTGAATATGCTAGTAACACTATAGAAATGAAGTTAGGTATACATAATAAGAACAACACCTAATAAGGAAAAAAAAATATGTATTGGTAGTACTAGTTGGAACATTGCATTGCAGCCTTTATTCGTCTGAATAATCCCCAATTTGCTGAAAACAGGTATATGTGTCCCTCCTACAGACTTCAGAATACCTTGTGCCTTTATTTTACACCTGGAGACTGAATGTGGCCCTCGTGCAGAAGATGAGATCTCGCATGTATACTTTTTTTTGAAGGGGCAATATGCTGTTTTGAATTTAAATGTTGCTCATCTCTGTAAATGTAAAAAGTGTGTGTGGTTATTTGTTAGGCAATGCATAATGGTTTAAAGGACAAGGAAAGTTAAACTAAAGAAGTAGACTAGAAGTGTTGTACATTTTGAGGCAGATTTACTAAGGGTCAAATTGTCGAGGGCCTTTAAGCCCTCAAATTCGACTGGCGAATATTTGGTGAATAAATATTTGCCAAAATCGGATAAAATATTCGCCGGTTTTGAGCGCTTTTTGGATATTCACCAAATTGCTAAAAATTTCGTACAATTCTAAGCGTTCGATCGTAGTAGGCAGTCGATTAAAATTTTAAAAGGCAAGTTCTTCGACTGGCAAATAGTCAAGCGATCTAATATTTATTCGATGCGACCGAATATTCCATATTCGATAGTGGAAAATACTTTATCTGCATATTCGAATAGTCGCGCAATCAAATATTAGAATCCTTCACATGAATTTAGTAAATCTGCCCCAATGTTTTGTGCTTCTATACCAGCCCAAGGCAACCAGAGCCATTTGGCAACGACAATCTGTGCCTCCAAAGATGCCCCAGTAGCTCCCCATCTTCTTTTCTGCTGATTCACTGATTCACATGCTCTGTGCTGCTGTCACTTACTGAGCTTAGGGACCCACTCACAATATACAGTACACATAGAATAGAAATGTCACAATATAAGGCTGATTAGTAATGAATATAGATAATTCCTACGTGTCAGCACAGAAACCAGTGCAATTAGCATCAGAATTTAATAATGTAAAAATCTGTGAGAGTCAGTGCTAGAGAAGCTCGGGGAGACAAGAATGCAGCATAAAAGAAATCTAAGTGCTGTAGATTTTTGGTAGTTGTAGTTCCGCAACCTCCCAATCTTTATTAAAGGTTTGTCAGGTTACTTTTGCATTCACCATGTGTATGCTTTAGGTTGGGTCTTACAAATGTTTAAACTTTAATACGCATTCATCAAAAGAGCCAGGATGGGACTGTCACAGATCCCTTCATGATTTCCTCTGATGAAGTCCTAAATTGACGAAACGCGTAAGGCAAAGGAAGCTGACATCATCTCCAAGCGCCTCGGGGGTGTTACAGTGTGCGGATGCAACACGGGCCGGAGCCAAACCACAACAACAAATTCAGACCTGGAAGTAGCACGGACAATCGAGGACGCAATGAAATCAGATGCACTTTTTTAAAACTACACAAATCCCGAAGTGATCTGTGACAGTCGCGTCCTTGCTTTTTTGATGAATGCTTTTTTAAAGGGGTGGTTCACCTTCAAGTTAACTTTTAGTATATTGTAGAAGGGCCAATTCTAAGAAACTTTTCAATTGGTCTTCATTATTTATTTTTCATAGTTTTTTAATGATTTGCAATTTTCTTCTTTCTTTGCAGCTTTCAAATGGGGGTCACTGACACCATCTAAAAACAAATGCTCTGTAAGGCTACAAATGTATTGTTATTGCCACTTTTTATTACTTATCATTCTATTCAGTCCCTCTCCTATTCATATTCCAGTCTCTTATTCAAATCAATGCAGGGTTGCTAGGGTAATTTGAACCCTAGAAACCAAATTTCTGACACTGCAAATTAGAGAGCTGCTGAATAAAAAGCTAAATAACTCAAAAACCACAAACGATAAAAAATGAAAACCAATTGCAAATTGTCTCGGAATATCACTCTCTACATTATACTAAAAGTTAACTCAAAGATGAACAACCCCTTTAAAGTTTAAACTTTAAAGTTTGTAAGTACCCAACCGAAAGACCCATTATCCAGAAAAAATTCTGGATAACCGGTCCGGTACTTGTCATTGGAATGTACTCCTTTCTTGATAATTTACATTTTTTTGCCAATTTAATTTTAAAAATTACCTTCAAAGTAACCAAATGGATTAATGCTCTAAATTATATATATTTATAAAGTCTGAACCTCTAATATGTGAAGAAGCAAAAACAATTAAAGCTTATGTAAAAAGTGCAATTGTAATTAAGGGTGTGTGTGCGTGTTTCCTCCCATGCTCCAACAACAAACAGGTGATCTAACTGACATTAGTTTTGAGGGTATAGTGTATTGGCTCTGTGTTTTAATGCAGGCAGTATCAATTCAAATACTATTTGTGCCATTGTCCTCAGCAGTAAAGAGACAGTGGAAATAATTATCTGTTTTATCTGTCTGTGCTTAATGGCAATGGCACGTCACATTCCTAAGAAATAAGTGCCTACAAGCCCAAGTATCTGCTATAGGATTTGACAGGTGAGGCAAAAAGGCAGCCCTGGTAATTGTAAGAGTTGAAATTTAAGTTTTTCAAACCTGAAATTCACCTCTTCTAGAACAAAGAGCCTGAGGGTGGGGTAGTATCAGGAAAATTTCTCTGGGTGGATACAAGTGTTAAGGGCATTATTGTTCTCTCTGAGATAAAATTACCTGTGTACCATCAACATTATCGCTGGATTAAAAAAATATATATTTGGATGTTCTTTGCTATAACTTCTCTAAACTGGAAAGTAATAGTCATTTAGAATGTGTGCTCGTTTTTTTTTTTTATTGAAAAATATAGCCCAGAGTTTCCTCATGAGGCAACTTCGGACAACAAAGCACCGCAAGTGCCATACCACTAGCGACTTTTCACTCAAGCAGACGGGAAGGCAGATTGGGTAGATTGACACCCAGAAAAAGAGGCGCTTAGTCGCCAGAAGACTAAATCTCCCTGAATCTTGCCGTGTGCTCTTACCCTAAGCTGTGATGCTAATTCTGCATGAGATTCACAGGAAGCCGTAATTGCAGCCCCCCGCAGCTGTATTTACAGCCTCTTCTGTAAAACCAAAATATACAGACAATAATGTTCTGTTGCAAGTATAAACAGATCCTGCAGTGTAATTCTATAACCTGGAGTGTTCTGCTATATTGGATCCACGTGCTATTTTGACTGCAGCTGTCTTCTCCAGGAAAACTCTTGCAGGGAAAATGCCCTCACCATTGGTGGCTGCTTTCCATTCCACTCCCTGTCTGATTCTTTTGGCTGCATATTGATCTGTTTAATGTCATTAGTAGGTTTTAGCTTTATTTATAGGTCATTCATTTGCTGGTTTATGAATCCACGTACAACTAATAATCCTGATTTATTGCCCCAGTGATATGGATTAGCCATTTGCTGTGTTATTGCAATAGATGGTTTACGTAAATGCATCATAGCATTACTGACTGATTGTATGTAATAACTGGTAATAATTGTTGGAATGAATTTGGCTTTCCATGCTGCATTTCAGTGGAATATCTATCCTAATATATTGAAGCTTGTAAATTATGTAGATGTGTGGCCTTGTCTTCACTGTGTTAATTTTGGAAATTATTCCTCATTTACCTTTAAATTTTAATGGGATGGGACCTAGATGTGGGCAGGTTGCAAAACTAAGGCGAGTGTTGATCCAGTTTTAAGGGCAGAGACACACTGTCGGATTCGGGGAGATTAGTTGCTCAGCGAAAAATCTCATCTTCTTCAGGGCGACTAATCTCCCAGAACTGCCTTCCCACCGGCTAGAATGTAAATCACCAGCGGGATGGCACTCGTTTTCCAGGCAACTTCGGAAAACGAATAGCTCCAAGTGCCATCCCGCCGGCGATTTGCATTCTAGCCAGTGGGTAGGCAGTTCAGGGGGATTAGACGCCCGGTAGAAGAGATTTGTCGCCGGGCAACTAATCTCCCCGAATCAGACAATGTGTCTCTGCCCTTAAAGGGGTTGTTCATCTTTGAGTTAACTTTTAGTATAATGTAGAGAGTGATATTCCGAGACAATTTGCAATTGGTTTTCATTTTTTATTGTTTCTAGTTTTATAGTTATTTAGCTTTTTATTCAGCAGCTCTCTAATTTGCAGTGTCAGAAATTTGGTTTCTATGGTACAAATTACCCTAGCAACCCTGCATTGATTTGAATAAGAGACTGGAATATGAATAGGAGAGGGACTGAATAGAATGATAAGTAATAAAAAGTGGCAATAACAATACATTTGTAGCCTTACAGAGCATTTGTTTTTAGATGGTGTCAGTGACCCCCATTTGAAAGCTGCAAAGAAACAGAAGAAAATTGCAAATCATTAAAAAACTATGAAAAATAAATAATGAAGACCAATTGAAAAGTTTCTTAGAATTGGCCCTTCTACAATATACTAAAAGTTAACTTGAAGGTGAACCACCCCTTTAATTTATGGCAATCCAAGTTATGATTAGCATTTGTTTGAGCTGTTCAAATACAGTTGCTTGGATGTCTGGAATCTGAAGCTTTTTTTTTTCTGTTGTAGTCTGGAGATTTTTTTTTCCCAGAAGAGGTTTGTTTGTTTGCATAAACCTGCCATTAGACATCCAATTAGATCTGCAGAAGCAGTTTCTAGTAAAACTCCTCACATTTTAATAAACTGTCCTGCTGAATTTGCCAAAAACCTGGTAAATAGTCAGTTTATAACCCCCCATCCGACTCGGTCAAATAGGGTGAATCCCTGATAACGCTGAGGTGCCAGAAACCATCAGCTAACTTTTTCCACTTGATATGGGAATGCCTGCAAATGATTACCTTCTAGACCCAAGTCATAAATTACCTGGCAGATAACCTGGACTTTCCATGGGTAATAACGCCAGCTGTCATTGTAGAAGCTATAATTCCTGCCAAATATGCTAGGATAAGGTTGTGTATCTTACTATTCTATGCAATGAACTAGATGGGTAAATCTTCACCTTCTCTCAGAGCTTGGATACAATTGGTGACCAATGCTGTCCCACACTTCAAACTCACATATGAAATTAGAGGTCCACTTCCAAAATTTTACCGTGTCTGGGGGCAGTGGTGTGACATTGATGCAGTTTCAGTACTCCCTGATGAAGCCTGAAGTAGAGTAAAGCAACTATGACAAACATAGATTTAAATCTCAAAACACAGTCTATTTCTTGGCCTGTCCAACTTATCCCCTCCCCACGGCTTCTATGGTTGCAATAGGTGTTGATTTGTATGTCATGCCTAATTCCATGTAATGCATACGGGTTATTTTGTTGGGTTGTGTTTTGTTTACATGTTTAAAACAATAAAAACCTACCTTGAAAATAGGCAATGTATTATATGTTTATGGCCTCCCGCAGCAGTTTCCTGGCTTTGTTGTTATGGATTGTGCAGCTTCCCTTATTAGCAGAACTCGGACAATGTAAAATAATTCCTGATGGGTTAAAGTAGACCCAACACCCAGGCAAAAAAGCTGTTTAATAAATGTCCTTTTCATATTAAACATGTAATAAAAGCTGCCAATCAAATATTGCCTGCCCCTCCTCTATGCCTTATGCTGGCCAAACACAGGGAGATCCGATCGTTTGGCAATGTTGCCAAACAAGCGGATCTCTTCCAGATATGCCCACGCTGAGGTGGGTGAGCCATTTACTGTACTAACTTTTAAGCTGAACAACCCCTTTAATTATTATATATATAATTTTAAGCACTAGACGTATACTAGATTATATTGTTATTATGTGCTAATAATAATCTAAAATATATATCTTTTTATTTCTTCCACAGATAATGACAGCTAACTAAGAAATACCAGATGCCTGTGCCATTTTTGAAGTCTTCCTTGAAGAGCAATGCTATTGCTAGGGTGCAGTTTGCAAACATCTAAAGTCTGCTAGCTTACAGTGTGTGTTTTTTCCATTTTAAGGAGGATATTACAATGAACATTTGGTCACAAAATCCAACAACAGATTCAAAGAAAACCTGTATGAAGACTTTCAACCTTTTTTCCTCTCAAAATTTATAATTCCCCCAGAATGCTTATTAGTGCTAGGAGGTTAAGAAGATGCCAGTCTCTTCAGTTACTTGCCTCGTGTTTTGTTTTATCATTAATGGCTTTATTGGTTCAGGAAGACAATTCCTTGATCAACCACGTAAAGTCCTACTCCTACAGGTACCTCATAAATAGCTATGACTTTGTCAATGATAGCCTGTCTGTTGCTCGGGACAGATCTGATGGGGCAGCCGGCTACAGATATCTGATCAATAACAGGCACAAATGTCTAAACGAGGATGTACTGCTCTTACTGTTTGTAAAGACGGCTCCTGAAAACAGAAGGCGCCGCAACGCAATTCGAAAGACTTGGGGCAACGAGGATTACATCCGTTCTCATTATGCTGCCAACATTAAAGTTGTGTTTGCCCTCGGAGTTGAAGGAGATCCAGTAAAAAGTCATGACACTCAACAAGACCTTGTCAAGGAAAACAAACGATTCAAGGATCTAATCCAGCAAGACTTCAGGGACACCTTCCACAACCTAACCCTTAAGTTGCTTTTGCAGTTTGGCTGGGTAAACTCATTCTGTCCTAGTGCTAAATTTATAATGTCTGCAGATGATGATATCTTTGTCCATACCCCTAACTTGGTTTCCTACCTTAAAAGCTTGCCTAGTGAGACACAGGATTTCTGGATCGGTAGAGTGCATCGTGGGTCGCCTCCAGTAAGAAGCAAAACCAGCAAGTATTATGTTCCTTATGAAATGTATCCCTGGTCATCTTATCCTGACTACACCGCAGGAGCTGCTTATGTTGTTTCTAGAGATGTGGCTGCAAAAGTATACGCAGCATCACAGACATTAAATACAAGTTTGTACATAGATGACGTTTTCATGGGAATATGTGCCAATAAAATGGGAGTTGTTCCTCAGTATCACGTATACTTTGCCGGAGAAGGGAAATCCCCATACCATCCTTGTATTTACAACAAAATGATGACTTCCCATGGACATTTAGCTGACCTTGACTATTTATGGAGGCAGGCTACAGACCCTACTGTAAAATCTCTTAGTTCTGGATTTTGGGGTAATGTATATTGTAAATTAGTAAACATCATGCTTCTCTGCAAAATCGGCTATGTGGACACATACCCCTGTTCAGCTGCATGGTCCTAATACTATTGCAATAGTTGGCCAAAGAGCTTGCTTTCAGTTTTTTTTCATTTTTGGCAAATATTATCTGGACCCTTTGTCGTTCCCACCCGTCTGCTCAAGGAACATATCCAATTTTTGCTTTCAATAACGCTTCTAAAATCAGTTACTGAACAGCAATAATAAATGCAGAAATGTTTACTGTGATGCACTGTATCACTCATGCTGTAATGCATTAATGGCTGTGTTTTATGTATTCTTTTCATGTCCTAGTTTACAGATTTATTGTATGATCTAGAAGTGACTGTTGTTAAACCATGCAAGAGTATAAAGCATAAAAAAATCCCCATGAGCACACTGCACAGATGAGTTAAGAGAAACCAGATTGAGGCTTCCTAAGCAGTTCTACGGACGTACTGTCTAAAGCAAGAGACCTTGTGGATCTCCAGCTCAGCTTTAGCAGATGTGGGAAGCTGGGAAGTTTAGTTTGCAACAGCTGGACAAGATCCATATTGGACTTGTTTGTCTAAATTGTTATAGTGCCTTCTAATCCAAGCTAAGAACACCAAAACAAAATAAGTGCCTGGTATTTATGTGTGTTACGCAGGTTGGCTGAGGTGAGTGTTACTATCTAAAAAGCTGTGTTTATGGCAGGTTTTAGACATGCCCACAAAGTAATACCCAATTAATGGGAAATCATAGTTCATTTATTCTTTCCATCATTGCATTTAAATCAGGGATGTGTAACCTGAATCTTTCCAGATGCTGTTGAACTACAGGTTTCCCATTCCACCGACCATGAGGGTGGGTAGATGCCCTTGTTTGTTTTTTAAATAATTCTTTAATTATTGAAATACTTTGTATTAATATAGCTTTAAACCACTTCTAATGTTGGTACAGTCACAGGGCAGTGTTCTTTATAAATAAAGCTCTTTAGCATAAGAAGGAACTTAGAAACTAGAAAAAAAAATGTGAAATAATTTTAGTGTGAAAATATTTTGAACTACAGCAGGTCTGTTTTACACCAAAGAAATATATTTTTATACTCTAGTAGAACTGCTAATTTATTATAAAAGATATGAAGGCAGGTAAAACAAACCGCCTGAACTGTCATGTGCTGGAAATCCTTTTGATCACTTTTGTTTTTTGTGGAGGGATTCCCAACGAAAATGGTGCTGGTTACTGCAAGTGTGTGAAACCGAGAGATCCATTTCAGTGGCCTTTAGGGCTTTTACACCCAAGCATTTTTTTCTGTGCTTCCCTGCGTTGCGCTTTCTTCTGTTCAGCTGCAGGGGAGCACAGGAGTAGAGACGCTCAATTATTGTGAAGGGGGCTGTACTCGCACAGCTACGTGTTCGGCGCGTACTTGCGTCTGTGTGAGTGAAGCCCCTTTACAATAATAGTGTGTCCGCTCCCCTGCAGCTGAATGGAACGGGCAGCACAGAAAAAAAACACTTGTGTGTAAGAGCCCTTATACTTCAGAGTGTTTCAGCGGTTCTCAAGTAGTGAGCTGTGGATGAGTTCCCACGTGCACTTGTGTGTTTATTGTCTACTGTTAGCTGTATGTTTTGTGTATTTTTTATGTTGTAAATTATTGCTTTGCTCATGAGTAATTTTACTTTTGTAAATCTTCTCATTTTCAGAAAATAAACAGATTGACTCCAAAAACAAAAGTGTAAGCTGTGATCTACCTCTGTTCACCCTCGCAGTAATCCACTGACTGTTTGGGCTGGTTACTGTAGTGGCAGTCATTATCATATATACAAAATACTGAGATATAGA
>CM044440.1:89300091-89318200 GCA_024363595.1 Xenopus borealis
ATTATTTTTGGGTGAATTTAGTAAATCTGCCCCTACATAATCAGTATAAAAAATCAAGTGCTGCAGCATCACACCAGCCTATCAGAGCTTAATGCTTGAAGTCCTTCAGTTACTGCTAAACAACAATTTCCAGTGCCACCTAACAATGTTCATCTTTTAGTAGGTCAACAGGTTGGATATACCTAAAGCAAAAAAAGTTGTAATAAACTCAAAGGTAGTTTTCTGGGTCCTCTGCAGGCACATACAATATTTGGAGACCACAGAGATAATATACAATCAGGGAGGCTGTGTGCAAAATGCAAAAAATGGGCACAAGCCAACATTTTATTTGCACTTTCTTACTTAAGAAACTTAAGATAAACTGCTGCATGTCTCTGCACATGATTTCAGAGCACATAGGCAATTGCTATTTGCTAATTGCTAATTGCAATTGCTAATTGCTAAACATTGCTATGGAAGTCTAGCAGCAATACAATTATGGGGGGTAGGTATGGAAAGCTTTCACACGTTCTTTTTTAATCCAGCCCCAAGGTACAGAATACAGAATACAGCCATGCTACTAGGCCAAAGTGCTCTGTGCATAAGCCCTAAGGGGCACTTACATGCACCCCCATTCCTGCAGAGCTTCAGCTTACAGGGTCCCTACATTGCTAGCAGTTTTTTAGACTGTAATTTCAATTTAGAGACAGCTGCAGTTCTTCAACATCTGGAAATGGTAAGGGTGCATACCAGTGGTCATTTTCTTCTCAGATCAGCATGTTTACTATAATTTTCTATAGAATATCATCTTACTTTAATTTCAAGAGTGAGTATTGCATCATATTTATTGTAGAAATCTGCTGGATTGGAAAGATGGTGTCCTCTTGAGCTTTCAATAAACATTTCTATGTCACGTAAGGCCGATTCTGCACCTTCCTGCGACTGACACTTATCCACAGCTTGGGAAGCCAAAAGATAAATTCCATCTTCGCACCATTTGTTGGCCTAGAAGAACAGCATATCAAAATATTACATGAAAATATGTAAAATATGAAACAGAATAGTTGAGGTACAAAAAGAGAGAGGTACAAATATTTCTAAACATCTGTGTGGATTTGCAGAGAATTCATGTACCCATTACTGAAGATATACTGTATACTACACCCTGAAGTTGTAAGGATCTTCCCTACTAAGTAGATGACTTACACTTAACAGGACAAGACAGCAACTTAAAGGGTTGTAATATGCACTTGCGTCTCTACAGTATATAGAGAGCTATATTGATATGATCATAAGTAGTATAACAACGTACCCTGGTGGTCTAGTGGGAGGGGGTCTGCAGGGACGCCAGCCACGCTCCTGTTCCTCCGCTACTGCATCTTAGGGCACACGCGGTGAGCCACTTCCCTATTTATTGGCGCTGGCGTTGTGACGTCAGTGCACAGTGCCGCAAACTTTTTATTGTACTCTTCCTTTTATTGTAGAGGTTGATGCCTCAAAATGGGCCTTTGAGGAAAGGCTACATTTATTGGAGGAGGCTAAACATATTATAACGGTCTTTAATTACCACAAGAATCTGTTGTATATTGAGTCTGCCAAATGGCTGGCTGTTCAGGCTAGGTGGGCTTTATTTTTCACCCGATTCAATTGCTCTCTCACTTACAGGCCTGGTTCCAAAAACATTAAGGCAGACGCACTCTGTAGGAGTTTTGAGTTTTACCAGTCTGAACCTAGAGAGTATGTTCCCATCATTCCTAGTGAGTTGATTGTGGAAGCCCTGGGGTCAGATCTTGCTACACTACTGTCCTCAGTACAATCTTCTGCCCCTGTAGATACTCCACCTGGGAGGTTATTTGTACCTGAGAGTTTAAGGGAACAGGTTCTGGGTGAGGCTCATAATTCAAAAATGGCAGGACATCCTGGTTTCACTAAGACTATGTCTTTATTGTCCTGTGACGTGTGGTGGCCTTTGTTTAAATAAGATGTAAAAAATTTTGTTAATTCTTGCCGTTTGTCACAGATCAAAGTCTTCTAGGAACCTGTCACAGGGATTGTTAAGGCCATTACCTATTCCTGACAGACCCTGGTCCCATCTGTCTATGGATTTTATCGTTGACCTCCCTTCATCTCATTGGAAAACAGTGATTTGGGTGGTGGTGGATAGGTTCAGCAAAATGAGTAATTTCATTTCTCTTCCATCTGCTAAGACTTTGGCTGAGTTATTAATTTCTAACATTTTCAAATTACATGGTTTTTTTGTTTCTAATAGAGGGGTACAGTTTGTGTCAAAATTTTGCTCTTTGGTTGGGATATCACTCTCAAACCAATGATCAAACTGAGAGGGTTAATCAGTCTCTTGAACAATTCCTGAGGTGTTATGTGTCTGACAACCAATCCTCATGGGCTAAACTTTTTACCCGGGTAGAATTTGCTTACAATAATGCAACTCAATGTCAAACAGTTTGCTAAGATTTGGTCTCTGGTGCACTACTCTCTTTCAGCAGCTACTGCTGCTCAAAATAGGGCAGCCGATAGGTCTCGTAGAGAGGCACCCAAATATCAGGTAGGAGACTAAGTTTGGTTATCCACAAAAACATCAAACTTAAGGTTCCCTCACTTAAATTGGGTCCCAGGTATATTGGTCCATATCCCATTACTAAAATAATTAATCCTTCTTCTGTTCATCTCAAACTACTTGATAATTTCAAGATTTCTAACTCATTTCATGTCTCTCTTTTAAAACCAGCCAAATAGGTGCGCCAACAGTCCTTTCCTCCCCCAGTGTTGTTAGAAGGTCAGCCTGAGTTTGTAGTCCATGAACTCCTTAACTCTCGCCTTGTGCGGGGTAAGTCTAGTGGGAGGGGGTCTGCAGGGTCGCCTTCAGCCCCCTCGGTGGGGATGCCTGCCACCAGGCCCAGACTGGCAAACTGTGCGTTCTGGCAAATGCCAGAGGGGCTGCTGTAAGGTCCCATAGACAGTCAGTATTTGGTGGGCTGATGGAGGACTATTTGGGCCTCTGTGTACTATTTTGACTCCCAGTCCGGACCTGCCTGCCACGCTCCTGTTCCTCTGCTATTGCTTCTTAGATCGCATGTGGCGCGCCACTTCCCTATTTATTGGCGCATGTGCGCTGGTGTTATGACGTCAGCGTGCAGTGGCGCAAACTTTTAGTTTAAAGGGCCATTATACAGTTTCTCACTGCCCGTTATAGGATCATAGGTTGTGAGTTCCTGGTGCTTCTGAGTTCTTGTGTGATTCTGATACTTGTTGTGACCCCTGCCTGGTTTTTTGACGATCCTGACTTCTGTATCTTGACCCTGCCTGGTAACTGAATCCGTTTTATCCATATCCCTCTGAATGATCTCCTGGTTTGACCCTTGCCTGCCTGACTTTGTTTTCACTCTACCTGCCCCCACCCAGCCTGATCTGACTACTCTTTTGCCTAAGCCTTGTACTACGACCTTCTGCCCATGCAGTTACCATTGTGCCCCTGTGCTTGTTCAGAACCCCTCGCTTTGCACCTCTCTTTATAAGACCTGGCGGCATAAGATTAGCCGAGGGCTCCTCTTGAGCAAGAGCCAAGAACAGGGTGCTTAGCTAGGTTCTGAATTTAGGGAGGCAAACGTGACAAGTAGTAAATCATAAGTAAATTTCAAAGCCAACTTCACCTTGTCAAGTTGCTGGTGCAGCTCCAGTGACTTCGCTAATATGTCATACTTTTTCTTTGTCTCATTAGTAAAGTCATCACAGATTCTCCTGAGTTCTATGCATTTTGGTCTGATGGAGTCTACGGCATAGTGGTTGTTTTGGATAAGCTGGTCACCGTGGAGAGCATGCAACTGGGCTTTCTCCAACATTCCCTGGGAAATAATGGAGAGAATAAAGAAAGAATGAGGCAGAAAAAAATAAATCATTATACCGTAACCAGACAGAACGTTATTTTTCCCAAGATTCCTAATGTGAAATTATCAATTTAAAACAGTATAAGCCAAAACTATAACCAAAGAAGTAAAAATGGGCATACTTTATGCTTATTAATCAGCAAAATGTTTGCCATGGTTATAACAATGTTGTATGGTTATAACAAAGTTATGCAGGAAATGTGTGTGGTTTTGTCAGTACAGTTGGGAAGCAAGAGATTAAGCAAGAGATTAAGCAAGAGATTAAGAATCAGCTGCAGTAAAATAAATTGTTTTGTTTATTAGTTGCAAATTCCAGTTAACTGAAATGAACACACTTGGACATCTTAATGCCTATGGTCTCATTTAACTCTTTATGGGTCACTACACATTTATTGTTTGTATTTTCTATTTCAGTAATAGAGCATGTATTATTATTTCACTTTTTCTCCCTATATTCTATCAAGGTGCTAATGACTCAATTTGCAATTAGCCTTGCCTAATCTACCATTGTCTCAGTCTGGCTGGCCACAGACTTAGGCAACTAGCACACATGAAACAGTGGTATACACAACCACTGGCTCAGATGATCGATTTTGGGTCTAAATCCATCTATGTGTGATACCACATTTTATTCATGTATATCATCCTCTTAAAATTGGCCATAAGGGTCCTATCAGAAAAAAGTAGAAGGAAGTATAGGGTGAATTTCAGCCAAAATTGTGCAACAGTCTACCCTGTGTGTGCACTGAGAGATGCTATATCTGTCAGTGCTGCTGAAACACGGGGAGGTAGTTTTGTATCTCCACTGCCCACATGTAACATTACAATAATTTTATGTCTTAATCCCCTTACAGTATACATTTAAAAAATACACTTTTGAATTCTAAATCTTAATTACCCTAGGAGACAGCCTGAAAAGAAAGAAATGCAATAAAAATAATTGTAACAATGTTATTATTAGACCTTCATGATCAATTTGTTCTTGGTTGACAAAATAGGATAGAAAATAGGCAATATAAGAACATTAACGTATTTATGTTTAGATTTATCTTAGGAATTTTAACTCAAAGGGGCAGATTCACTAAAGGGCGAAAATTCACCAGCATGATGTCATTTTGTTACTTCGACGATTTACTAATGAGCGCAGACGCCCCTTCACTAGTGAAGGAGATGTATGCTAGTGTTGCTTTCGCACTCCAAAGCCAGGATTTTCGCTCCGGCGAATGGATGTAACTCCGCAAATTCACTAAGATGAGGATTTTACTGAACGTTACCTCTTTCGCCAGACTTGCCTTAGCTGGCTCTGACCTGGTGAAGTGCATTGGAGTGCATAAAACAACCTCAATCTTCAGTTAATTACATCATTTTTGAGTGTGATATCTTCTAAGTACCAAAAATGCTGGCGTCTTTTCAATGTTTCAGGGTGTTGGGCTGCAAAAGGCATATAAAATATTTTTCGGACACCCAGTTCCCCCCATACATATTCTATCATATGGCACATTATTTAACTGTGGGCCTATGTGTAGGGCATTAAAACAACTCTGTTGACTTTATTAAGGCTCCCTAGGCATGTCTAGTTATCAATGTAAATGTAATGTATTAGATGCACCATGTAAGATAAATAGCTCCATTCCACTTTAAATTGCCGGCCGTATGCAAATTAGCGAAGTTGCTCTAAACAGAATTGAACACTAGCGCATCTTCGCTTTGATTTGCTCGCTCTGCCAAAGTAGCGCTAGAGAAAATTCACCAGTAATCGGTGCCCTGGATGAAACTTTAGTGAATTAGCGGTGTCTGAGTGAATTTTCGCCTGGCGAAGTGTTGTGATAGCTGTGAAGCCATTGCTGGCCAAGTTGCACTCTTTAGTGAATTTGCCCCATAGTGATGCACAGGAGGGAGCATTTTCATGGAAGCAAAGAAAACAGGTAGTTCTAGTTTGCAGAACTGAATAAGGCAGACAGAAATAGATAACTCTGGCAAATATGTGATTCAAAGTTCACTTTTGATATTTCATCCAAATATTTCTGGCTAAGTAATGTAATAACTGATGATACTTTAGATGGTCCCCTGTAAACCAACATGGGTTTGGCTAATATATATACTGCAAAAATATATTTCTAGGGAGAAGCGATATTTATGCTTTATTCATACAGCTACAAATGTCCACTTGTGCAAATGGGTTATTAAAACAAATAATAAAACAAAACAAGCCTTAAAGCAACTGCAGACTAAAATGGTCAGGTAGATTTTAGCTTTATCTTTACAATTATTATATACATATGAATACAGAGGGTTTAAATTGCCTGCAATCAGACTATTGTGAATGACAAGTAACTTATATCTGTCATTTTAACTGTTTAGGTAATAGCAAAGTTCTCTGCTGTCCAACAACATTAGAATTAGAACTGGTACAGTCGTTGCAGGCCCTGCCACATTACTATTAGGGTTGTATTAGTAGAATTATAAAAAAATTTACGCTGAAATAGATTACCAAATTTGGACATATTCAAAGCATGATGCTGTATGAATGTATTAATTTCTCATTAAGCATCCCTACTGATTATCAAAAGCAACCTGTAAGGAAACACAAAACAAAGGTCCTTAAAAGGACTGGTAAAACCCCCTTTAAATGTAACCAGAACTTGCCACTAAGCCAGGAATTGAAAAATAAGCACCTGCTTTAAGGCCACTGGGAGCAACATCCAAGGAGTCGGTCTACGACATGTTTGTAATGAGCCACTGAACTGGGGAATTGTGATAGATTTGCATCAGTTTATTATAATCATTGGTAAACACAATCACTGGGAAATACAAAGCAAACAAGCAGTGATAAATCCCTTTTATAATATGTTTTTATTTCAGTTTAAACATTTAGCAAAAAGGAAGTATCTTTTCTAACTGCTAAAGGGAACATTTTAGAATAGAGCTTAAAGGTGTTTTCAATGCGTAACTGAACTCTGCACCCTATTTATACAGGTATGGGGTGTATTATCCAGAATGTTTTGGATCTTGGGATTTCCAGATTTAATTTGGAATAATTTTTAAATATTGGAATTACAAGTATGGGATCTGTTATCTGAAAATTATGATTATTATTTTTCTAATATGTGTCAGGAATTCCACTTACCTGGGTCCTCGGCTCCGGTCCTCCCAAGATGGCGGCTTCCACGAGGATGGTCGCGCCGGAAGTGCGCGCCAGAATAGCCGCCCGCGTCGGAAGCGACGCGCCCGCGTCAGAAGCGACGCGCTCGCGTCAGAAGCGACGCGCTCGCGCCGGAAATGATGCGCTGATGCAGGAAATTGACGCCTACTGATGACATCACCTTTTTGGCGCCAATTACAGCCTATTTAAGGAACTTTTGGGCACTTGATCTTTGCCCAATTATAGGTCTTAGCTTGCTATTCCTGGGTGTGATTCTACTGATATTCTGATTATTTGTGTACCGACCTCTTGCCTGGATTTCCTGATTTTGAACCTCTTCTGCCTGGACTGACCATTCTTCTGCTTTATCCCTATCTGTACTGCGAACTTGGACTTTTGCTACCTCCTCCCACGGTCCTTACTACCTCTGAGGCCTTTTGGCCTTACAATATGTTTGCTTACGTAGCAACACAGGTGATTCATCTACAGCAGTGATCCCCAACCAGTAGCTCGTGAGCAACATGTTGCTCTCCAACCACTTGGATGTTGCTCTCGGTGTCCTCAAAGCAGGTGCTTATTTTTGAATTTCAGGTTTGGAAGTAAGTTTTAATTGCATATAAACTAAGTATAGTGCCAAACAGAGCCTCCTGTAGGCTGCTAGTCCACATAGGGGCTACCGAATAGTCAATCACAGCACTTATTTAGCTCCCCAAGAGACTTTTTAGAGCTTGTGTTGCTCCCCAACCCTTTTTACATTTGAATGTGGCTCACGAGTAAAAAAGTTTGGGGATCCCTGATGTACAGCAACTAATCATCATTCGTTACAATCTACAAGAAGTTTGTAGGTTTTCAGAGTCTGCATGGGTTTTCTTTAGTTACTCCAGTATCCTTCAAAACCATATGAACAGGTTAACTAGTGGCCATAATAAAACTGACCATAGTGTGTGTGAATGTGATTGGCAGTAAGTTACATTGTAAATGACATATACAATCTCTGTTAAGTTCCAAGTAAATGTGCCAGGCAGGGCGGAACTAGGGGTAGGCAGAGTAGGCACGTGCCTAGGACGCAAAGCTTGGGGGGAGCACCAGACACGTTCCTTTCACTTCTGCCTACCCCTAGTCCGCCTCAGTCCTGCTCCTCCGCTTCTGCCTACTTGTTGCAAGTGCGCATATGCGCAAAATTGAGGGGAGGGGGGAGAGTATGCAGGAAGCGGTTGACAATGCCGGTCTGCGTTCTTCCGCTTCCACCTATGTGTGTTGTGTGCGCATGCTCGCAGATGAGGTGAGGGGGGAGAGTGTGCAGGAAGGGGTCGCTTCCTGTGCGCAGTGGATGGAGCCCCTCGGCTGGCCGTGTTGCCTGGGGCGCCCTGGCCCGGCCCTGGTGTCAGGACCAGGGTCGGACTGGGGTGCCGGGGACTGACACCCCTATCGCGATGGCGCAAATGTGTATGTGCACACAGAGTGACACGGAGCTGAACAGCGCTGCACCACAAACCCGGGGCCCATCGGGTTTTTTTCCGGTGTCCCACCAGGCCAATCCGACCCTGGTCAGCACTATATAAATATCAATTTAAATCTGTGTCATAAACAAGCAATGAAACAGCAATCCATCTAATCTTATGATATGATGAAACTGTTATTTAATAAACAGACACTCCTCTTTTTAAGGGACAGGGAAATACAAAGAACAAATTCACCCTTAAAATGCTGGGCTCATTAACATTTTCAGCATATTTTAATAGGGAACATATGGCTCCAACATAAAGATACTTTAAGGTTATACGTAAATTAGCCCAGTTTCACTATCATTTAAAACATATGTTTATGGATATTTTGCTTCATACAGGCATAGTTTTATGATGGAAAAAAAAGAAAAAATCATTTGGACCTCGGATGGCCATAATCAGGGCAATTTGGTAATTTGGTAATTACTCAGAAGGTATCTGTATGTCCACCTGAAAGATATTAGGGGTAATTTGCAACATATTGGGCAGTGTGGAAAGTGCAAGATACAAGTGCAATGCCACAATTTTTGTTTTTTAAATCTTCAACATCTGAACAACAAAACACCATGTGTAAAGGTTTGCAAGCCGTGCTAATTACATTACAAAGTATGTTGATTTATTTTGGCCTATTTCAAACTAACCAATTGTCATTCACTAGTGCTTAAAGCAGCCAAAATATGCAGCTGTAATAAAATGAATCCTAAAGCATGTTTTGCAGATTTCACCACAGGCACATGGAGAAAATAAGAAGTGGATGAGTCACGGTGACATGCCCTGCTCTGCTGCTCAGTGGTCTCTTTGTTCTGCTTCCAGGATATCCTGTACATGTGCAGTGCAAGGGGGCAGCAGCTTCTTATGACACAGAAACTTCCTGAGGTACCAACAATATTGTTCAACTGTCTAAACTTGTTAAGTCCCTGGTAGCATAAGAGACAAATTTAGGTTGAAATATCTAAGTTTATCTATCTCCTGGTATTTATAGTTTGCCAATTCCTTCACTTAAAAGGTAGCAGAATATTTAGAAGTAAATGACTTTTTTTCTCTTGAGTCGAAAGTACAATCTTTCTCACTAGAGATGGGCTAATCTGACCTTTTTTGGTTTGACGAAAATTCTCCAAACAGCAAAGATTCACAGAAATGCTCTGGTCTGTGGGCAGAATTTTTTTTTTTGACTTGTGACAAATCGTGCACAAATTTTAGATGCGCAACAATTTTTTTTCACCCATTAGAGCCTATGGGCATCAGTTTTGAAACTTGGTGGAACATTTTGCTCATCACAATTTCTCACCACTATTATTGCTCTTTGAAATGCTTCTTTAGATGTAATACAATTTAAGTTTTTTGGCTGTATCAAGTAGAAATGTACAAGGAATGGAAATGAAAAAACCTGTTACGATGGTTCATGGCTTTTTCAAAGATTCGTTTTTTGCCTCCAGATAAAAATCACTGTCACAATTATTTGTAATTTTCTTTGCAGTGGCACTGCTATCTTCAGGGGCACTACTAGGTGAGAACGACATCACGTTGCAGGTTACAAGAGGAGGGGAAAAAGCCAATATTGGCAACTTTAAGATCCAAAATTCTGGTTTTATAAGGAAATGAATCTCCTCTTGTGCTGAGAGCGCACTTGTAAGGAGAAACAGCAATGGGAATGCTGCTCATGGCGGCCTGGGCAGCATTATCGCCCCAAATATATAATTTACTCTTGTAAGGTGTTAGGCTAATCAGACACACGGCAAGACTTTTCACTGCATCACTATGTAGAGCAAACTCAATGACACAAAATGAACTGCAACCTCAATAACAAAATGCATTTTGGGGAAGGAGAAGTTACTGATCATCACAATGGGGTATGGTAAAGTAAAAAAAAAAAAAACACCTACCTGAAATAAACTTGAATATGTTTGTGCATTAGCATAATTACATTGCATAGAAAATGCACCAAGTTCGGGTGGCAAAAAAAGGATTGGTTGAATCAAACACTGCCACACCGTCAGAGCTGATTTGTTTGGCGTTAAAGGAAATGTTCAGTATATAAATAAAACTGGGTAAGTAGATAGGCTGTGCAAAGTAAAAAATGTTTTCCATATAGTTAATTGGACAAAGTTGTAATCTGTTTAGTCTGCAGTGATAGGATGTCTAATATAACAGTCAGAACACTACTTCCTGCTTTTCAGCTCTCTTGGTTTACACTGATTGGTTACCAGACAGTAACCAATTAGTGACTTGAGGGGAGGCCAAATGGGTGATAACTGATTGCTTTTAAACCTGACCTGCATTCTGAGGATCAAGTGCAAACTCACTGAAGAGTTATGTCCCATGTGGCCCCCCCGTAAAGTCGCTGACTAACTCAGAGTTAGAGAGGAAGTAGTGTTCTGTTCTGTTGTGTTACACGCAGGCCCGGACTGGCAATCTGTGGGTTAGGGCAAATGCCAGATGGGCTGCTATAAGGTGCCATAGAAAGTCAGTATTTAGTGGGCTGGTGGGGACTGTTTGGGCCTCTATGTGGGCTGATTGGGCCTCTGTGTACCTGAAATGCCAGGGCCTATTTTGATTCTCAGTCCAGTCCTGGACTTACATGTCCAGTCATTCCAGCCTTTATACATTACATTTTTGGCTAACTAACTACATTAGAAACATTTTTATTGTGTATCTATTTACCCAGTTTTTATTTTTACACTGAACTGTTCCTTTAAGTGTGAGCACAGAACATCAATAATAACTAGTAAATAGCAGGCCTGGATATATTGGTCTCCTTGGAAATATCTTAACGTCCTATCCACTAAGTGATGCCAGGAGTTTAACCCACGGCATATTTAATGAATAAAAGCTGTATAGAATGAGAGTAACACTACCCAAATCTGATATCTAGACATATGTATTGCTGACAATAACTGGCAAGACAGCCAATGTTATATGACTCAAACAGCTGCACATTCCTGTTTCTACTAGTAATTTCCACTGCCAGCAACCACAGGCTACAGAGTGTACATCTTGTGCCATCTTCCACACATAAATCTCTCAGGCAAAACTAATTTCAAATAAAGCTTAAATGAGAGTGATTTGCATGGAGAACAATTACTAAGTGCTCAATATTTTTACTGTATATTTATGTGGATAAATTACTCTGTGTCTTACAATGTTCATACAGTACATTGTTTTGAGGACAGATTCCTTCTTCAGCTGTTGGGCATACTCTGTATGAAAGCAAAAAAAACTAAATTTTGGAGTGCAATTCTTTGTGTGGCTAAAAAGAAAACCAAGGATGTTGATGACAGTGCTGAGTTTTGAGAAAAAAATCTGGAAAAACAAATATACTTTTTAGGAACCACTTGCTGTGGTCAAAAATAGGGTGTTATTCAGCTTTGTTGGAACTGGGGCAAAAAATGGATACTTGATTTTGGATGTGATATTTCACAGGTTAAAAGGCTAATTATGGAATGTGGGAAGCCACTGGGATAAATTCACTAAGATGCGAAAATTCGCTAACATTGGCTTCGCTAGGCGAATTTTCGCCAGCACTACGCAAATTCACTAAGATGCGAATTTGCTCTCAGGGCAGCGTATATTAGTGAAGTAGCGCTACCGTTCGTTCGCCAGGCAAAGCGCAGTTATGCTAGTGATGCCTAATTTGCATACAGCAGGAACTTAAGCTTAAACTTAGAAGTATATGTTACAGCCACTACATTCCACTACACAAGCCCAGGAAACCTTTAATAAATTAAATAAAGTTTTCCTATTGCCCTACATGTGCCCCCTGTATAGTTGTGTTGCCATATGTGAAATGTAGGGGGGGGAAGAAGTGTAACCCCCCCCCAAAAAAATTGAACTTCACCTGGTCTGAACAGGCAAAGTAAAGTCTAGCGTAAGTTGTAACGTTCAGGAAAATTGTGATCTTAGTGAATTTGCGTAATTATGATCCTTCGTCACTGCGCAACTTCGCCTGGCGTAAGGGTGCGAAGTTGCGCAAGTCTATCTACTTCACTAGTGAAAATTCACCAGAGTCGGTGTTAGTGAATTTGCGAAGTTGCGAAATGACGTCACGCTGGCGAATTAGCGCTAGCGTTAGACGCTTCACTTTTTTGTGAATTTGGGCCAATGTGATTGTGGTCACTGAATTGAAACTAATGAAATTGGTTTCCCCAAGACAAAGGATAGAAGAGGTGGAAAATTCATCTGCATTGCGTTGTTGCAATAAATAATAAGGGTAAAGAACAAATTAATTGGATATAATTATAATCTGTGAATTTTAAAAACTGAACACAGCACGAGCCCTGATGAGTGTTCATGTTTATAGTCGAATGTGTAAACATGGTGACAAATTAAACAGGTGACAACAAACTTTATTGCACTCATTTATCAAATTTCTGAGCATATTAACTCTAATCAAATATTTATATCAAAACAGATGAGTTTTTCATCCAGTATATCCCCACAAGTACAAATGTCTTTCAATAAACTCTATTACCTGTCCTTTCTCTTCCAGCTTTTTTAACTCCTTGAGGAGGTATTCCACCCGTGACACACAGTCCCCAATGTCAGCAAATGCAGCTTGGATCTCCATCAGTCCATCCAAAGTTAGTTTCAGCTAGAGGCAAAATAAGCACATTACTATTCAAGCCAAATGTAAAAAGAGCTTACAAAGGACCAGGTGGACAGAGTTTATCCTTTTTGAATAGCTGTCTAAATAACTAACATTAAAAAGCATCCTTAAAGAAAACCATTAAAATAAAAATATATAACAGTAGTGCAGAGGCCTTGTGGGTATATATCATCTACTGAGGAGACCAGCAGTACTGATCTGCTACTAACTTCTATCAACCAAATACATGGTTCTAAAGTGGGTTTAGTCCAAGGGTTAGGTCCCCTGGGTGTATGTCATTGTAGCACAGGTTTGGGCACATGTAGCTAACAAATACAGACTGCTTGTAGCTCTAAAATTCTCATCCAGGTCCAGCCACTGTTAATCAGTTGCAATGTGGCATATCCTACTTTTATGCTTTGAAGACAAAAACAAAACAGATCTTGTGCGACATATTAATTGTTAATGCATGTCTCACTACAGGTATGGGATATATTATCCAGAATGCTCAGGACCTGGAGTTTTCCAGATAAGGGATCTCTCTGTAATTGGATCTTCATGCCTTAAGTCCACTAGAAAATCATTTAAACCTATACCTAACCTAAGCCTATAATGCACTAAACCCCATTCCCCCCCCCCATAAGACCCCCTCCCCGTTTGTATTCCAATTGAACCTTCGTCGCTTGGCGGCACATGTGCAGTAGTAGCATTTGTCGGTTCAGCTCTACTGCGTATGCTCCACCAAACGCCGATGGATCCTGGAAGAAGACTGCACTAGAGAAGATGGCGCCTGCAAACTCCATGGTCAGGACCTGCGCTGAGGGGGTAAGTAGCAACTTTAGGGGCATTTACTCAGGGGGAGAAGTAGGCTGGGGGGCTTACGGGGGGAGGGGGCATGGGGTTTAGCACCTTATAGGTTGACTTCTCCTTTAAGTAATTTTTGGGTACTTCAACTATCGAATAGGCCAAAATTAGATTTGAATTGAAAAAATTCGATTCAATTTAAAAATTCGACCAATAGAAAATCAAAGTACTGTCTCGACCCTTCGCCACCTTAAACATGCCGAATCACTGTTCTAGCCTATGGGGGACCCACTATAACTTTAAGGAGTGTTTTTTAAATTTTTGAAAAAAAATTCGAACGAATTTAATTTTATCAAAAATGGACCTATTTGATCGAAAACAGAACGGTCAATTTTCGATCGAAAAACCCCTTCTAAAAAATTTAGTTGGTAGAATTTCGAAGTTTTTTTACTCTAAAATTCGACCCTTCATAAATCTGCCCCAAAATAAACCCAATAGGCTGGTTTTGCTTCCAACAACGATTAATTATATCTTTGTTTGGAGCAAGTACAAGGTACTGTTTTATTTTTACAGAGAAAAAGAAAATTATTTTAAAAATTTGGGATTATTTGGATTAAATGAATTCTATAGGAGACAGCATTTCTGTAATTCAAAACTTTCTGCATAACAGGTTTTGCAGTATAACGGGTCCCATACCTGTACTATATATATGATGTCCCACAGTCAATGTATTTTTGTGTGTATACAGAGAAGTTATTCTGCAAGTGCAAAGAATGAATGCATAGAATAGGCATGTGAAAATCATTTTTGTGTACAGCCAGAGTCCTTTTTTAAAGGCTACAGTTGTTGCTACCATATGTTACACTGTATTTCTGGGACATTACTGGGATTACTGATTACTGACATTACTCCACACAGTTCTTACCTGAAACTGCTGCCCTGAGGGTTGGCATGAAGCCACCCTTGGCCGAACCCACCTAAAACACATACCTCTCTGAAATCATGTTCAAAGTGTCGCAGTTGTAAGCATTGTTCTAACTTTAGTTGATGCCGACTCCAGAAGTTACCAAAAGCCTTTTCTGTTTCATCTAGCTGGGCCAGAAGCCTAAAAATCACAGAAAATAAACTTTGTGCATGTATTGTTATTATCCATAGTTGTACAGAGTATGCAAAAACATGGAAACTAGGTGGACTTTTGTGATTAATTGTAAACTAAGCATCTTGCAGTCAATATCATTTATAGACTTTTGAGGAATTGTTGACTATAATTCTGTTTAGGCTGTGTTTTTCAGTGCAGCATGTAACATTTGCGCCAATTGTTTTTGTGTGCATCATAGACATTGTTGTGACCTGTTATAATAGGTAGTGTATCTATAGATTTGAAATGTCTATATCTATAGCCAGCCTAATACATTTGCAGGGCTGTGGTACACTGGGGAATTTAGGGTGTTTTGTTATGCAAGCAATCTCCAGCTTATTCATTTTAAAATTTTTAATGGAAACCTCCTAAACCCAAGATTGCAACCCAAAAATACTGACAGACACATTTTCACGGGACAGTCACCTGATCCGTGAGTCAAGCTGTTTGCCTTTGAAACAAATGAGGGGAAATTCAATACATGAAATGTGGCTGATTCTGTTACACACCTTTCAACTGTAGCCATGTTCTCAACCTCATCAGGATTTAGTTTGTAGCTTTGGTCTTTTGATACTGGTTCCTTTATGCATGAGAGCAGTGTGCCACCTTGTTGCATGGCCAGGTTCAGGTCACTCTGAAGGGTAGAATGACAAAAAAAACAAGGTAAGTGTTTTCCCTCTACTAGGTGTTTACAGAAATTCAAAGTGGGAACAAAGGCTAGTCCTAAAGTAATATCAATAGGTCCCAATATAATCACTAATTTGGCCCTTTAGGACACAATACTAATATCTGTAAGCCCTATATCTACAACACCGAGAAACACCTTTTGTAGTTTGTTTATAGAGCCCATCCACCTATTTACTGTATATACCTGGAACATACAGAATGAAGCAATTTCAATGCTGAACAATATGTAGTTGGGCCGAAATAATTTGCAATCATTTTCTTCTGTCCCCCTATATATCTTTCAAACACCCCCATACAGTATGTCTACTCGGTTATTTTAAAAAGTTTATTAACAAAAGGAGTGGAAGCAAATCTTGGTTCTATTAAGTTGTATGCAGGTGCTATAGATCTCACTGAAACACAGAAAATATACAACTGTGTTCCCACTGAAACATTAACATAATTTCGAATTATTTGAAATTGTATGTTTCTTTGTATAAAGTAGAGTTTTAAGGGAACTTAGTATACTTTATGTTGTTTAGAGCAGGTTTGCTCCAGACTAAGGGTAAGGTCAGACGGGAAGATTCGGGGAGATTCGTCGCCTGGCGACTAATCTCCCCTAACCGCTTCCCCCTGGCTTCCAGCTGCTTAATGAATAATCGCCTGCGCCTATTCACACGCGGCGCTGCGCTTACCCGAAATCGCTCGAACCTGCCTAAGGAGGCAAATTCTGGCGACTTTGGAAAACGCAGCGCCGCGTGTGAATAGGCACAGGCGATTATTCATTAAGCAGCTGGAAGCGAGGGGGATTAGTCACCCCCCAAAGAAGAGGTGATTAGTCACCAGGCGACAAATCTCTGAATCTTCCCGTCTGGCCTAACCCTAAGGGGCTAATTTATCAGACAGAGAAAATAAAATTGTCCACAAAGTTCAAGAACAAATGCACTTGTGGATAACTATATTTCCTATAAATACACTCTTCAGAGATTATAGGGTTAGCGATCACACGTTCAGCCGCAGGGGAGCGCAGGTCTAGATGCACCTCATTCTTTTCATTGAGGTTGCACCCATGAGACGTGTGTGTAAGCACCGAACACAGGTTCAGACGCAGCATGTTGCATCTGAACCTGCGTTCGGCACTTACACGCGTCTCGTGGGTACAACCTCATTAAAAAGAATGAGGTGCGTCTAGACCTGCGCTCCCCTGCAGCTGAATGCAGCCAAACAGAATGCAGCAAAATAGAACGCAGGGGAGCGCAGGTCAAAAACGCCTGTGTGTAAGGGCCCTTAGGCTTATTACTTTTGGCTGCAGGCACTGCACCATTTCATGAGCTTCTTCTATATGTATATATAATGTACATCCCTAGACAACAAGGGTTTTTTCAGCATTCCTTTGTTAATCTTACTATTTGCTCCCATTTCCCTTCTGGTTTTCCTAAATTTTGCCTAAACTGTTCTCTATTTTATTTTCCATTCTTTTCTCCTTCTTTCGATTGTGTGACTTTTTTCATCTCCCTTTTATAATCTATTAAGTTGTAACCCTGTCCTCCTTCAACCTTTTTTGTTATGCTCCTTCTTAGATATGTTTCCATTGTTTAAATGACATTTTGCATATATTCTTGCTCACCTGCCACCACTCAATGTTATTAAATGGAACAAACCTGATGTGCATGGAGCAGTGACAGGCAGACTTCTGCACTAGACATATAATAGATAAAGTACGTTCTCATGGACTGTCACCACTATGCATTAACCAATGCCCTTTCCATTTAAAACATCAGTAGCAGTATCATGTTGACAGAGGTAGACACATTTTCAACAGTGCAGGACTTGTGTGTCTCAAATCTCTGATGTGTAGTAACAGCTCTGCAGTCCACTGTTTTCTGCCACAATGATCAGATGCTTTACCAGTATTTGAAAATATGCAGCACATCATTTTATTAAATCTTTACCAGTATTAGTTATAGTGTACTTTATTTAGTAATATACAATATGCAACATATTTATTTGCATACACAATAAGCAACATATGAGTTAGTATTAGGGTGCACTCACTTTCAGATTGATCTGTTGCTCCGTGTGCGACTGCAGCAGCTCTTCTGTGCACAGTACATCATTTGGAAGCTCAGTCTCAGCAAGGCTTGTTCCAAAAGTCTGCAGATTCTGTGCTGTTGTTTTCACAATTTGTGCAAAGCTCTCAATGGCCTAAAAAAAACAAAAGCTAATATAAGAATCTTTTATTTAAAGAAAAGGGTCTCCCACTATAGGCAGGAGACAAGAAATAAACCTTACAATAGGGAGTAATCTTGTATTTACAGGATGGGATGAAAAACCACTTTCCAAAGAGCTCAGAATTATAAGAGAAAAAAAAATTAATATAAATATAAATAT
>CM044440.1:89401098-89448553 GCA_024363595.1 Xenopus borealis
ATACTGAGGCTATTACATGGTGGGATCAAATGAAAGCTCTGTGGGGGTGAGTGCTTATGGACTTCCCCTTCATACTGATGCTAGCCAATTATTAGCATTTTCACATGTAGGTAGAACACAGTAAATTTGCTACTATATGAGTGCCATTGTCTGCAGGGAAGATATTGCTCAAGGCTGAATCTTTTCAGATTCTGTAACTGTATTTTCATGCAGAATGGTAACTTCTAATTACTGATATAATGTTGAAAGTACCTAAATTAAATCGGTATTACGCCCTTTACATTAGTAACAAACAGACCCATTGTGATTGGTAATTTAATTTTTTGTTGTTTTTTTAATTACTCTGCTTTTAGATTAGCAACTCTGTTTTAGAATTGCACTAGCTACTGTATCTGGTTGCTAGGGTTCACATTGGCTTTTTTGAATGAGAGAATATTGCCTCGCAGCAATATTGTTTTGGCTGCAGGTGCTGGTCAGTACCCCCCAAATAAAGGTTGAAAAGAGCTAGGAGATGAAAGGAAATAATTTTTTTTTAAAATTAAGCCAATTGAAAAATTTCTAAGAATAGGAAAGTAATGCTTCTAACTGAGTTTAAAACGTTAACCACACCAGTCAATTTCTAGCTAAATAAAAATAGAGTAGGATGGGTCAGTAAGAGTAATAAAAACAAATGCACATTATGCTGATTTTACATGTTTATAGGAAATTTGGCATTTATAGGTAGATGTTTGCAGTATACACAGTTTTGTATTTGTTTTATCTAAAGCATAACACTGTGTTTTTAATTTAAACTTAGCAGATCTTCATCATTAAATGCCTGATCTGTGCTGCCAGTGCCAGGCTCTTTGTTTTTAATATTTTCAGCAACTGTAGGTGTGCCATCTCCAATGGCAGAGGCAAGATCAAAAGGGTCGGATGTTGGTTCTGCGTATGGCAATTTCACTGGCTCCCATGGCTTCCCTGGACATTTTGGGAAGCTAGATACATCTGGTCCTGGTAAATCTGGTTCAATGTCGTCATGAAAATTAGAAAAAATATCCTGGTCTTCTGTTACTGATGGAATATGGGGAAATAGTCCTAATGTTGGCTTTACTGTGGTTTCAGACATTTGTTCCCCAGGTGTTTTAGTTAAGCTTTGCTGTACTTGAGTTGATGTTATCAACTGTACTGTCTGAGATGTTGTATGTTGCATGTGCTGAGTTCCAGGCACTGTAGGTAAGATAATATATTCTTCAGACTCTTCAGATGAATCATCATTTTTATGCCCATTTTTCTTCTTTCTTTTGTCTTTTTTCTCTTTTTTATGCTTTTTGCCATGTTTGTGTTCTCCTTTATGACCATGATCATGTGCAGGCCCTTTTGCTCTCTCAGAATGTCTTCTTATTCTGATTGGAGTTGCTTGAGGTAGAGCCCCACGGAAAGGGGAAAGACCCTTATAGGTAAATATGGACTAGAACAGTAAAACAGAATAATTAATTTTAATGCACACAATTTCGCCTTGAGACAGCTTCAGGTGAGCTGGGAAAAACAAAGTATGTCATGGCCTAAAGACTCCTAAATTGACTTGTGCTGGAAATTAGTATTTATATAGTATATGCAATTATTTGTTAGCACAATAACACACCATTTATCCACGCTCCGAATTTTCAGTTTTCAATACCTTTTTCTTCGGGAATATTGGGTGCATTGTTATGCTAACAAACAATTTCATATACTGGATCATTTCTGTGGGAATCAGGTAAAGTGTGGTAAGTTTTAATTACAATTTATTGCTCATGGCACTTTAGGTCTCTACGAATTGCAAGAGTTAAGTTCTTTATTTGGCACCTAAAATTGGCACTGGTCATTCTAAATAATTATGGTTTTTATTGCAATGAGCTTAAGCAAGTAACCACTAGGGATGCACTGAATCCACTATTTTAGATTTGGCCGAACCCCCAAGGTAAAATAAGGGAAATGTATTAAGAAAACATAAATGAGGAATGAGTTTAATACGTTATTTTACATTCTTCAGCAACGAAGTACAGACATTTCACCACAGCCGTGAGTCTTTTTCCCTTTCCCTCCTTCTCCAACACAGCTGTTTCTTCCATTTGCTGCTTATAATTTGTGCCCAGGTCCCTTACTCTTCCTTCAGCACTATTTGTCTTCTGAACTGCCAACTGCGGTATTTACCTGCCAGGCCGGTAAAAATGATGGTTGATCCCAATGTTATTAATCGGGAAAAAAGCCGGTATGTTTTTCTAGGACAACATGTTGCTCACAAGCTACTGTTTGGAGATCACTTAAGAGTAAAGATGACTTTTCTGGATTGCTTCTAAGACTCCTGTCCTTGCTTAAAAATAGAGGGATTGGCAAGGGAGAAGGGTGATAAAGTGACTTAAAATCTGGGAAAACAAAACTTAAAACCTGGGAAATACGCTATTCACTATTGAAATGCATTAGGACTAGGGTTGCCACCTGGTCAGTAAAAATGTTGCTTGATGCCAATGTTATTTATAGAGAAAATCCATAAAAATATAGGAAGGCCGGTATTTTTTTTTCCAGAAAAGGTGGCAATCCTAATTAGAACATGAAGGGACTGTATAATAATGGTATGTAAAATCTGGATTCTACTGTATCTTGGCATAATCTACACGGCAACACAGGAGATAACAGCACTCTACCCCCCCATTTGTTAGTGTGCATGCACAGACAGGATATTAGAGCGGGGGTCGGGGCAGAGAGATCAGGAAGCAGAGGAGAGTGGGCAGGACCGGGGGCTTCAAGGGCCAGTACTAGGGGTATGCAAGTAAGAAGAACATTCCCAGCACCCCTCCATAGTTATGCCCTAAGCAAGTGCTTGTTCTGCCTACCAATAGTACCTAATAAACATATTTTGAGATAAAGAAAATTGCTTGTTTGTGATTTGTGGTTTTTCTATAGTAAAAGGTGGGAAAAAAGAAAGGGACAGATTTATCAATGACTGTTATGGAACAGTAGATTCCAATTGATCTATTATGCGTGTTGCAATGCATTATGCCTAATATTGAATCAGAAGTCAAAATAAATCCTTCTGAATAGTTGGAGTATTATCAATTACCTGGAAAAGCATCTCAATTAAACTGGATTTGATCAATTTTGATACTGACTGAATACACCACAAAAAATGTAGTGTCCCCCATCTTTTATAGAAATTGAATCAGGAATTCCTGAAGGCCTAATCAAATGAGCCTATTGATTTCATGAAACACAAAGGGTGATTTAAATAATCATTTACTTTAAATATATTAGCAGAGATCAAATAGTGGCAGCAAAACAGTAGTTTTTACTATGATATCTAATAAATCAACTCCTGGGGGCAAATTCACTAACCTGTGTTGTTGCGCCAGAGTTGGCTTCGCCAGTGTTCTCTGCACTTCACCAGGTGTAGTTTCGCCAGCGCTACACAAATTCACAAAAATGCGAAGTTGCGCTCAGGGAGGCGAACGGTAGCGAAGTTGCGCTACCGTTACTTCGTCAGGCAAAGTGAAGTTACACTAGCGATGCCTAATTTGCATACGGCGCAAATTTATAAAGTATTATAGACGTATATGCTGCAGCCACTACATTACACTACCCAAGCCCAGGAAACCTTTAATAACTCAAATAAAGGTGTTCAATTGCCCTACACATGTGCCCACTGTATAGTTGAGTTGCCATATGTTAGGAAATGTAGGGGGGGAGGAGGTTAACCTAAAAAAAAAACACAATCTTTTTCAGACTATAACCCTTAGAAAAGTAAAAGACGCCAGCGTTTTTTGGAACTTAGAACAAATTTCAACCTTTTTTTTCAATCTCCTATCTATTGTATTGAACTTCGCCAGGTCTGACCCTGGTGAAGTAAAGTCTAGCGCAAGAGGTAACGTTCAGTAAAATGGGCATCTTAGTGAATTAGTGTAGTTACGTCCTTTCATCGGTGCGCAACTTCGTCTGGCATTAGGGTGCGAAGTTGCGTCTACTTCGCTAGTCAGTGTTGGTAAATTAACAAAGTTGCGAAATGACGTCATGCTTGTGAATTAGCGCTAGCATTAGCCAATTCACACTGTAGTGAATTTGCCTCCTGGGGTTTGTTCTATGAAAAAAAATATAATACATATTTACCGTTGTTCTAGCTCTGCCATCACACACAGGACTTGAAGCAATAATTTTTGTGTCTGTAACATTTACTTTGGCATCACAATTTAGAGCCGTCTGAAAGATGAGAGAAAAAAAATGACCGTTATATCTCAGAGTATTTGGCACAAAGCATGTCATACCTGTACCACATAACAGCTATTCTAGCGAGTGCCGTGTCTTTTGGTTTGATATGACGGACCAAATAAATTCATCTTTTGCAGTGACAGGTATAGCATCCGCCTCTCACTATGTACATGTGTAAAGTGTCAACTGGATGCCAATTGACATCAATTGTTTAGCCACAAAATATAACACAACTTATTGGGACCCATTTTCCCATATGGGTGGAGGTCAACTCCACTTTTTTTCACAAAACATTGTTTTCCCCTGTTCAGATTGCAGCCAGTCTATAAAATCAGATTTCAGAATTCCTTATGAAAAAAATTAAATGCAACAAAACATGTACAAATAGTTTTTTCCTTTAAAGGTTTAATTTGTTATCATTATCTGTTTACCCAAAAAGCACATGCTTGCTAATCTGACTAATGAGATACTATTCAAAGGTATTAGAGAACAACTGAGCATTGCTTTGTGGGAAAAACCAAAACAAACAACATTCACCTAGGGATGTTGAGCTGTTATGCTTCAAATTCCCTTCTTCAGTTTACTCTGAAATCAGGCCTGCCCATCTGGCCAAAGAGATTGCACCATTCTGTAGTACATTAAAACTACTCAGTAGCACATTGTTGTTATAGATAGTGTTTTTATAATGGATTTTACCATTTATTCCCACCAACATCTACAGAGTTGGGCAATTTTCCTAGATCATTTTTCGTTAATCCTATCTTTAAATTTATACAGGTTAACCTCAAATTGGTAAATATACAATTTATCACATATACTTACCTTTGTCGCTATAAATTGACATTCTTCTCCCAGAATACTATAATCAGACTTTGAGCAGTTGGTCTCTTGAATATTAAATATCACATTGTAGGTTTTTTCATGTACTCCCTAAGTGTTAGAAGAGCATTAAAAGTGTAAAAGGTGTAAAAGTTACCATACTGCTACCATACTAAGCTTTTGGGAAGTGATTCCGTTCCCTGTGAGTAAGATACAATATACAGTACAAGCGAAAATATGTGCCATGTCACAATGCCTCCCAGAAACACACACGTATGGTCATTGCTGGGAGGCAAAGTGCTGTTTAATACTAGGAATCACTACCTGTGTTATGTTGGGGCATAAGTATGGGCTTTGTTGGCATTACACATTTTATTTGAGTTTTCACTTCAACTCTTAGTAAATCTGCCCATTAATTTTATTACATTTCCCCCAAAGTGATTCTTGTGCTTGCTTTTGTTCTGCCAGTGTTGGCCCTACCTATGTTTCAGTATGGGGTCTACCTGTGGGTACATACACTAATACACAGTCTTTTATTTGTTGCTGATACACTAATATGGGGTTTCCAGTGCATTCTTAAAGGAGAACTAAAGCTTAACTAACAAAGTCGGGTAGTAATGTTGTACATTATGTTTTGGGGTTCTGTACCTGCCCAAGGCAACCACAACCCTTTAGCAGTAAAGTTATGTGTCTCCAAAGATGAACCACCAGCTCCTCGTCTACTTTTCTGCTGATTTGCTGCACATGCTCTGTCACTTACTGAGCTTAGGGACGCACTCACAATATACAGTACACAAAAAATACAAATGTCATAATATAAGGCTGAGTAGAACTTAATACAGATAATTACTGCACGGCAGCACAGAAACCAGTGCGACTACATGAGAACTTAATAATCAGCAACAGCTTTTATTACAGACAAACCTTATTTTCTGCTTTATAATTTGCAACAACCCCTCAGCTTAGCTTCTCAACAGCTGCTCAGAGCCCACTGAGCATGTTGCAGACACTTTCCATGATGGTGACACCCTTTCACAAGTTTGAAGTCCTGGATCATGGCTGCGATTGTGATACTGAAACTTTAGGCTGGTGCAATAAGTTCAGTATATAAAATATATTTTTATCCACATTCATTTTTAAGGTTTAGTTCTCCTTCAAGCACTTGATCAGTGGCGTTTGCCCTATTATGCTGTGTCTCTTGTATACCAATAAAGGTGGTGCACGTGGCAATAAGCTATGGCATATTCTTCAAATTTTGTTAGGTGATTCTAATTCTAACATTGCTTGTCTGAAATAATCATTTGTTCTGGTTATGTTTGCTTCTGCAATAGCTACATATTAATACATGGTTCGAATAAGTAGCATAAGTAGTGGTACTTCTAGGCATCAAAATACTCTTTTTTTAAACAAAAAAAATCAAACACATTGCAGTAATTAGTAATAGCAAACCTTTTTTGAGGCATAATTAACTGAAACAAAGTTATAAAGATTTGTATTGTTATTGTTAGAATTATATTCATCCATGACTTGTCTTAACACATCCAGCAATTCTGGGTCATCTACATCCACTGCATCAGGACAGCTGAGGCAAAACCCTGAAACAGTAAAACAGATTTCATATGGCTACAAGTTTACTTATATGCACAAAAGGGACATAATGTATCTTCTGTAATAGATATAATATTTAAATGTTCTGCGTAAATTAAAGGCAATTTTATAACTAGTCACAGTTTGTCAGGCTCTCCTAGGGTTTGATCCTGGGACCTTCTGGTCATTGGCTGTTCACCTTAACCACCAGGCCAGGAGAGCAGTCAGCAAATTTACATTTCTTCCTCTGCTGGGTTTCAGGATTAGTAGTCTCACCTGAGCATCTTAATTGGTGAGTTGAGGTCAGCCAATCAGGATTGACCCTGCCCTATATAAGGCCAGCCCTTCACTCATCCAATGCTGGAGCCTTGGTCTTCCTAAGTACTTTGGCATTGCCCCTAGCTGGGTTCCTGCTCTAGCCTTGATCCTTGTCTTGTTCTTCCCTGCCTAGTCTGTATCTTGCTCCAGTCCTGCTCCTGCTCCAGTCTTGTACAGCCTGCTCCTGTTCTACCCCTGCTCCCTCCTATCCTGTCCAGTCTGCTCCTGTTCTACTTCCTCTCTGTCCAGTCTGCTCCTGTTCTACTTCCTCTCTGTCCAGTCTGCTCCTGTTCTACTTCCTCTCTGTCCTGTTCTGTCTAGTCTGCTCCTGTTCTATTCCATCTCTGTCCTGTCCAGTCTGCTCCTTGGTGGGCATCGTGCCAGTGCCTGCACCCCCTCAGGCCCGTTGGTGGTTAATTTACACAGACTGATATTGCCTATAGTTTAGTCTGTAATCCACAAAAAACAGAGGCTTCCTACAGAATTCCATTAAGCATTAATGTTGATCCTCTTTGCTTTGCTTGCAAAGCTCTCTGCAATTATCTGCATAGAACTTATATCCTTGAACAATTTAGTATCAGTAATAACAGCCAGTATTTACACTACCAATTTAAAAATAAGGACTGCCATTTCAGGTACTACACTAATAGCACTGGTCTAACTTCAACTTGTTTGTTTATTAGCACTCTCTACAAGTACAGATAGCATACATTAGTGCCTTTCTGTTTGGTATGGTATCAAATGCCTTAGAAAAATCTCAATAGATCACATCCACTGAATTGTCCTGTTATAGTTTTCTACTTACCCACAAAGAAATGCTATGAAATGTGTCGGCTAAATCTGATATTGATACAAACTCATAGTATTATGATTTCAAGTATATTCCAACTAACCTGGCCAAAATTGATTTAGGCTTACAAAAAGGGATGCTGATGAATACACAATTTTCTACCCCATATTTTATTTGTAATTCATAGTGAATGCAGTGCATATACTATTTCAAACAGACACGTTTTAATGCAAATTTATGGTTTTAAAGTTGTCATGCAACCATTCATTTGTTATCCATTATCTCTTACCTTTCTGTGAGAAGCAGCTCAGGTCAATGTCTATAATTTCATCTTGAGTATTTTTGAATACTTGGGTTGTACATGTACCATTTTGCTATGGGGAACAAGGCAAAGATTATCCACTAGAATATTAAAACATAGACATTAATATATATTATCAAAACAATATTACTGACTGTATACCTGTTAGTTGAATTTGCTATAGGACTTATTTACAGACTGGAAGGCAGTGTGAAAAGGGCAACAAACAAAGTGTGATGCACCATTATTTTGTAATTTGCACACTGCCTTTCTGTTTTAACAGAGGGTCCTTGAACTTCTTCTCTGGGTTGATTTTGAGTCCATTATAGTTCTTGCACTTGTGATAATGAATGAACGCTATGTGAAGAAAACTTCGAGAACTTTACTACTAAGGTGAAAATTATTTCTTATTTAACCATTTAAGAAAATGTAAGGTTTGGTGATAACTTTTATTGGCTAAATGAATAAGTAACATTTGCAAGCTTTCAGAGCACACAGGCCACTTCATCAGGCAAAATACAGATGAAAGCTGGAAAGGCACATCATATATACTGATAGATCACTGAAAAAGGGACTATGGGCAATACATTAGAATGTTACAGATAGACAGAGATAACTTGTAGAGATAATAAAATTAATTAGGGTGGGTTGTAAATAGTTCTGGATTCAGGTCAGTTGGAACTAGACCAAGATAGAATAGGGTAAGGTTAACACAACAGTGCACAATTCAGAACTGAACAAGAAAAGTAAAGATACATGTAAGGGTTCCACTGGGTGGTATAACATATGGAACCAGAACTTACAGAACCAGAATTTAACCATTTAAAGCAATTTGTATTGTACACTTGACAACGGGCAGAGAGTATCATAAAATGCTCTTAACCTGCCAAGATGTAGTTGGACTACAACAGGTAACATTATTTAACATTTACCCTATTTCTTGTAAGTATGCTGGAAATTGTTGTAGAAGACAGATCATAAGCATGCCATTTTCTGCATGCAATGTGTTTTCTATTACTACAGACACACTCTGCCAAGTTTTTATAATTTACACAAAAATGTATTTGTGTAAATTATAAAAACTGCAAAAATACAGTTTTGAGTAGATGATGCAGACCCATTGTAATGTAGTTTTTCATTACAATGGATAACCAGTGGTCCAGGAATAACATTTTAGGAGACCCACTTGTTCAAAATGACACCAAATTACACACCATACACCTGAGGAAGGGATTGGGTTACACACCTCCCCAAAATGTTGTGTATGCTGTGAAATTTGGTGTCATGCTGAATTATATGGAGGAGCAAGTGGGTCTCCTAAAAGAAATTTTCTATGAGTTACCGGTGAGAAGGTACCAGAAATCCCAACTTGTGCCCCATTGTTTTTTGTTTTGTACCTACTAGTGGTCCAGACCATTGGCCAACACATTGCAGGCTCCCATGAGCAAAGGACCATGACCACTGGGATAAATTAACTCACCTGGATTTTCAGAACCCTGATAACATTAAAAGTGGCACCTTACCATACACAATAGGCATGCAACTCATTAATTTAAAATAGAATTTTTACTTCAACCTTTGACAAATCTGCCCCATAATGTACCTAAAATATGACGATATTTGTAGTCAACTAAGAATTCCATTATTCTATTGAACTTAAATGTATGTAGTTTGTATTTATAAATAACACTGTTTGCACGTCAAATAATTAATTCTACAATATAAAATTAAATTTTACTGAACCAGCAAGTGTATTTTTTTTAGTTGTAATATTGGTGTGTAGGCAGCCATCTCAGGTCATTTTGCCTGGTCATGTGCTTTCAGAAAGAACCAGCACTTTAGGATGGAACTGCTTTCTGGCAGGCTGTTGCTTCTCATTGTCAATGTAACTGAATTTACTGATTTTACTATTGAGTGCTATTCTTAGATCTACCAGGCAGCGGTTATCTTGTGTTAAAGAGCTGTTATCTGGTTACCTTCCAGTTGTTCTGCTGATGGGCTTCTAACACTAATCTGGGCTATCCAGACCACAGATTAAGTGTCCAGCTAACGATGATGAGCATGGGTTACATTGCAACTTACATAGCAGGGTCAGGGCCTTCTCTAAGTGGAAGCTTTCTCAAGGATGTAGTGCAGCTACAACACACAGGCTACTGTACATAAAAGTAGATTGATTGGACGCCAGGAGGTTGTTATGGTGAAATAACAGATGTATTTATTATTCAGTGACAATAACCACAAGTTTACTCACTTATGAGGATGGTATGAAAGGATAACAGATGAAGGTGGATAGAGGAGGATGATACAGCACATAGAGACTGTCATTCCCATAAGGCCTAGTAGTCAAGCGTACATCAATTCCCTCAGAAAAGTACACCTTTAAGTGGTCCTCATCCCTTCCAGAGGAGTGGTTAGGGAGAAGAAGTCTAGCCTAACACCCTATCTGCTGGGGTCCCTTCACTAAAGGCATACAGGGAAGCCTTTGGGAAGCTACTCCCTGCTACTTGATGGAGCACACAGTTGCTTTTGCTATATAAGCTGTCTATCTTACTCTTCTAGAGAGTCTTGTGCTTGCTGGAGCAACACAATAACTGATACGTTTAGAATTTTCTTATTTTCCCATAACCGCATCCCTTTAACCTCCATAAACATTTCTATCATTTATAAGGAGTCATTTACAAATCCCCCCTCCCAGCAGATGTGCAAGTCAGAGACAGAGCACTTCAGGCTGCGCAGTGCACATCACTCTGGATAAAAAAAATCTGAAACAGATACAAGGACCTACAGACATTCTGCAATAGCAGAAGAGAGTGTGCCAAGTGCAAATAATTGGCACATTACATTGTGCCTTAGAGTTTATAAAAGAGCTGTTTATAATTTAAAGAGGTGCACACACATATGGCATGCACTGATACACAAATTGAGATACATTAAACTATATATAAACTTTATAGCTACAAGGGTGACTTTTGAAATGTCTTAAATCAATAGAATACTGCAATATTGCAAGTGAATGCATACAACATAACCTAGGCCAAGTACTCACTCCGTTTGCGTCAAGAGCGCATTCCTCCAAAGGTACATTACTATGAATAGATTTGGAGCAGTTGGTCTGTCTGACGGTATAATTTAGTTTATAATTCCATCCAGCGGTAACCTGAAATGTACAGCAAAAATAAATAAATTGGATTTTTTAGTAAACCTTTTTAATATAATATTGTAAAAGGGACCTAAACTCTGCAATTGTTTGCTATTAAACAGCAAATTTACTATTACTATTACTATTGTATGGAATGCATGGGACCTGGGGATTAAATTAAGTGACATCTACATTTAGGGGCTGATTTATCAAGTGTCAAATTGAATTTGAGGGAATTTTTGAAGTTATTTTATTGGATACTTCGAATATCAAATAGGTTACTACGACTTCGACTTGAAGTAAAAACGTTCAAATATTTGACCATTCGATAATCGAAGTACTGTCTCTTTAAAAAAAATTCCACTACAATAGTTCGCCAAATTAAACCTGCTAAAGTGCTATGTTAGCCTATGGGGACATTCTGGAGCATTTTTCTAAGTTTTTTAAAGTCGAAGAAAAATCGTTCGATTGTATGATAAAATCGATTTAATCGTTTGATTTTACTTGGCCCACAGGATAGCCAAATTCGGTGAAAAAATGTTGATTTCGATATTCGAAGTCAAAGTATTTAAATTTGATGGCCGAATTTCGATGTATTTTCCACTTCGAAATTTGACCCTTGAGTTTAAGACATTTACAAAAGTAATAATATTATCATTGTTATATCAACAGGGATTTAAACTGGTTTAGTTAAAGGGGGGGTTTAATATTTATAAAAATCACCCCCATAATATAAGCAATATAGGGCCCACGATCGGATTAGCCCGATATCGCCTACCTCAAGGTGGGCATATTGGGGAGAGACATCGCCAAACGATCGGATCTCTCAGTGTATGGCCACCTTAACTTGACATTATAGACTGTCTCTAAATAGAAGGGAAACTTGGAAAGATTCTACCTGCTGCATCATTACAATGTGGCTTTGACACTTGGGATCAGGCCAAGCAAAAACTTCTTGTTGACATTGTGCAGAGGACTAAATGCAGAATCTGATGGAGCATTTATACAATAATAGATGTACATCCATTCAGAAAGTAATTAGTAAGTAACGTCAAACTTCTTTATATCCATATAATAGCCAGGTATAAAATGCAGATGAAAACGTCCCATTCATCCCAAAACAAGTAGCTCAGCTGCTACTAGTAGCTCAGTGTGTCGTCACCCTAAAGCAATGCAGTGGTGCAACTGATAAGTTAGGGAAATATTCCAATGTTGGCAGAAGATAAAATAATACTGTTCTTGTCATTTACTTTACCCCATACACAAATGAAGATACAGTCATCCTGTGAATTCCGTTTATTAAAGGCTTATGTTCTTGACATAAGTGCATCTTTAGTAATGGTATTATTTATATAGTGTTATCATTTTCCACAGCTCTTTACAGAGCGAGAATATGCAAATTCTAACTCATCATGAAAAAGAAAAATGGAGCAAAATGGACCAGATACATACATCACTGTAACTATTACAACTAAGGGCCCTGCATACATATTTTTACAAGCTAAAGGGGAAAGGGAAGCAAGATATTTACTTTGGTTTTATAACATATATTAACTGATTTGTTTCTTTGTTAACTTGCACATTAAAGTATGTGCAATGATGTCAATGTCTCATAACTAATTTTTTTAAACTTGTTTGATTAAAACAAATGTAATGATTGTTTGCATCCCATTCATTTAACAATAAGTAGACAGTTTTACTGCATCATGCTCAAATCGCTGTTTTCACACAATAAATTCCGCCAGTGTATGGCCAACTTTACTGGGTTAAAGGAAAACTATACCCCGAAAATGAATTTTTGAGCAACAGATAGTTTATATCAAATTGAGTGACATTTTAAAGAATCTTACCTACCTGGAATATATATTTAACTAAATATTGCCCTTTTACATCTCTTGCCTTGAACCACCATTTCATGATGTCTGTGTGCTGCCTCAGAGATCACCTGACCAGAAATATTTAAACTCTAACTGTAAAGGGAAGAAGTGTTGAAGCAAAAGACAGAACTCTGTCTGTTAATTGGCTCATGTGACCTAACTTTATAGTTTGTTTGTCATGTTTGTGTGCACCGTTGAATCCTAGGATCCCAGGAGGCCGTCCTTATTTTTTAAAATGGCTATTTTCTATTTATGATTACCCAATGGCACATGCTACTAAAAAGTGTATTATTATGAAAATGGTTTATTTACATGAAGCAGGGTTTTACACATGAGTTGTTTGATGTAATATCTGTTTATAGAGACCTACATTGTTCAGGGGTATAGTTTTCCTTTAATCTTGGGAAATATATGCAGAGATTTTTTATAGGCACTTTTGAGTTTTAACTCAGCTTTTGGAGAGATGGAGACAATGGAGGATGGATTCAGCATGAGAAAAGTCCTGGTGGCATAACTGAAAAGAGGTGATGATGGAAACTGAAAAGATGTGATGATAGAAAAGATGATGTCCAGAGTAGAAGTTAGTTTTGGGGTATACTTAGAGAAGTTATATCAGAAAAACTTTAAGTTAGTAGAAGGAATTTGAGTTTGTGAATCAGAAATGGTAAAAGTCTGGTACCATAATCAAATGGAGCAGATTCAGGTCTCACTACTGAAGTCATTAGAAAAGTGTGTTGTTATCATCTAGGACAGGTGTTATCATCTAGGACATCTATGGCAAAAGCATAGCTGAGTATTTTGTGCAGTGTCAAAGGTCCATGGTGTGTGTTAGTAAAGGTGCCCATAGACAGTGAGATCCACTCGTTTGGCGATTTCGCCAAAGGAGCAGATCTCTCCCGATATGCCCACATTTTCGGCCAGATATCGATTGGGGAAGCCCGTCGGATGGCCCCACACACGTGCCAATAAGCTGCTGACTCAGTCTGTCATGCACTTGGTACATAATATATTTGCCAGACAATTCAGGTAACAGTGGCACTTGAAGGAGGGTATTTGTGCCACACAGTGTTAAGGGGAAATGATGGTGAGCTGTTAACCAAACTTCAAGTAGCCCACATCAGTTTGCCCAATGACAAAAGGCTGAGCATCCAAATAAAAAGATGGTTTGAGTAATGCAAAAACATATGCACAGTAATCACATGTTTATTAGTCAGCACTAGTGTGAAAAATATCACTTTTACAGCAAAAGCAAGTAAGAAACATACACACCTGTAGTGTCGCCTCGATAATATTCTCCAGATCAAAGTAGAATGGATGATTGGCTAGTTTGTTCATTTTTTCAATAGCGGACTTTATTATGGGTAACAAATCCTTATTTCTGGTGTCAAGTTTTATTTGGCATCCAAGGCAGTCTTGTTTAATGGCAGACACAGTAGGTTCAACTGAAAATGTCAGCAAGTACACATCCCGTTAAGATATTTTTGGCATTTCTAGCCATATTAATTTTTAGAGTTTAACTCCATTAAAGCAGAAATGATTAAAGTAAGTCAATAATTGGAGGGGTTGGGGGCACAATGAAAACATCCTAAAACTCATAACTATGAGCATATTATAACAATAGATTTCAGTTTTGCAAGCATTTATTATTATGACTTAAAAACATTTTCTATGTACACAGACTATGGCATGTTGCCATTGCTGTCATTCAAGTTTGTGAAACTCCACACTTTGATAACTCAATGTCTTGTTTGTGGACATTTGCACATACAGGGCTACAAGCTAGCTTGTCATCTTGTTCTCCTCCAAGCCTTAATGTGCGTGTAGAAAAATAAGTAAATATTGATCATATATAGGGTAAATGACTGAAATAGAAGATTTTGGAAGAGCTCTTTAAAAGAGGCTTTACAAATTACAAATCCACCACTCACTGACTTGTTATGACCCACATTTTATGACATTCAAACTTATACATAACAATGTTGTTCTATATTAACTGGAGTAAAAATAACATTTTCTCTTAACAAACAGCTGTTTATAGGCTTTCTAGCCTTGCCATGTCACCTAAATAAACTTCAAACATGCCCCTGTTCCTCCAACAAGATATTACCTTTAGGTCACGTTGATCATTTTTCACTAATAGATCTGATTTTGTAAGTTATTGTCACTTAAGGTTCATAAACCTCACTGTTTTGCCAGCCTGACTGTCGCTTCTTAACTTGTCAGTTTCTAATGCTAACGCACTACTGCTGCACAAATATGACAGCCACCTCATAGAGGAACATGGGGGTAAATAAGAAAAGTAATGTAAAGCAAGGTATATTTTTTATGGCAAAATTATAAATAGCATTCAAAGACAGTGTGTATGGTAGATAACAGAAAAGGTTATATTTTGATGTCAATATCTCTTTAAGATGTTTAGGAAAGTGAAAATCCCAAGTGATATGTAATGCGTTATTGACATACCTTTAAAGGTGCTACAGTTCTGAAAGATAACTTCACTGGTCTTGAGCTCTTTGTTGACTACAACGTGTGCCGAACACTTACCAACTTTCTAGTGAACAGAGCAGAAAAAGCTTAAAGACAAGCAGGGGCACAATCACACAAGCTAGTTTGTTACAAGTAGGGTTGCCACCTGGCCGGTAAAAATTATGCTTGCGCCCAATGTTATTAATAGGCAAAAGAGATAAATATATAGGAAGGCCAGAAAAGGTGGCAACCCTAGGTACAAGGCATTTGATTTCCTTACAATACAGGGCCAGATTCAGTTCAGTGAGAAAAAGGTTTATCACGTGAAAATTCATGGACAAGATTCAATTTGAGATGCTATTCAATTCAGAACGACGTATCTCACTGTTTATTACTTGAAAACTTTATCAAAGTCTATGGGAAAAAAAACTGGAACTGAATTTGGAGACAAGTCATTTCTCCTCCAAATCTTGTCCATGAATTTTCACGTGATAAACCAAGCGATAACTTTTTCTCACTGAATTGAATCTGGCCCATAATCTGAGATTATACAGTTTGTAATAATGATACTGCATGCAGATATAAATGCTTTCACTGTTGCTCTTGTTAAAAGGAATTACTATTGCTTCTTTCGGATCACTGACTATTTCTATTTATTCTTTAGAGTTATTTTATCTGTATTTTAACCCATTGCATATTTATAAAGTATTCCACTCTTCCAATAAGTAGTAAGAACTACAATGCTTGGGAAAAAATCACTCTGTGAAGGATTCAGGCATCAGTGAAATAAACCTTCTCTAAATTTTTATAACTCCTTTCTAGATTAACAATAATGCCCTGCCTATACAGACTTATACAGTGCAGGAAAGGCTACCAGCTACCAGCTGTGTTTACAGATAGGCTAATATGTATAATTATTATGTGTAATAAAGAAAAAAATGTACAGAATTTAAAGATGAACTGTAATGACAATCAATAAACTTTAGCTCTTGGAAATAAGAAAGTGTAATTTACCCACTGAGTATGTGGATGTAAAAGAGCCCTACTGTGTACAGAGCCCATACCAATGATGTACCTATCCTCTGTCAATCAAAAGCTGGCTTTGACTGCTGCATTTAGAGATACATATTACTCAGAGGGGCATATTGAAGAATAGCCTTATTTTAGAAACATCATTTGTGTAGGGCACTTCCTATTTTTTAACAAAACCCTGCCTGTAAATTAATCTTAAATTTGCAATTTTCAAAGACTGAGGTGATGCAGCTGTAGAGAACCTATTGTACTGTATTTTATTACTGTACTGTATACAGGTATGGGACCTGTTATCCAGAATGCTCGGGCTTTCCTGATAATGGATCTTCTAAACTGGTCTTCTGGGGGTAAGTTTGCTTTCCTTTAGATCAGTTTGTTTTTGGTGTTTAAGAACAGGTAAACTAGACAGACTTTTTTTGCTTAATGGGATACTGTCATGGGAAAACGTGTTTTTTGTTCAAAACACATCAGTTAATAGTGCTGCTCCAGTAGAATTCTGCACTGAAATCCATTTCTCAAAAGAGCAAACAGATTTTTTTTTATATTCAATTTTAAAATCTGACATGGGGCTAGACATTTTGTCAATTTCCCAGCTGCCCCTGGTCATGTGACTTGTGCCAGCACTTTAGGAGGGAACTGCTTTCTGGCAGGCTGTTGTTTTTCCTTTTCAATGTAACTGAATGGAACGCAGTGGGACATGAGTTTGTACTATTGAGAGCTGTTCTTAGATCTACCAGGCAGCTATTATCTTGAGTTAGTGAGCTGCTATCTGGTTACCTTCCCATTGTTCTTTTATTAGGCTGCTGGGGTGGGGGGTGATATCACTCCAAGTTGCAGTACAGCAGTAAAGAGTGACTGAAGTTTATCAGAGCACAAGTCACATGACTTGGGACAGCTGGGAAATTGACAATATATCTAGCCCCATGTCAGATTTCAAAACTGAATATTAAAAAATCTGTTTGCTCTTTTGAGAAATGGATTGCAGTGCAGAATTCTGCTGGAGCAGCACTATTAACTGATGTGTTCTGAAGTTTTTTTTTCCCCATGACAGCATCCCTTTAACTATGAAACTGTTTATTCCCATGGACTCTATGAAGGACATGATGTCATCAGAACCGGGCCAAGACTTATTTGTGTCCAAGGTAAGTGTATCTGCACACTACCTCCCACTGCAGGACACTTGCCACAATATGCCCCCAGCTTCCTTCTCAGTGCTTGCTTACCAATTATGTGCTTTCTAATTATTATGACTTCTTCTGTAAATTACTATCAAATATATCTTACTTCATCAGATTGCTTAAAATCACAATTCTGCCACACTTTGCCACTTTTTACTCCACAGGAACCTTCTCGTATATCATAGCTGACATAGTTATGCGTCCCATCATTCTCAGTCTGAAAATAACAAAAACAAAGCAAGGTATTGAATTCTATATACGATTTTTATCTAGTAAAGCATTTTACTGTTAAATTTGTTATGTATATCACTAATAATTATATCCTTATATGAACTTTATAGTATGAATTCAACTCTTAATAGCACGAAATAGCATTATGCATGGTGTATAGTTAAACAGAGCAGTACTGCTAGAAAATGTATTTTAGGTGTTTACTTTGTGAGAATATTTATTAAACTTAACAGTTTACTGGTCAAGCTGTTAAAGGGGAAAAAACTAAATTTTTTCGATGGTAAAAAACAAAACTTGAATTTTTTAAAAACTATTATGCTCTGAAGTTGCTAAAATTCAAAAATATTCCAGCTAAAACCTGTTGAAATCATGTAGAAGTCAACGGCAGATGGATTCTAAATAGTTCTAAATAGGCAGGATTCTAAATAGTTTCAGTCTGTTTGTGCTGGTTTTAGTTCCATATTCCAATAAATTCATGGTTTTGGGGGTGACAATTCGACAAAGTTTATTTTGTGTAGCGACAGTTTGAAAAAGTTGCCTGATTCCGACTGACGTTGCGACTTTTAGCCACACTGATTTTTCTATACGTTTTAATGGTAAATTAAGGAGATTCGGGTTTGGGAGTTTGGTCAAAATTTTTTAAATAAAGTGAGAGAAAGTCGACTTTTAGTAAATAACCACTCTTGCCTCTGTCCAAACAAAAAAGAAAAGTTTTCAGTGTAATTATTTGTATCATGTACTAAGTACAACCACTAGAAGGCACTGTAGTCCAGTTTAGAGCAGCTTCCATCAATTCACAAGGTTCCAATATATATACAGTATCTGACTTACATACAGACGTAAAGTATCATACTGTGATTTGCTTGGCCTTTACTAGCATTTAGCTGTAATAAACCACCTGCCCCAATCCCCTATGTCAGCTACTGCAGAGCACAGAAAGGTAAAATATATACTATGTTAATTCAAACATCTGTCTAAATTGCATTTAAAGGGCATGTAAAGGCAAAAAAATACTTTCTTTAATTAAAAAAAGTGTACTGATTTTTTAAGAAACCTAATTATGCAGTGAAATTCTTCCTTCAATTACTGCTGTGGATAGGAATTGTCATATGGTCCCTAACTGTTGTGCAGGGAAACAGTCAAACTTATGAACAGCAGGGAGAGCCCCCACATTTTTTCCCAGAACTCAAGCAGCTTTGTTTGTTTCCCTGTAGAGCAGTCGTCGACTGTATAGAGATTTGTATTGGATTTTATTTTTGCCTTTACATCCCCTTTACTGTTTCCAATGCCAGCAGAGCCAGATTTAAACAGATAAACTCGGATTCTATTAGGAGGATTATTTTGCTGCAGCCACTGGTTCTGCAGAGTTGAAGAAATAGGCTTTATAATTATGAAATAATTTTGATTTTAAATCCCATGGCAAGAAAACATTTTAAACAATGGGGAATAAGCACAAGTAAGATGTTAACCTTGTGCTCATTTTATTCAATTCAGCTGCTTATCTCTAGTCATACAAAATCAAAGTGCAGAGCAATTTCTTACCTTTACCTTGGCATCTGTGATCCTATAGAGAACAAACTGATTTCCATCTATTAATGCCTTGTTGTGGTGTCTCAGTGCCTCATCTACTGCATAAAATATATTGTGGTCATTGCAGTCTGCCTCAATGGTTTGGCTGGCAGAACCTCGAAGAAGATGCAAGAAAAAGATGAAGCTAAAAAGATGCTGCATGTCGTATAGTGGAATCTGAGAACTGTGCAGTCTGCTTGGAGGAATTCACATTTACAGGTTGAGAGTAATGGCAATGAACACAGTGCTTGGACAGAGATGGGTCAACAAACACTGATGAAAGATGTTGCCCAACTCCTGTAATGCAAACAGCAGAAAAGCCTTGTTTAAATACATCTGCTTGGACCATGCAATCCTTTGGGTTTACCTTTCACTGAAATAACAGGAAATGATTAACTCATAAAAATGAAAACCATTCTATTGAGACAAAAACACCTGGGACCTTTAATATGTAAGTTATTCACCCCACCCCCCATTTTTTTTATTAAGCGCTTAGTCTGTCCACAGGTGTTCAGATGGTCTAGAAAACATGATACGTAGATTGCCTGTGATATATAAACAATATGGAGAGTTCTTTCTATTAGGGATTCAGCCTTCTTTGTAAAAAATTAATAATGGGCAGCATACAACATAACATGTTGTAGATGAAAGGATTTTTGGGTTTGATTATGACCTAGTGCTACCTGCATGTAGTTTGTATGTTTCCCTATGGGCATTTCTTCTCCATATATCACACACACACATACACAAAATATGCAGGCAGGTTAACTGGCTCCTGATTAAATTGATAGCAGTTTTTGTGTGCCTGTTGCAAGAACTAGATTGTACTACAGATTCCACTTAGATTGTGCTACAGTGGGGTAGGGATTGATGGTAATGATTAACTGTCTTCAATGCAGCCTAATATGGGGATGTTATTTAATAAAGAAGGGTTTAATGCCAGATATCGGCACATGTGGTTATCTATCTTTCAGAAATAAAAACAGAACAAGAAAACACCAAAGGGGAATGTAATAATCATCCCCATTTTAGTTGGTCATAGATTGTTCACCAGAAATAAATACTTTTTCCAATTGCTTTCTATTTTCTATATGTGACATTTTTTCTAATATTGAATTGTAAAATTAAATTTTTCACCTTCTAAAGCAGCTCTGGGAGGAGGGGCACCAACACTTTAAGGGCTCATCCAGACGCAGGGAGATTTGTCGCCCCAAAAAAGAGGCGCTTAGTCGCCAAATCTCCCTGAATTGCTTCCTGGTGTCTTGTACACGCAAGCGCTAAAGTCGCCTGCGCCTATTCACACGAGGCAACATGTTTTTCAAAGTCGCTCGAAGATGCCTCACGAAGCAATGTCGAGCGACTTTGAAAAACGCAAAGCCATTCAGGGAGATTTGTCGCCCCAAAGAAGAGGCGCTGAGTCGCCAGGCGACACATCTCCCTGAATTTTCGTATTTGGATGAGCCCTAACTGTTTGAATTTGATACATTTAGTTGATACATTTCTTATCTTTGCCCCTGCTGAACAGAATCTCTGGGTTTCATTACAGGCAATATTCAACTTTAAATTTAGATTTTGTAAAAACAGTAAAAAATAAATAATGGAAAGTAATTGAGGTAATTATTATTTCTGTGGAACAATCTGAAAACTGAACTGAAAGAAAGTGTTTGGAAGGTGAACAACCTCTTTGAAGGCAGCTGTTAAAATTGATATAATAGTTGCTAAATGTATCAACTGGATCACTGAGCTGCCAGACTGAAACCCCAGAGACCATTAAACTTCTAAACTTACATTTTCGGAAAACAGTAAAAAATAAAAGATGGAGAAACAACCTGGCGTAAAAACACTCCATACATGCAAACACAAATATTAAAATAATCTACAACAAGTTGGTTGTTATAAGTTTGGTTAAGAAACCTGTTGTGTTTGTTTTTGTACTTTGCATATATATCGCAATAAGACTTAATAACACAGAAACAACGATTGGAAAATGTTATATATGTTTATTCAAAATGTAAGTGTGTAACAACGATATTGCATTGCACTTTACAAGAGATGATATGTCATGTAACAATGTTATAACAGTATATTCATTGTTAACATTTCTGCAGTAAAGTAAATAAATAAAAATATTAAAAAAAATAAAATAAAAGATGGAAAGCATTTGGTAAAAGTCTTTGAAAACAACTGAACTATGTGTGTGCATTTTGACACCTAGAAATATACGCGCTCACATGTATATTTGATGTGCGCATGTTTTTCCGCATGCATGCACTTTGCTGCATGATCATCCTTGCACATCCGGACTGCCCTTATTCTCTTTGACTTCTGTTGCTGATCTCTGTCTGTTCTTGTTTATCATCATTTGCTGCCTGGATCAATCTCTGCCTGTACCTGATAATGATTGACTGCTGTCTGGACCAACCTATGCCTGAATTAACCGTGCTTCTGGGAGTTGCTGTTCTCAGCACTTCTGCCATTCCTCCTCTGAGCTCCAGCCCAGTTTCAAGCCTCATGTTCTGGTTCTCCTGTGGGACTTATTACATCTCCTGTGTCTCCGTAACCGAGTTTGTGACACTTGCCTGTACCCACATCCTTTGTGTCATCTAGGTGCAGGGATATGCAACAGATTTTGTTGCCAACAGTGGGTGTTGGTTAATGCTACATTCTCTACTTGGAGTAAGGTTCTTAGTGGGGTCCCTCTGAGCTCAGTATTGGGACCACTTTTATTTAACTTGCTCACTAATGACTTAGGGAGAGAGTATTGTAAGTAATTTATCAGTGTTTGCAGATGACACAAAACTATCCAGCCCAATTAATTCCATCCAGGATGCTGCATCCTTGCAACAGGATCTTGACAAACTGGCAATCTGGGCAGCTAAGTGGCAAATAATATTCAATGTTGATAAATGTAAATCATGCACCTGGGATTTAATAATGTCCAAGCCACTTATACCCTTAATGGGACTGAATTAGGCAAATCCATTATGGAAAAGGACATTGGAGTCCTTGTAGATGATAAACTTCAGTATATACAGTCAAATATAAATAGTTACATAGTTAAATTGGGTTGAAAAAGGAAAAAGAACATCAAGTTCAACCCCTCCAAATTAAAACCCAGCACACACACACACCCCTCCACTCTTTCACACAAACCATATATGCCCATAGCTATACTAACTGTAGAGTGTAGTATCAAAATAGCCTTTGATAGTATGTCTGTCCAAAAAATCATCCAAGCCCCTTTTGAAAGCATCAACAGAATCAGCCATCACAACATCACCCGGCAGTGCATTCCACAACCTCACCGTCCTGACTGTGAAGAACCACCTACGCTGCTTCAAATGAAAGTCCTTTTCTTCTAGTCTGAAGGGGTGGCCTCTGGTGCGGTGATCCTCTTTATGGATAAAAAGGTCCCCTGATATTTGTCTGTAATGTCCTCGAATATATTTGTAAAGTGTAAACATGTCCCCTCACAAGTGCCTTTTTTCCAGAGAAAACAACCCCAACCTGGACAGTCTACCATCATAATTTAAGTCTTCCATCCCTCTAACCAGTTTAGTTGCACATCTCTGCACTCTCTCCAGCTCATTTACATCCCTCCTAAGGACTGTAGTCCAAAACTGCACTGCATATTCCATGTTTGGAATATTTTGGCATGATTAGGGTTTAGTTCTCCTTTCAAGGTCACAAAAGCAGGCTTGTATACCTTGCAACACATCTGTCCTTCATCCTCTGAAATCTGGCTGCTGTCCAAAACATAAGGTGCATGGTTCTCCTACTCCTTTCAGTAAACTCTAGAGGCTGTTGCTCCCACTCAGATAATCTGCACTATATTGTCATTAATCCCACTGCCTATTTTTCTGTTTTAATCTACTATTTCTCTGTTCAATCAAAACTGGTCTTTCTTTAGAAGTTCTTTTAGAAGTCTTCATATTAGTGTTCTCCATGTTAGTGTTTAATGCTTCACTGTGTAGTGCCATTTCTCCACTTTAGGTAGGACCTTTAGGGCAGTATGCAAAGGCTCATTGAAGGGAAATGACCAAAAAACAGGGCTTTATCTACTAACCTAGTTCTGAGTAATTTCATCCAGGTGCAGGACTGACATGAGTTCTGCATTGCTGCAAAATTTATGATTAATGGCCTTGCCCCAAACAGTACCACCTCATCATTGATAACTGTACGATCATCTTCTCATAATCAGGCCTAGTAATGTTGGTAATATTGCACTTCACAGAACAAAGACACACATACATTATTCAAGATGGTCACACATTAAACAATTGCCCCATGTGATCTAACCCCAATATCCCTTTATGTTTTTGGTACAAACCCCAATTCAAAGTAAAAATATAGGGTTGCTGCAACCACTTGGATGTTCAGTTCAGTCTTGCTGAAAGAATGAACAGATTCAGGACTGCCTATTTTCAAATATGGTGCACCAGGCTATTGTAAATAGATTACAGTTTTTATAACAACTGGAAGCTGTAGCTGTCATCAAATTAGCATTCCAGAGAGCAGAAAGGTAGGAGTAGATGGGCACCTGTTTGGACAACTATGAATAAGTAGGACAATACTAATGAGTCATTGTCAGAGTCATCATCAGGAGCTTACACAGTTTGAAACTTGCCAAGGTTTCTCTCTATTTCATGCTAACCCTTCCCACACCCACCCCCGAATTACATACAATGGCCATACAAAGTACAGCCTGCAAAGAAATCAATAGACTAGGTGGTGATGGCAGTGAAACTTAATCTGAAGGTAGTCTATTATAGTGGAAATGGTCCTAGGATTCTTAATGGGTGATTGTTTTATGGGAGGAAGCTTCAGTGTGCAGAGTGGCAGAGAAGTGCCAACGTCAGGTTACTGTGTAGTAGAGCTAGCATGTGGCTTTAGCTTGTTTTGGGCCTTTTAGTGTGGGGACCCTAAGAGCTAAGGACAGTGCTTGTGTATAGCCCCATTGCATGCATCATGGGCCCTCACTGACCAAGACAAAGGCTACAAAATTTATCGGACACAAAAGAGCAATGATTCTTAAAAACTTGGGATGACAAGTGCAGTGCACTTCTGAGGCTGTAAAGGATTGGTCTAGGAGCCCATGGAGGCCCTGGAGATTGCCTATATATAGTGTTTTATACTGTATCAACTTGACCATTAGCTATTTCCTCACTGATGCTGCAGCCCATGTGTTTGCATTTAGCAATGCTCTTGGATACCAACTCCTTGCAGTATACAGTGTATATATATATATATATATATCAGTTTTTTTATATAATAGTCTATAGATTTAAGTCTATTAATATTTATTTGTTGAATGTTTAGCTTTTGTTTAATGAAAAAGTGACCAGTGATTCTACCTTGTTTGCTTATAAGAGCTAGCCACCTCTGGCCACATGCCCCTAAATAGAAATCATACATTTGATCATGTTTAAACCTAGAAGGATCAATGACGCCTCTACTGGTCACTAAGTGGAAACATTTTGTCAATAAGAAGTGACCAATCTCCTGTATAAATCAAAATGATAAAACATGCAAAATTTTAAAAGATAACATTTTATTTTTTACCACCTCAATGTGGTTTGAAATCTTGAGGCATTATTTTTCATGTGGCAAAAATGGTACAATCTCTTCTTTGTTCTGAATTATCCAAGGGCATGTTGGCAGATGTGATGCAGCTTCTGGGAACTGAATATACTCAGTTCTGAAACCAGACCTGCTAATGGTGATGGTGGGAGCTGGAAGAACATCCGTTTTACTACCAAGGGTGATTTTTTGAACTACCCCTTTAGACCTCCTCATAAAAAATTTCCTGTCAGCTTTCTTGCCACCTTTCTTGTCAGTATGTTCTTCTGATGAACTACCAAGGTGTTCAGAGGAGGTATGATTTTTGTGATGATGGTGATGCCCATGGTGTTCAGAGGAGGTATGATTTGGATGATGATGGTGATGTTCATGGTGTTCAGAGGAAGTGTGATTTGGATGATGATGGTGGTGGTGGTGGTGATGACGATGAGGTGGATGGTCATGATGGTGGGGATGATGATGATGATGATGATGACCATGTTTATGACCTTTGTGTGAAGGGTGATGTCTGTGTTTATGATGGTGTCTACATTTCTTATCCTGAGACTTCTCCTGATCTGCTGCTTCAGGTTTTTCTTGACCCTCAGGTATGTCGACATCTCTTTCAGGATGACTTGCATAAGGTCCATGATAATCCGGATAATGAGAATGATCATCCTGACAAATACAAAAGTAAATTAAAGAATGCTTGAAATTATTATATAAGGATATTTGGCGGGCGATGTTTATCATGCAATGTGTGATTATAGAAAATAAAAAGGGTTATTTCTAAATGTAACTGTAAGGCTTGGACAAGTAAAATAGTGTACACTATTCATAAAAGACAGTTTTGCACATACAAGGAAATCATTTTTAAAAATTCTGATTCATTGCATAAGATGTAGTCTATGGGAGGCAGCCTTTCTGTAATTTGGATCTTTCTGGATAACAGGTTTCTGAATGACGGACCCCATACCTGTATCTTAGTTTGGATCAAGTACAATGTAATGTTTTATTACAACGGAGAAAAAAGGAAATTTTTTTTTTTGGATGAAATGGGAGTCTATGGGAGATGGCCATTCTGTAATTTGTAATTATTTGGATTACAGGTTTCTGGATAATGGATAACATACCTGTAAGGTAAGAGGGATATAAATGAGCTGGAGAGAGTGCAGAGACGTGCAACTAAACTGGTTAGAGGGATGGAAGAATTAAATTAAGAGGGTAGACTGTCCAGGTTGGTTTTGTTTTCTCTGGAAAAAAGGCGCTTGCGAGGGGACATAATTACACTTTACAAGTACATTAGAGGACATTATAGACAAATATCAGGGGACCTTTTTACTCATAAAGAGGATCACCGCACCAGAGGCCACCCCTTCAGACTAGAAGAAAAGGACTTTCATTTGAAGCAGCGTAGGTGGTTCTTCACAGTGAGGACGGTGAGGTTGTGGAATGCACTGCCGGGTGATGTTGTGATGGCTCATTTTGTTAATGCTTTTAAGATGGCTTGGACAGACATAATATCAAAGGCTATTGTGGTACTAAACTGTATAGTTAGTATAGATATGGGTATATATAATTTATGTGAACGTATGGAGGGGTATGCTGTATGCTGGGTTTTCATTTGGAGGGGTTGAACTTGATGGAATTTGTCTTTTTTCAACCCGATTTAACTATGTAACTATTGTGGGCAACTAATCTCTCTGCAGTAGTGGAGGTTTGTCATTGGACAACTTATCTTCCTGTCTGCCGCTTGCCTTAACTGAGTTAATTTGGCCTATGTTTGTTCCATTGATTAAGTAAGAGTTAAATTTTCTTCACATTGGTGTGTAGTTCCATTTGTAGAGGATGTATAAATGTGGAGTAATCTGGATTATGTAACTAAGGTACTGCTTTATTATTACAGAGAAAAACATTGAAGTCGGTGTCCAAAAAGTGAGTCAGTTGTTAGTGTGTGCTGTCCTGTTGCTCAAACGTTACACATGCTTATGCACAAAAACTTGCACCCTAGTGTAATAACCCATAGCAATCAGTCACAGTTATAACATATATAACAGTCTTTGTTCAAGGGTATCCTTATGTTTGTTACATTCCTCTCTCATGCTGATTAATCTTTATCTTTATTCTTTTACTTTATTACTGATCTCCTGTTGCCATTCCCTTTGCAATTCACTACTGTGTGCACCAATATTATTAATTTATTAAAATTGATTTAATACCTGTGGCTCATATATATCGCAGGAAACTTGCTTGTGTTCTGTATCATCAAAATCACTCTTCATTATGCTTCCAGAGCAAAACCCAACATGCTATAAAAATAAAACCATGAAAATAACATTATCTTCATTGTCCTGTCATAGTTTTATAAATGACTATATATACATCTGATAAGGCTGCTGAATTTCATTAAACTGGTTGATTAATTATTTTGCAGTCTTTTGGATTTATGCGGAGTTCTGAATCACAACTGAGACATGGCCCCCATGTTAACTTTACTAATACTTGATAAACAAGGAACTTTGCATGCAGAAGATACGTCCTCAACTTTGAGAACTACTATCTCTAAATCATACACTATAGAATAATGGTAAGAGTACCAAGCAAAATCTTTACTTACAGCTTCTCTGTCATCTAGAAAATTGCAGTTGGAAAGAGAAACATTTTCCTGAGTTTTCATGCAGTCAGTTTCCTTTATGGTAAATTGGATGAAATAAGAGGGGCCAACCACCCACTGTAAAACAGAAGCAGAAGCACAAGGTTTACAGTAAAGTCTTTATAATTTTCACTGTTTATTAGTCTTTTTAAATGGGTAGCATACACACCTTTTCAATGCATAAGAGCATGAACTGAACATAATGAATACATTTGATATATGAATATTTTTTATTATTTCTTGGCCTTAACAGGGCAGAGACTGAAATGGAATGTAAGAGTCATTCCAATTTCCTGGTTCGTACAAGTTGGTTAACACAAACTACTAGTTCAATGAGAAGCATCTGCATAAAAGCTCAAATCAAAGGCTACAGCTGGGGGAGCTGTTTGTTTATACAGAGAGCTTCTCAGTGCACTGGTAATTACTTTTAACCAGATTGCTGGAATGATTCTTGCTTTCATTTTAGTTCTTTACCCTTTAAAGGACATGACAATCCAAAAAAAATTTTTTGCCTAATAAAAGTAAATATACTATCTAAGCAACTTAGCAATATACATTCATTACATGTTTTCTATGGTTTTTAAGTCATTTGCCTATGTTGCCTATGTTTTTCTATCAAAAGCAGTGTCTGTCTCCCTTTCTAGTCTCTGCCCTGGTGGTTCTGGCTTTTGAAACAATGTAACACAATTCAATGGATTAACAGACCTGTCTTGCCGGAGGAGACGGGTTTTTGCAACATTGTTTAAAGGGAAACTGTCATTTTTTTTAAAAAAACGCATCAATTAATAGTGCTGCTCCAGTAGACTTCTGCACTGAAATCCATTTCTCAAAAGAGCAAACAGATATTTAGCTTTGAAATTGGACATGGGGCTAGCCATTTTGTCAATTTCCCAGCTGCCCCGGTCATGTGACTTGTGCCTGCACTTTAGGAGGGAACTGCTTTCTGGCAGGCTGTTGTTTTTCCTTCTCAATGTAACTGAATAGAACGCAGTGGGACATGGGTTTTACTATTGAGTGCTGTTCTTAGATCTACCAGGCAGCTGTTATCTTGTGTTAGGGAGCTGTTATCTGGCTACTTTCTCATTGTTCTGTTGTTAGGCTGCTGGGTGGGGGAAAGGGAGGGGGTGATATCACTCTAACTTACAGTACAGCAGTAAAGAGTGATTGAAGTTTATCAGAGCACAAGTAACATGACTTGGGGCAGCTGGGAAATTGAAAATATGTCTAGCCCCATGTCAGAATTCAAAATTAAATATAAAAAAAACTGTTTGCTCTTTTGAGAAATGGATTTCAATGCAGAATTCTTTTGGAACAGCACTATTAACTGATACATTTTGGGGGAAAAAAATTCCCATGACAGGATCCCTTTAAAAAGTATCAACCAGAAGTTGATAAATATGTTCCACATAAGCCCTGTTTATGAAACTGAGTGAGGAGTATATTGCTCCTCCAATCTAGGAAACAAAAGAGCACACTAGAGGCACTAAAATGTAACAGCAAATAGTTATTATATTGATACTCAAAATGCTAAATATACATTAAAAAAAAACACCAATCCCACTGAGTTCATAAAAAAATAACAAAAATATAAACATACAAAAGTGTCACGCAATCCTAGAAATAAATAATAGGAAGGATAGGAAGAGTGAAACTCACTTCCCTCACTCTATCAATGAAATACAGTAAAAGTAAACACCATAGTATTAGAGTATTAAATAAGCAAATAAATATCAGGTAAAGACAACTGATGGACCATGGCTACTGAGATGAATGGCAGGTATTCATTTTTCAGCCAAACAGTATTCCACAATAGATAACAAAAAACATAAACATTGTGTACAATTTGGGTTTGACATGAGCACTTACACATTTGCAAAGAGGGTTGGTTAACCATTTCTCAATGAAGATTTAATCATACCTGAGATCTCACCCTCTCGATGTGGTCAATTTTAAAATATCTGGTGTTGTTGCTGTCCTTGTTGTATTCTGCGATGAGCGTGTTGGCCGCCTCAGTAATTGTGGGTGTGATTTCTTTGTTTGCAATCGGGCAGTCAGGGCACGTGCCGTGTATAACGCTAGGATGAGCTGTCACCATAAAATTTCTGAATTTAGCATTGCTTAATTGTATATATTAATAATTTAAATCTTAGCTAAATGAACAGTTAAATGTAGAGGTTCGGTAACTTAAGATATTCTAAAATGTTTATTTGAGAATTAGAATTTAGAATTTAACACAGAAAAACTGTCTCGCCTTTATATTTCATTGGAAACTGCTACCCTGGGTTGCTACTGATAATGTATTTAGTCTGTGTTTTACAAAGTTCAGTCGTTACTATCTGCTGTATACTTTGCGAATTTATCTGGAAAAAAAACGAGTTGCGCGTCGTTTTTGACACCACACGCGTCGTAAACGACGCAATGAAAATGACGCGCGACCCGTTTCACAAATTTTTTCCCCAATTCTCTGGAAATTCGAGAATTTTTCGGAGAAACGGGGCAGATTCGCCCATCACTACACAGGATATTTCTTAAAGTTTACATGGAGAGCCTGCCAGATACAGTATAATGTTGGTTCAGCTTTGTAATCAGCCATCTGCTTCTCATGCCAAATTCCACCTTGTACCTGAAGTAATAGTGCAGTTGTAGTTGATCAATTTCTGTACCCTCCATGGCAAGGATATAAGAATGATGGCTTTGCACTCTCCAAATACCTACGGTACAAAATAAACAAGGTCAACAAGTCTTTAGATTTATACCTGATAGATAATGTATTTGCATTTGTAGTGATTTTTTTTTTTTTTTTTTTTAAATATGTACCTAGTGAAAAGGAAAATTTGAGTAAGATCTCCAACCCTTTAAACAATTTTCCTGTAAGTGTGTTCACCTTTGGACTGTTCTTAAGCCCTATAACCAAAACTGTGGCAGTAGGTGTGCACACTCTTCCATATATAGTTCTAGATACTAGCTTCTATATACCTTTTATGACACAAAGCGGATGTGTACATATATTGAATCTAAATAATTTAAAAACTTTGTGTAATTTTAAATACAGTACTATGAGGCTGAATGGGGCATGTACAATTTTCAGTGCAGTAAAAAAGGTTCTGAGGACCCAGGAAAAATTCAAATCTGGAGGTCCTGACTAACAGTTTTAAATATAAAACAAAGTGTCAAGGTTAAGTAATGCTTAAAGGGCACCTGTTCTCCAAAAATATTATCCCTCAACCAAGGGTGTGGGCTAATAGAGCTCACACTCCAGTTGGGGATAATAGTAGCATTTTTTTAAAAATTTCCTCCCACCAGTGCTAGGAAACTTGCATCAGGAGGGAACTCCCAATGTGAGTGGTCATGTTGTACATAGGGTTGCCACCTGGCCGATATTTTACCGGCCTGGCCGTTTTTTTAATGGTTGATCCCAATGTTATTAATAGGAAAAAAAGATAAATATATAGGAAGGCCGGTATTTTTTTCAAGAAAAGGTGGCAATCCTAGTTGTACATAGATGATGTCAAGTGCATGCGCATAATAAGAAAGTTGCGGCATTCATTTTTTATGTGCATGCATGTGCCCCAACATGACTGCTTGTACTGGGAGCTCCCTCCCGGTGGGGGTTGCCTAGTGCAAAACCACTGTTCACCCCCACTGGAGTGTGGGTGCTTCTAGCCGGCACCTTTGATTGGGGATAATATTTTTGGCCAGCAGGTGCCCTTTAAGGAGCCAGCACATTCTAATTTCAGTAATGAAAATAATATTATTGTGCCAAATTTATTTGAGGACATACATGTGAGAGCTCAGAAAGACAGAATACTGAGCATGGATAACATGGACATTTTTGAGGAAAAATTGCACAATGTCTACTATAGTAAAAACTAAGACGTAAAACATAGAGGGTGCAGCAGAGCAGAAGACAACACAAGTTTCAGTTTTGAGGGGAATAATTATATCATACTGGTACTAAACTGTTCAAGAAAGTAACTTTGGTATATAGGTACTTACCCATTCATGGAAGGATGATGGCTCTTCACATTCTTCCCATGGCTTCCCACTTAAGACGCTACATTTTGATTCAATTACATCTATAGTTAGATAATAGATAGTGCTTGCAGGATATTTATGTGACTGTACCTGAGGGCAGAAACAAACCCACACTTAATTCGTAGCACGGTGTATTGTTAAATGAAATAAAGCATTATCTGATCGGGCTATCTACAACAGTACAACAGTTTTCTGTACATTCTTTAAAATGTTCTTTCTGTCTTTATAGTAAGGTTTTTTAAAATAATGTGCAATGTGACAAGTTTTATCCTGTTGTCCATGTTCTCAGCACTTTTGTCTGTTAGATTCCCTTGCCAAAAGTAACATGCATTTACTAGGTTATAAATTCATAAGTTTTCACTTTCAGTATATCTGACACTGATTTTGAATGGAACCCAAGTATACTTACATGCTGCTCATATGCCTCTACGACACGCAGGGGTTTGAAAATAAAGCCCTCACGACGATCTTCATTGATCAAGTCCAAAGCTACATGTACTTCCGATTCTGTAGCATTGCATTGCATCGGGTCTACTACGGGAAACAGTGGGCTTGTAGCCTTACACAAGGACACTAGCCCAAACAAAACTAATATATGGACACGCTCCATTCTGAATGAGCATGTGTCCCTGTTAAACATCTTCCAGGCATCAAATTATATAGTATGGCAAGGTGGACATGTGACTTTTACTACAGGCTTTGGTGACTTCTTTGTATTAACCTAACAACAAATAAAAGGTCAATGATTACTAATAGTGCTGAGTTGCTAAACTGACACTGTGTGCACAACAGGTCACTGTCCTACCTACCAAAAATGTTATCTTTGTTGGTCAGTATTGGTCCTTATTTGTTTAGCTAATAAGCTACAGCTGTATTAACAGCAATCTCCTGTTCTGATTTTAAACTGAGATAAGTCAAGGGAAACACAATGAACTTACTAATAGTGTCATTGAGTGCAAAAGATGTAGAATTGCCCCAGTCTTACAGCTAGTTGAATGCAAAACACTATAAGGGCTAGGCCAGACGGGGAGATTCGGGGGCATTTTATCGCCTGGCGACTTCTCGCCGCGACTTGTAGCCCCCGAACCTCCCCGAACAGCCACTTACCTAAGCGCACCGGCGTTGCTTGAAAACGCCGGCGCGTATCCACACGGAGCGGCGCGCTTTTTAAAATTGCTCCAAATTGCCTCGCCAACCAACCCAACCATAAAACAATTGAAAAAAAAAAAACTATGATTGTATCCACACAAATATTAAATAATGTTATTACCCCTGAGATCTTCAATAAGCAGCAAAACAGTTCAATTATCATAATTAAATCGTTTAAGTATAATAGTGAGCTCAATATTTCCCAAATGAGAAGCAACAAAAATAAACAACAATTCTCTTTTTAAATCGTAACATAAATAAAATCTCTCCTGGAGAATTCAAACCAATTAATCTTCCAAAATAAAAATGATCCCAATTCTTTGCTGCATTCTCAAAAACTAATAAAAATATATAGCACATGACAGAGTTCGAAACATGTAATTAATTTGATCAATACTAAATATCACAATCTATTTAATGCAAAGATTTTTTAGACAACTGGTATAATATTGTACCTATAACAAGGAATATGTATGGATTACATAGTAGTACAGCAGTTTATGAGAACAAATCCATACATTTTCCTGGGTATTCAGTAGTAGCATCAGAAAATAAAGCAAAGCTGACTCTCAAACCAGTCCAATAATCACTTGCACATGAAACTATATTATGGGAACAAAAACTTCAGTAACAATTTGACAAACAAAGTGATGTTTGCCCTGAGGTAGCCATCTGTCACCTTTGCTTTCAGCATTTTAACAATGTGCAAATGGCAAGCATTGTTTCCGTAACCTCTTCTCAGGTTGAAATAGATAAAACCCCAACCACTTTTAGGCCACTTGTGGGCCAAATAACCCTGCAGTAACCCTTCAATAAGTTGAAATATTTCAGCATCATGAAATAGCATGCATTTTAAATTGTATTTCAGGAAGGGTGATTTTTAATCGGTAATGATAAATTAATGGTGTAAACCAAGGCTAGAAGGCTAGCAGTAGCCAAGCTGTATCTACTATACATTCCAGGCTAATGTATTTGCTAATAAAGATTTTTTAACTTTTAAATCAGGCCCGTACTGGCAATCTGTGGGTTCTGGCAAATGCCAGAGGGGCTTCTATAAGGTGCCATAGAAAGTCAGTATTTAGTGGGCTGGTGGGGGCTGTTTGGGCCTCTGTGTACCTGAAATGCCAAGGCTTATTTTAATTCTCAGTCCAGACCTTTTTTTAAATAGTACTTGGGCTACTTCTTTACTAAACAGTAGGTCTCTCCTGATTTTTGTTTTTGATTTATTCTACCAAACGATGGATGACCCTTGGACTTGGGGTTTCTGGGATGTGACCACTGTGTATAACTTTTTGACATAAATTTCATTCATATTTTTTTGCTTCAAAAGTAGAACTACACACCACAGAAAAATTGCATATCTATGGGATCTGTTATCTGGAAAACCATTATCCAGAAAGCTCTGAATTATGAAAAGACCATCATCCACAGACTCCATTTTAATTAAAATAATCAAAATTTTTTAAAATTATTTTCTTTTTCTGTGAAATAATAAAATAGTACCTTGATCCAAACTATGATATAATTAATCCTTTTGGCAACCTATTGTGTTTATTTCATGTTTACAAGGTTTTCTAGTAGGCTTGGGGGTTATTTATTAAAGTCCAAATGCCAAAAACACAAAAAATTCTAGTTTTTTTAGTGGGGGGAAAAAAAACCTCAATATTTTTTCCAGATTTGTTATACCCTGACGATGGAAAAAGTCAGAGTCAGAATCAGAAAATCCGGCATCTCAGACCTACTGAGGTTATAAATATATATATATATGGACTCATAACCTTTCAATAAACCTTTCTTTGTTTTATAAAAAGACCTGTGACTGCTGATACTCTCTTCATATATATATGTATTTTCAGGATGAAGCCCAAAAAAAGTGATTCAGGAAAAAAATCCTTTGATTTGTATTTTCATTCGATTTATTTTTGTTTGTCCCAGTTCCGATAAAACTGTGATTTTATAAAGAATAAATAACTTCGCTGCCAGACTAAATAAATCTTTTTTTGCAGAACACAGGTCTCTCGGTAAACAACTCTAAGGGGTAAATTTATCAAAGAGTGAAGTTCTGCCACTAGAGTGAAATTCCACAGCTCTCAATTAATTTCTATGGGATTTTTAAAGGCTGGGTGAAAGTGAAAGTTCACCCTTTGATAAATATGCCTTTAAAAATCCCATAGAAATTAATGGAGAGTGGCGGAACTTCACTCTTAACTTCACTCTTTGATTAATATACCCCTTTATCGGAGCATTAAGCTTGAATTTACCAGCTCATGTGATTAAACTTATCCATCTGAATTTTGACTATTCTTGGAATGCTTCCCATTTATAGTACCTAGGAATCCAGCTTACTCCACATTTATACATCCTCTACAAATGGAACTACACACCAATGTGAAGGAAAATTAAACTCTTACTTAATCAATGGAACAAACATAGGCCAAATTAACTCAGTTAAGGCAAGCGGCAGACAGGAAGATAAGTTGTCCAATGACAAACCTCCACTACTGCAGGGAGATTAGTTGCCCACAATAGTTACATAGTTAAATTGGATTGAAAAAAGACAAAGTCCATCAAGTTGAACAGCATACACACACACCCCTCCATTCTTTCCCATAAATTATATATGCCCATAGCTATACTAACTATAGAGTTTGGTATCACAATACCCTTTGATATTATGTTTGTCCAAGAAATCATCCAAGCCCCTCTTGAAAGCATTAACAGAATGGTCGCTGGGCAACAAATTTCCCCATCTGCCAGAACCTTAAGATGGTGATTTTACTCAAATTACTTTATCTCTTCCAATCCCTCCCTATCCCTGTGCATAAGAAAGATTTTGTGATATTGCAAAGATCTCTCACTAGCCTTGTTTAGTCATTTGGTCTTAATATGATCTCTGGAGCGACTTTACAAAAAAGTAAAAAATACAGAGGCCTGACTTTCCCAAATTTAATGAAATACTATCAAGCAGCCCACTTGGCCACAATAACTCATAACTCAATTGTACTTTTCTACTCTCCCAGTCTGAGTCCACTTAGAAAAAGCATTAATATACTGTATCCAATCTCCCCTGCAGCTCTCCCTTGGATTAAGGCGGAACTTCGCCCAAAAGGGATGTCAGAATTTATGATGCATATCCTGTCTATTTGGGAATCTGTTAAGCATCCTGCCAATCTGATAGCTCCCTATAAGCCGGCCACCTAATTTTGGGGAAATTCAGAATTTCCACTGGGTCCTGAATCTGCATCTTTTAAAGGAGAATTCAACCCCCCTTGAAGTTAAGTCCCCATCTGCCCCCCCTCCGTTCATCCCCCTCCCTGCCTCCCCCCTGCACAGTCTTACCCCTGAATCTTTCTCCCTCCAGAAATAGAGACCGCAAAAGCAGAGTAAGTGCAACAGAGCTCCCAGCCGCCATCTTCTTATTTTTGTAATCTTCGTGAATGGAGCTGCGTTTTGGCGCATGCGCAGTTGTGGCAAATTTCCGGGTTTTGACAACTGTGCATGCGCCAAAAGAGGCGGGAAGTGCCGAAGTGGAGAAAGATGACACGAAGATTACAAAGATAAGAAGATGGTGGCTGGGAGCTCCTGGGGAGGGGAATGATCAAGGGGGGCAGATGGGGGCGAATGGAGGGGGGCAGATGGGGACTTAACTTCAAGGGTGTTGAATTCTCCTTTAAATTGTGGCACTTGAATTATATTGTGTATATCAAAGACTTATACCAGCCTACTGACAAAATTACCTGGGAAAAGTTCATTTTTTTACAAGTTCAGCATTATTTACACGCAATATATAAAAACCCAGATTTACCTGCCATTTCTTGAGACAGCATGTGTAAAATGTCCCCTTTCAAAAGGTTTAATCCCTATGCTACATCAATCTCCAATTTCACAATCTAATTTGATTCCTTGTTCTTGGGAGGGGAGCAGGAGCTATGACAAACCTTGGACCCTTGGGAGAAAATATGGAAAGGAACTAACAAATGTTCCATCGATTTAGGTCAAGTGGAAACTTCATATAAAATACTCACCCGGTGGTACTTGACTCCCTCATTCCTACATAAAATGTTTCCGTCCCAACCTTTGATCTGCTTTATGAATTGTGGAGGAGAGGGAACAGGGCCAGGCCATGCTGTACGAGTGCCCTAGGCAAGCCAGGTGAACGCGACGCCGGCTTAGCGCAAGTGCGCATGTACGAATTGGCACTCACGTGCCCTTTCCTTGTTACTGCACTTCTGTGCATGCGTGCAAACTTACATTCGCAACAATACGCGCATGTGCAGGAACACAGAAAGAAGAGAAGGACAGAGAGAGTCAGGCAGAGAGGGGACTGGAGTGGGGGTAGACGACAGAGGAGGCACATTCCTGGAACCCCCCAGCTTTGCGCCCTAGGCACGTGCCTACTCTGCCTACTCCCTTGGCCTGGCCCTGAGAGGGAACAATGGCTCATATTTGGTGGCAATGTTTTTTAGTGCAAAGATATTGGTCAAGGTTCTTTGGCTTGATCAATTCTATCACCCAAATCCATATTCGGAAGAACCCCTGGGTAGCCTTATTCAACCAATGGATACCTAATATTAGTGGTAATTCCACTAATTCATTTTCACAGAAGCGACTTATTTCAGTTCCAAAAAGAAAGGCATCAGTAGGTCAGAACTACATAAACAAATTGAAAGAACTATGAGCAGGCAAAGAGGAGTAGGCAACAAGTTTAGTTTAAATAATAAGTTTATTCTTGAAAACATATATAAATGATAATGAAACAGTTATATTGTTTTTTTTTCTTCTATATATGTTTTTGTAATATTGATAAAAGCACAGTACAATTGTATCATATTATACTGTAAAAAAAGGGAAAAATCAAATAATAAAAAAAAAAGAAAATCCGGGGCATGGCTATGATGCAGGCCTATTCAAACGTTGATTCCATCTCTCCTCACCTAAGGGACCCCTTAAGCTAAAATTTTAGCACCCATATCAGCCTCATCAGGGGCTCACCGGACCTTTGACCCTTATATAATCCGAATAATATTATTTAAAAAAAAATTTCTGGTTTCAAGGAGAAATCCGCTACCTTCTTCTTTAGCACTGCAGTCAAACAATTTCTTCAGTCTGAACTCGCAACGGTTGCAGAGAAAATCACCGACCATGTGAGGCAGGAGCTCAAAGAGCAGCGGTTGGTCACTAAAGTTAACAAGCAGGAGACCACTATTGCAAGACTTCAACTACAGCTACAAGACCTGCAGGATCGTGCCGAGGACAGGGAAAACAGGTCCAGACGCAATAATATAAGGATCCGCGGCCTACCTGACTCAATACTTGACCTACGAACCAAGATACCAGCCCTGCTGTCGGAACCGGTTCCAGACCTTCCTCCAGGTCAGTTGATTTTAGACAGAGTGCACAGAGCATTAGGCCCGAAAAAGCAGGGGAAACCCCCAAATGACAACATTGCTAGAGTCCATTATTTTACATCAAAAGAGGCAATCATGAGCATGTGTAGGGTGGCCCATAACCTGGAGTTCAAAGGCCATAAATATGCCCTATATGCGGATTTGTCTTCCATAACCATAAAACGCCGCAAGCAGATGAAGCCTATAACTACTGCCCTGATTGCACAACGTATTAAGTATAGATGGGGGTACCTTTCAAGTCTCACCACAATAAACCATATACCATCGCCTCTCTGCAAGACTGTACTGCGCTACTTAAATGCCTTGGCATCTGAAGGCTGCAGCAAGTTCTCCACACTCACCAGCCCCCAGCGAAACTCCCACAGAGAGACCAGTTTCTCCACTTTGGAGCATTACCCAGAAAGATAATACAGGAGATGTACTTAGACCACCCCTATTTCTTGTTTGCAGTAGGACTGTCATAACACTACTTCGTACACACATTGTTTTTGTTAGGGATATCTTCTAGAAAAGCCATAAAAAGTATAAATAGTACACCCAAGTTCCATTCAGAATTACTACTCTTTCTGGTAATTTGCTTCTTATTTTAATTATTAATGGATCCACCATGGAGGTGGTTGGTTAGCTGAGGGAAGATGAAATGCTTTATAAAATAATAATGTTAAACAAAATTATATTTTATACCCTATCCTGGTAGGCCCTGATCAAATGCCCCTTTTGTCAATGTATTAAAGCAGTCCTCGGGAAATCATTATGTGCCATCAGCCTTAAAATGTCCATACATGTAGAAATCTGTCAGACTGAAATTTAGTTGGCTGCCCTGTTATCTGGAACTGTATGATCACCTTAGGGTAATGGTGGAGAGGTTCTGTACCAGACCATAATGTACAGTATAGTACAAAAAAGCTATATACAGTATGCACTGGTGTTCTTTGTTATAGTTTTATTGTTTGCTGATTGCCTTATGTCAGCAAACCAGAAACTTTACATAGGTATGCTTAGGCAATCAGAACTGCAATACGACAATTTATGTCAATGCAAATTAAAAGCTCATGTCTAAACTCAATGCAGTGACCATGAAAATAACAGGAAATTCCAAAGGTGAAGAAAAAATGATAAGAAATCAGAACAGAACTCTGTCTCTGGAGAGACATCTGATATAGAAGATAAGTTGTCTTTACTACATATAATACTAACTAGGGTAACTAAATATAATGCAGGGCAAATCCTTCAACAAATAGCTGACTTATAGGCACAGTATACAAAAATGCAATGAGGTGAATTCCCCTCTGATGTACTTGTATCGATTGTTACAGTTCATGGCAGCCATCTTCTTTCTTTGGTCTTCTTCGTAAGTTTTGGCGCATGCGCAGGTTCGGGTCTGGAAATCTCCTAAAACTGCGCATTCCCCGAAGAACGAAGTCTACTTACTAAGAGGACTGAAGAAAGAAGATGGTTGCCGTGAACTCCCGTGGACAGAGTATGCAGGAGAGGTAAGTAAAATATTAGGGACATTTGCCTGGGGGGAGGTAGGCTGAGGGGGAGTCTACACAGGGGAGGGGGGAGGGTTTTTTTCATTAAAGGTTTGGTTCTCCTTTAATGGTTACATATCAGGGCAGCAAAAAGATACAGTGTTTTGAGTGGTACTCGGCTCTGTATCAAGCATAAAACAGCAATCACATGATCTTATATACTTTAGGGAACACTGACCCCTTGTGTCATCAAACATTATCATACATTTTATTTATATATCCATTTAAAGTCCAAACAATTTTGATAGTATCCATATAGCAACATAAAGTAGCCAATTATCTGGATATCCAAATGTCTGATAGAAAAAACAATAAAAATAGGAACGTGTCAGTATCTGTAAAAAGAAGATCCACGCAAAATATAAGCAGCTGAAACCCTCCAAAGGCATCCCCAGCCCAGTGAACCTTAAAATGGCCATAGACAGTGAGATCTCTCCCCAATATGCCCACATTGAAGTGGGCGATATCGGGATGATCCGATCGTGGACCGTTCGAATTCGAATGTTTTCGAAATTCAACCACTTCCCCTTTAAATTCGAAAATCGAATTTGAGGGTTTATTAACCCTCGAATTTGATTTTTAGTAAATCTGCCCCTAACTGTCAAATCTCAGAAACATTAATGTTCTTTCGTGTCTCATTTTGCTTTTGCGCTTCTCTCCAGGACCTCTGTAAAGGACATCTTATGCATCTGTATTGTTTTAAATATGCAAATTCATATATCTTGGAAATGCTTTGTTCCCAGATCAGCTAGTTCTACATTATATATATATATATATATATATATATATATATATATATATGTTTCACCCACTGTAAAAAGCACTTTATTACCCCTCCAAATTGTGTCTTTATGTTACCCTCCCATTTAGACTGTAAGCCCCAAGGGGTAGGGCCCCCCATCATCTTGTCTCAACAATGTGTAATTATATTTTATATTTATGCAAACTGTATTTATAATAATGCACTTATTGTTACTGATTAATGCAGTGATCCCTTGTTTGTACTACTAAATTATTGTTACTGTACAGTGCTTTGCCCTCAAGGAGCGCTATATAAATAAAAATATACATACATTATACTGACATAGTCATCCTAAATGCTAAAAACACCAGTTCCAGACCAACATGATTATTATTCATTATTATTACAACAAATGAATACAATACTTGCAAAAGAACACGAACTGCAGACACTTTGATGTGACAGTAAGAAGATAGCAGGCATCATTTATCAATAAATAAAAAAAGTTTTACTTTTGATCAGTTTGATTCTAAAAATCCTATACAGACAATTGAAAATCAGAGGAGTTCCCTTATTGAGAAATATGTTTGCAATGTGATCAATGAATGGCTGTGGTATATTGTCCATCAGTAATATTCGTTCATATACTTTCTTAATGAATACCTTGTCGCAGTGTGCAGTTATAGTTGCTTAGGTGGGAAACTCTTTTTGGCTTATTCATGTGAAATTCTACTTCGAAATTCTAAATACGAATTACAATTGACCGATGCCTTGTACTTCCATTCAGACATAAAGAAGTAATGCAAAAAAAAGATCACATTTGACAGTAAAACTTTTATTCAGTGATATCTTTTCACACTGTAGAGACATAGTTATGGAGGTGAGCAATTATTTTTGTTTTTTGTATGGGAAATATTACCTTGTTCTGTTAAAAAACCAAGGACTTTTTTTCAATGAACAACAGGGATAAAAGGATTATTTTTATTTCAAAAGTGAAAACTCTTTAAAATAGGGATGCACTGAATCCACTATTTTGGATTTGGCCAAACCCCCGAATCCTTTGCAAAAGATTCGCCGAATACAGAACAGATTCTAAATCCTAATTTGCATATGCAAATTAGGTGTGGGAAGGGGAAAATTTTTTTACTTCCTTGTTTTGTAACAAAAAGTCATGGGATTTCCCTCCCCACCCCTAATTTACATATGCAAATAAGGATTCGGATTCAGTTCGGCTAGGAAGAAGGATTCGGCTGAATCCGAATCCTGCTGAAAAAGGCCGAATCCTGGATAAATCCCGAACTGAATCCTGGATTTGGTGCATCCCTACTTTATAACAGTTGTCTATGTGTGCCTCTTTTCTTAAATAATGTAAAGGTAACTGACAAAATAACCTAATAAAACAAAGACTAGTAATAATATTGAGAGCTATCAAAATGAGTTCTCTTTCTTCTGTTTATATGTAGAAGTGCCTCTGACTATATAATATCACCTTGATAAACAGCAGCATGCAAAGAAGTAAATGATTAGGTTCTGCCTACACATGTTTGGCTTACAACATCAGAAAGACACAGACAGATTAAGATCAGTTTTGAGGTTGTGAGGGTTGGAGGACCAACCTTGAAGTATATGTAACGTTTATATTGAATTCAAAGGCCTTGGAAAAACTACTATGGATGCTTTGGATAATGAGGAAGAATTGCTCATGAATGGTCACATGGCTGGCTTTATTTATGCTTTTAGTAGGCAGGTTGTTTTCAACAAAGCCTACTCCATCTGTACACACAGGAAGATGTAGGGATGTTGTAAAGAAATTTACGGCACGGCACTGCCTTTACATGAATACTAGTGTAATTGCAGGCACAGCTAAGTAGCTAAGTAAGCAGATTCTGGATTTGTCTGGAAATGGAATAAAAGGTGCAACGTTTGCCATATATAGCAACCAATTAGCAGAAAGCATTTACAGATAACCTGCTTAAATGCAAACATCTAATTGGTTGCAATAGGTTACTGCACTTGGGCAAGTTTAGAGCCTTTTATTAAAATGGGGGGTATGCATTACTTCTGACACACCAATTTGCCCAATGTCAATAACAGAATTAGCATTCAAGTTGGTAGCATCTATGCACATTACCTGCTAGGGGTACCCTTAAATTACAGCCACTTCCAGACTACAGGTAGTTCCATTATTTAATAGTATACATGAATGCAATTGTGTGCAATTCATGAGAGCTTAAAAGGAGCATTGGTGCTGGCCTCAAAATACTCTCAATGTGCTTGCTCACATTTGTGGATACTCTGGTTCTTTGCACTTGTGATCTCAAGGGGTATTTTCACAAGACATCTCATATTTCCTAAAAATAGTACCCTGTTGCAAGAGTAATGTGGCACTAGTATGTAAATGTATACATGTGTATGTGTGTTCTCATGCCGCAGATGCTGTACAACAGTAGGAGTGGGAGCACATAAGCATCAGCGTGGGCAGGTGCTGAGTGGGGCTTTGATTAAAAGCCTATGATTAAGTGCCTATGTGTAAAAAAACACTTCAGGCTGTAATGTTCTTCATTTTCTTAAAATACAATTTTCAGTTCCTGTATGTTGCCTGTCTGTGGGATCTATTGCAGGTCCAATGTCCCAGTCTCCCAGGCATTTTATTTGTAATTTCATATGGTTTTTAGTATTGGTCATACATGGGTTGGGGGTATAATTTGTTGGATGTGAACAGCCAGCAATTTTTTTTATCAGAGTCAGTATTATCTGAAAATAATATCTGTGTTTTAAAAGATAACTAATTAGACTGTGGGTAAGCCTTAGCTAATGTTTGTGTAAAAAGAACATTGTGCAATGTTTACTAAGATAAGGACTATACTTAAAAAAAAGTACATTTTAGAGCAGCTTCTCTTAAATTTTAGGGAGTTGTCAATGACCTTAGCTTATAAAAATGATTTAATGAAATTGTATTTTGGAATCTTCTAACAATTATTCTCTAAGTACATGTGCTGGTAAGTGTGTATGATCTTCATATTAACTGAAACAGAGATATGTCTATGTCAAGGGGCCTAACTTTCTCCCAGGTTTGTAAGCACTTCTCTGGCATTTCCAACAATCACTCATATAAGCTCAAAATAGACTTTCAAAGGCAGTTTCTCTCTAATTCCAATCTTCCTGCTGCATGTGATGTGAAATGAAACAACACTCACCCAGGAAAAGAGGAATATCAGGAAGTGTATATCTGCATATTATTTTTATCTAACAAGGTACTTTAGTTCATTTTGCAGAATTGTGATTCTTTATATATTTGAGAGCATGTTATAAATTAAGAATTTACAAAAAAATTGTGGGACCAAGGAAGGGTCCTTCAACCCAAAAACCTCTATTACAGTTATCTCTTCTGAACAGTTAAAAAAATACAATTTTCAGTTCCTGTATGTTGCCTGTCTGTGGGATCTATTGTAGGCCCAATGTCCCCCAGGCATTTTATTTGTAATTTCATATGGCTTTTAATATTGGTCATACATGGGTTGGGGTAGAATTTGTTGGATGTGAACAGCCAGCAATGTTTTTTTTTTATCAGTCAGTATTATCTGAAAATTATATCTGTGTTTTAAAAGATAACTAATGAGACTGTGGATAAGCCTTAGCTAATGTTTGTGTAAAAAGAACATTGTGCAATGTTTACTAAGATATGGACTATACCAAAAAAGTACCTTTTAGAGCAGTTTCTCTTAAATTTAAGGGAGTTGTCAATTATCTTCACTAATAAACATTATTTAATGACATCGTGCCATGTGCTGGTAAGTGTGTATGAACTTCAAATTAACTTAAGTTAAGGGGCCTAACTTCCTCCCAGGTTTGAAAGCACTTCTCTGGCATTTCTAACAATCATTCATATAAGTTCAAAGGCAATTTCTCTCTAATTCTAATCTTCCTGCTGCATGTGATGTGAAATGAAACAATTTGCAAACAACTGTTGGACCAAGGAAGGGTTCTCCAACCCAAAAACCTCTGTTACAGTTATCTCTTCTGAACAGTTAAAAATGGCTAACACCCAACTCAACAACTTTTTGGCAACATTTTGTTTTAATATCCCCAGTTTCTTAGAATGATAAAGATTAATTACTGGGTCCTGTAAGGATCAAACGGAATGGTGATCATGAAATTAAGCCTAAAAGACACTGTCTGTATTTAGATTTTGGAGCAATTATAACAGATATACAGTACCATGGACTAGGTTTCTCTCATGTTTTGTGTAGTCTAATACTGTAGTGGTGAACAATGCACTGTAGGGTTTCTATCTCTAATAGCCCCAACTTGTATATTGAAAAGTAGGGCCCCACCTGTTAGAAATCACAAAACTTTAAATAATTCAAATGCAAGAAATGTATCATCACATGACTGGCCTCTTTATGATTCTGTCCATTGGCAGTGCTTCCCTTCAGCATTCTACAAATAGGCAGACATTATCCACTTTGTTCTTCAACTGAGTGGATTCGGGGTAGAAGATATAAAGCTGAATTTCTTTATGATTCTGTCCATTGGCAGTGCTTCCCTTCAGCATTCTACAAATAGGCAGACATTATCCACTTTGTTCTTCAACTGAGTGGATTTGGGGTAGAAGATATAAAGCTGAATGTCTTCCTGTTTGTGTGTGCATGTCTAATCAGAATGTGTAGTCACTGTGGTATGGTGGTTATCACTCTAACACAGTGATCCCCAACCAGTGGCTCACAAGCAGCATATTGCTCACCAACCCCTTGGATGTTGCTCCCAGTGGCCTCAAAACAGAAGCTTATTTTTGAATTCCAGGCTTGGAGACAAGTTTTAGATAAAAACCAGACTTACCGCCAAACTGAGCCTCCTCTAGGGTGTCAGTCCACATAGGGGCTACCAAATAGCCAATCACAGCCCATAACTGGATCCCCACAACACTTTTTCATGCTTGTGTTGCTCTCTAACTTACTTTTACATTTGAATGTGGCTCATGGGTAAAAAGTTTGGGATCTCTGCTCTAAAATTAGGCTAGAATGAAAGGAGAAGTAAGACAAGCTAGCAGGAGAGTGATTCAAAAATAATCAGCTGCTTTGAAGCCACTGGGAGAAACCTCCAAGGTGAGCAACATGCTGCTCATGAGCCACAGGTTGGGGATCACTGGGTTACACCATTTGATTTATACTGTGAGTCTCTGAAGCCAGGAGATCACTGAGACACAATTCCAGTGGTCAGACAGAATCCTAACATCTGAGTTGGCATATGGATTGTCTGGGCAGTGCTATGTACCTGGTGTACTTGCTTCATATGAAATATACAAAGTGGAAATATGTCAGTGCTACATAAGACTAATAATGATAATTACTGTATGTATCCAATGTCTTAAAATTTGAAAGTTGTTTTACTTATGGTAAGGTAGGTATGGGACCTGTTATCCAGAATGCCTGGCACCAGGATTTTTCCGGGGAAGGGATTTTTCCATAATTTGGATCTCCATTTCTTAAGTTTTCTAAAAAAAAAACATGAAATAAACCCAAAAGGATTGTTTTGTCTCCAATGAGGATTAGTGATATATTAGTTGGAATCAAGAGCAATGTATTGTTTATCCTAAGTTCTTTGAAAGAAACAGGCATGTCACATGGATCAATGAACACGCTTTATAGATCAGATGAAAAACTTGGTAATATATTTGCATTAATTGTAATTTTAAGATTTGGCATGATCAATGCCATGTTTCTAATTCCAGATCACAGTATGGTAAGTACAGGTGGGTGGTACAGATGTACAATTTTAAAAGAAATTCTTTTTGCCAGGACACAGAGGCCTGACAAGTGCATTAGGGTCTGCATGTTTTCTACCCAGTGATCTCTTGACGGCAGTCTTAGAGTGGTGGAGATGAAGAAGAAGCTTTTCAGCTGAGTTTGATTCTGATGAGTGAGGACCAAGGCTGGAATGGCGTAGATTATGATGAAACTGCCCATGAACTACTGAAGGTTGTGCAGGCACACCAATGCTTGGCACTCCAGTCTGACCAACCTGGGGAGGGAATAAACACATACGCATTATAGTTATTGATTGCCTGAATAAACTACAAACACTTTATACAGGAAATGTTTACACAATGCAGAAATGAATGTAAAAGACTTCCATGTCAGATGAAGGATTTTATGACATTTCATAGGCACTTGAATCATTATTACCATTGTTGCACATTGCTGAACCCATTTCAGTCATTTAGTATATGTCATTTAATTTTCTTGGCAGATAATGCTCATTCAGCTCAGTCTCTGACACAGAAAATGCTAATAATTTAACTCCACAGCAAGTACAGTCCCACACAAACACTCAAGGTGTTCTGTAAACAACCGGTGTTTATATACAGGGCCGCCATCAGGGGGGCACAGTTGTTCCAGGTATTTGTGTATAAGGGTGGCCCGGCCATGCTTTACTTACTTGATTAGCCGGGCCCCCCTGCTGTCAGCATGCTGAAATCTTCAGAAAAGAGCACAGGCTTGCATGTATGATCAGTGTCCTTTTCACTTCTCTGTATCCTCATTGGTTGATTTAGTTTAAGTCCCAGTAAAGCTGTACAGGTATCGAATTGGTGAAGTAGGATCTTTCCCTCCAGCCTATCCAATCCCAATGCAGCTTTACCGGGACTTAAACTTAAACAACCAATGAGGATACAGAGAACTGAATAGAAGAAAAATCAGCACTTATGGGAGTTCCAGTCCTCTCTTCTGAAGCTTGCAGCACACTGACAGCAGGGGGGCTTATCAAGTAAGTGAAGCATGGCTGGGGCACCCTCTTAACCCTGGTAAGCTATTTTGTTTAAATTTTGGGGGGCTGTCCACCATTGTTTTT
>CM044440.1:89487408-89503865 GCA_024363595.1 Xenopus borealis
TCTCTTGCTTAAAGGGAATTACTTTTATTGAAAGAAGTGATATATTGATTAATACTGGATTTAGACAACAATATCGTATTTAATAAAGCTCACCTAATTTTGTAAAATTGTGTCCACCCATCTGAGGTGTCCTCTAATATAGTGTACACTTTGGGGGAAACAATAATGTTTGGGTCAGAACATTTTGCGACCTGCACTGTGAAACATTGTAGGACCCCAAGCATGAGCAGCCTCCCAGCTTGCTTATTAAATGCATGTATGTGATGTAGATCACCTGACCTTCCTGACCATGCGCATAATGCATTAGCCTGGTATCTCACTCATCATTCACGTGTCTGGTCTGACCAAACATGGCCATCTGTTCTGGGAGTCTCTAAGTGCGGCCAACATAGTTTCCAAATAGTATAGTTTTTTTATTGCGCTTTCCTCATTAGAAAAGTGATGACTGCTCCCTGTCAAAACATGCACAAATTAATACAGTTTACCGTGCATCATCATTTTGGTGAGTCTAATATTTGAAGAAAATGTGTGAAATTGAACAGAATATATTTTCCCTTTAATTCAAATATCTAAAAATAAAACCGATGCAATTTAGGCATTGTACTACAGCAGGACTGGCTATTTAGTTTACTGCTATATTTATAAGCTGCCACTGGAACGGTCATATGGGCTTTCTTATTGCATCGTTCATAAGGATCGAAGCATTGCCTGCTCAGCTTAATATAGTAAGTAGCATGTGCTTCAAAACTGAAAAGCTGGATAAAACTGTGAAGCATAAATACTGTTAATCATATACAGATGGTTGATATAAAGCACTACCTGCTGTTAAGTATTTAGTGAATAAACCCCACTTTGGACAATATAAAGCATATATAGTTATATTTAAGTAGTTTTCATTGTGACCTTCATAGTTAGGGGGATTTTCACTTATGCTATTGTTTCTCTTAATTAAATCTTTGAGTGGAGATTCCGTTTAAGACAGTTGTGTCCTCAATAGGTGAATTGTTTTTGTCTGTGTAATGCTTCCAAAACACAGGGATTGAACCAGCTTGGGGCAGGAAGCGCATAACATGGTTGTGGCTAAACAGGTACAAACGGAGAAGGATGGTTCAAACCAAGCTAGTGAAGAAAGGACAGAACTAAAGAACAATATGATTGCATGTGACTGATTTACTTTGAGATATTCAAATTTAGCCTCTGATTTTAGGAAATTTGACTGTCATTAGAAGTGCAATACATATTACCTTGTCATCTTATGTCACAATGTGTGTTTAATGTTGTTGGGCTCCTGTTAAAAATGTTTTGGTTGTACTTTAATCACGGGACTTGATATTCATTGGATAATAATGGTTTCCACCAAACTGCAGTGTAAGCAGTGGTGTAACTATAGAGCAGTCATTTCCAACCATTGGCTCATGAGCAACATGTTGCTCTCCAACCCCTTGGATGTTGCTCTCAGTGGCCTCAAAGTAGGTGCTTATTTTTGTATTATTGACTTAAAGGGAAGCATTAGTTGTATACAAACCATGTGTACAGGGGAGTTCCAGGGGCTGCAGCCCCCCCCCCCCCGGCTTCTAACTTTTAGCGTCGAGGAGGGGCCACATCCCTAGTGAACTCGCTGCACTAGAAGAACTGAATTTCTGTTTAAAAATTGGAGATTTGATTCTTAAAGTTACCAGAGGTAACCGACCCAGTAAGTGGCCGCTCCGTGCTGACTTGCCTCATGGCCGGAGCGGCTCTGCGTGTATATTTTCAAACAGAGCCTCCGGTTGGCTGCAAGTCAACATAGAAGCTACCAATGTCCAATCACAGCCTTATTTGGAAGCCCCATGAACTTTTTGCATGGTTACGTTGCTCTCCAACACTATTTTACACTTGAACGTGGCTCACAAGTAAATAAATGTTGGGGATCCCTGCTATAGAGGAAGCAGGTTGGCCTCAGGGTTACAGGGAGGCCCTGACCTCAGGGGTGATGGTCCTGCTTCCTCTGTACTATAGAAATCTCCCCTCTGCAGCTGCTTTCCTACCTGAGAGTGGGTGGGGAGCTGGAGATGAGTGAGTGGGTCCAGATTACGTTGGTTGTATACTCTGGGCCTTTTGTGGGGCATAACTGCCACGTAGATATGCTGCTGATTTCAAGCGCTACGTCTGGGTGTTAATTGAGCTAATGTGAGAGCAGGCAACAAAAGGTATTTCTTTTCTGTTAGTGTTGCTTTGCACTCCTGTATTATTATTATTATTCTACCCACAGAAGAAATTATACCCCTAGGTTAATTTGCAGACAGCAGTGATGTGCAGGCAGTCCAATACCCACGGCTCGAGCGGGTTCAAGCTAACCTCGGCACACACACCTTTTGCAGGTCACAGACAGAGGGACCTTACGCTTCTGGCTTCCGTTTTTTTGGCTCGCACCAGCCAGCCTCATCCCAGTAGTGATGATGGTGGTGGAAGTCTGTAAATAGAGGGGGAAAGTTTTCTTGACCCCACATAACTAGCAGACAGGGATGGGGAAATCAATGTGTTTTTTTCCATGTTACAAAATGTGTTGAGTGATGTTGAGAAGAGATGCATCTTCTCATTTGTTGGTATGCTTTCCTACCTTTTAATGCTGTTTGTTCCATTTCTACCCAAGGCCTTCTGGATGATATCATAAAAAAATATGGAAGCCTGATTCCGTTATCAGAAAAAGACATATTGACTTGTTTAAAGGAGGCTTTTAATGAAGATTTTTCCAACAGGTCTGTAATTATCATACATTTTAACTATGTTAATCTCTTTCTTGATGGAAAATGTTTCCTTTTATCTCTTCCAGCTGCTAAATCACATTAACTACAGTATCATTTACATGCATGTTACATTTAGCATTTTTGTAACAATTATTTAGGACTGCCATCACTCAGATTTACTTTGCTATCAAAGGGATTTATCATTTGCATATAACATTTTAAACCATTCAGTGGGAATCAAAGAAAAAAATCACAAAAAATGACTCATTGCACCCCTGACTAATCAAATTTAGTCAGCTCCATGTTTTAGCTCCCATTATTCCCCAACTACAGTTGGGTGCTCCAGAGGTGGCCGATAAAAAGGGGCAATCATTTGGGAATGTTAATTGTCTTAATTTTGGTATCTTGTTCATTATGGGTGAGCAAAGATAATTTCATATTATTTGCATAGAAATATTTAATTCTTGACCTAGTCTGTTAAATCAGCAACCTTTGCGATATATCCAAGATGTGTAACAAGGTCATTACCGGGACCCTCCTTTTGATACAGATGAATTTCATGGCTGCAGGTTTGCCTACATGGCCATTTAAAATACATATGAAGCATAGCTGATCATTTTAGCTTACAAAATTGCAGGTAAATAAATTCAGTTTCTTCAATGGAATTCTGCTAATTAACACACATTATCCAGCATAAGAATTTTGTATTGGGTTAGCTATACAGATGTAAACTTTCTACTTAGAATAAACTCTCTCTACAACATTCCAAAGCATACAGAGCATGTATAGTGCCATTGACCTCCGTAAAGTGGCCAGCTTTTAAGGCATGTGACTACTATCATAGGGTCTACATTTCCTATTTGTTAGCCCTATAATGTACAGCAATTCAAGTATAGTGCTTTGAAGAGTTACATTTGTCCAGAAGAATTAAGTTTAACCAATTTCTTCTTACCTCTATATCTTTTAGAATATCCTTTATTAGTAAGGAGATCACAAAGTACCGAGCCAAGCATTCCAAAGCTCCCACGTGCAATTTTCGTGTTTTCTATAATAAACACATGCTTGATATGGATGATCTTGCTACACTAGATGGCCAAAACTGGCTTAATGATCAAGTAAGTAGAAAAACCTAATCTAATACCTTGTGTGCTCTCGTAGGTATCAAAGGATGGGCTTTCAAGTAAGATTGCAGACTAGTGATTTGAAGGCTGGCTTTATACCTGCGGGTTGGGACGACTTCTGCGCACTGTCCTGTGGTGACTTCGTTCCAGTTGCGCTTATTTATAAGTGCATGCCTGCCCCATCCACTTTCCTGATGCTGCAGATGGGCGGGTCAGGCAAGGGCCTATAAATAGAAGTGCTAGCTGGGTTAGGGTCTAGTGCATTTTTGAAGTGGGCTGGTCAAGGTCAAGTGTAGGTCCAGAGGGTTTTTTTTTTTTTTTCAACCCACACAACACTATTGCAAGTGGGTTACTGACATTGCTTAATGAATGTTGCTTGTTATAATACTGTATTATGGACATATATACACCTGAAAAGGCAGGTAATGCCTGAAAATTCTCGAAATCTCTGAAGATAATTACAACTTTGAAATGTGTATTTTAGAATGACTGTGTAAAGCAAGAAGTACAAGTCACCATGACTATATCATTTGTTTTTGTACAGGACATAAATATGGGATACTGTTTTTTGAGTAGTTTGCCCTTTTCTACTCTTGACTGTTCTCTCCTGTTTAGCTTCGTTTCATATTTATAGTACTGGCTAGTTACTAGGTTAAATGGGATCCAGGCAGTAACCGTTACAAAACCACAACAAGAGCTTAAGAAATAAAATTTAAAATATTCCATATTACTTTTTTTTTTATTACATAAAAATTGGGAACATTTGTAGGAGAGGGAAAAATAATCACTTGAAAGCAACCAACAACCACCACTATCAGCATTGCTGCAGGCAGAGAACAAATGAAATTACCTTGCTTATCCTATTCCTAAAGTGCTGCAGAAATGTGTGTATTTTTCACAATTCTGCCCAGTGGATTTTCACCCAAAGAACATAATACCTTCAGTCAAACATGCCAGGGAATGCAGCATTATGGGGAATCTATTTTGGCACAATGTTATTATCTGCAATTTCTGCTGGGCTAGATTTTTGAATGCGACTGTTCTACAATGTTGTGCTGATTGCTGGGTATTTTCCTTCCAGGTTATAAACATGTATGGTGAGCTTATAATGGATGCAGTACCTGACAAGGTGTGTAGTTAAAATCTTCTTACCTCATGGGTTGGGTATCTCTACATTGTATTCACTGCTGAGATACTTACTCAGCGCTAAGCTAGTTTTATTGGAAAATCATGAATTTGTATTTTTTTTTTTAGGGTACAAAGTATTCTACCACGTTGATCACCACATTTACACCACCTACTCTTTGCAACGATCCATTGAAATCAATGGGTCAAAAAAATTCTGGTGTGGAAATAGTGGTGGCAGTGTAGAGAACGTAATGTAAAGAAAAGACCTATTTTACTCTTTCTCCTATATTTGCTTAAACTCATTACACAGAGTTTTAAGTGTATAGTGGTGTATTTCATCACCATGTATGACCAAAGTTGTATTTTTTGTTTGTACGCGTATAGTTTGTTTTTACACATATGAAAAGGGGTTGCAGTGTTGCTTGTTTTGACTACTGCATCTGCTGCAGACGGTAGCTGCCTTGCACTGGTCCTAAAGATTGGGTAGTTTTAGAATGTGGCGGAATCCCATCATATGTTTTAAAGGTGTTTGAAATGAATCCAAACCCTTATTATCCCATGACATTTTTTTTGCACTTGCCAACAGGATTGTTTTTTTCTTTCACCTCCAGGTACATTTCTTAAACAGCTTTTTTCACAGACAGTTGGTTACCAAAGGTTATAATGGGGTAAAAAGATGGACTAAGAAGGTATGTTTTATGTTTACAAAAATTGTAAGGGCAGAATTATTCTGTTTTAAAAGGGTGGCTTATCTTTAATTTAACTTTCTGTATGTTCTAGAATGGCTAAATCTGAGCAATTTTTCTATTGAAGTTTTTTTTTAATTATCTGCCTTCTTGACTCTTTCCAGCTTTCAAATGGGGGTCACTGACCCCATCTAAAAAAAACATGCTCTGTATGGCTTCAAATATATAATTATTGCTACTTTTTTATTACTCCTCTTTCTATTCAGACCACTCCTATTCATAATCCAGTCTCCCAGTCAAGTGCATGGTTGTTAGGGTAATTTGGAGCCTAGCAACCAGCTTGCTGAAAGTGCAAACTGCAGAACTACTGAATAAAGTGCTAAATGATTCAAAAACCACAAATAATAAAACATTTAAACCAATTACAAATTGTATCAGACTATCCCTTGCTACAGCATAGTAAAAGGTAATTTAAAGGTGAACAACCTCTTAAGGACCAGCATGAGTGTAGTAGGATTCTAGTAGTGTTACTAGTCAGTTACATTGCTGTGCCTGATAAGGCCAATAAAAATTGTTGAAGACCAAAAGAGTCCTAAGAATCTGAATTATCCATGGTGTAATCATTTGCATTTGCTATCCAATCATATCTGCTGTTGCAGAGTGCATAGACACAGAATTTCAACTTATGCACAGGACACATGCAGTGCTCACACACAGAGGAGGACCTCCTGTATTTGTCTATATGTATATTGTGGTCACAGCCTTATTTCACCCCTGCCTAATGGTTTTAAAAATTAGTGGTGAGCACAACTTTCCCTTGTAGTTTATACAGGAGCAGTGACCAGTTCCTTGTTGTATCTCCCACCCCTTCCCAGCTATAGTCGTGTGATCCCACTGGTGTCTAAAGAAAAAAATGGCAACCAAGTTCAGGAGTTGTACTTTGAAAGCAGCAAGTAAGTTGTAGGTAAAACTAGCAACCATGCATTGATTTGTATAAGAGACTGGAATATGAATAGGAGAGACCTGACTAGAAAGACGAGGAATACAAAGTAGCAATACCAATACATTTGTAGTCTTACAGAGCATTTGCTTTTTAGAAGGGTTCTGCAATGCTCATTTGAAAGCTGCAAAGAGTTAGAAAAAAGGGGCAAATAACTATAAAAAAAAATAGATAATGAAGACCAATTGAAAAGTTGCTTAGACCTGGCCATTCTATAACATACTAAAAGTAACCTTAAAAGTGAACCACCCCTTTAAAGGAAAACTATACCCCCAAAATGAATACTTGAGCAACAGATAGTTTATATCTAATTAAGTGACATATTAAAGAATCTTACCAAACTGGTATATTTAAGTAAATATTGCCCTTTTACATCTCTTGCCTTGAACCACCATTTCATGATGGTCTGTGTGCTGCCTCAGAGATCACCTGACCAGAAATATTTCAACTCTAACTGTAACAGGCAGAAGTATGGAAGCAAAAGACACAACTCTGTCTGTTAATTGGCTCATGTGACCTAACTTTATAGTTTGTTTGGTATGTTTGTGTGCACTATTGAATCCTAGGATCCCAGGAGGCTGTCCTTATTTTTTAAAAAGGCTATTTTCTATTTATGATTACCCAATGGCACATGCTGCTAGAAAAGTATATTATTATGACAATGGTTTATTTACATGAAGCAGGGTTTTACATATGCGTTGTTTTATGCAGTATCTTTTTATAGAGACCTACATTGTTTGAGGGGTATAGTTTTCCTTTAATGTGGTTTGGGTGATATATTCATTCTAGGTATATCTGCTGATGTCTAGTATTTTATTCTTTGAATGATTGTATTTTACAGCTTAGTTTTTTTTTCCCCATGAGAAAATGTTTTCACCAACAAGTCTTACCTGTCATACTGAGTACATTTCTGCTTGCATTTTCATAGGTGGATTTTTTCAAGAAATCTCTGCTGTTAATACCCATACATTTAGAAGTGCATTGGTCTCTCATTACTGTGAATATCCCACAAAAAATTATTTCATTTTATGACTCCCAAGGCATCCATTTTAAGTTCTGTGTAGAGGTAAGATTATTAAATATAACCATGTTTTATGCATTCTTTTCACGGATCGTTCTCCACAACTTGCCTTGTCAAGCCTTGAATTGGCAGTAAAAAATATTTTCAAAGCACACTAGTTAATAGTGCTACTTCACCAGAATTCTGCACTGAAATCCTTTTTTTATTTTAATATTTAATTTTTAAATTTGACATGGGGCTAGACATTTTGTTTCCCAGGAGCCCTCGGGCCATGTGACTTGTGCTCTGATAAACAATCAAGGTGGCCATACACGTGCCGATAAAAGCTGCCGACAGACCTAGGTGGATTGCGACCACATCTGTTAGTTGATGCAGTCCCACTATCCGACCGCTTCGTTATGATCTGATCGTTGGGCCCTAGGTGGGCACATCATGGAGAGATCCGCTCGTTTGGCTACATCGCCTAACGAGCGGATATCTCCATGTATGGCCACCTTCACTCTTTACTGCTACACTGCAAGTTGGAGTGATATCACATCCTCCCTCCCCCAGCAGCCAATCGGCAGTCTTATCAGCAGAACAATGGGCAGCTAACCAGATAGCAGCTATCTGACTGCTGAAATATTTCTTTGCATTGCTAAAATGCTCCCTAGCCCCACTTAGTGGTATACATGAGAATAGCACCAAAACGGAAAAGACGTGCATTTTTCCTGCTTGAGTGCTAGGTTGGGCTAGGGAGCAATTTTAGCTAGAGTACCTGGCCCAAGTCGTTGTATACTTCAATGGGAAGGGAAGAAACAACAGCTGTCTCAAAGCAGTTCCATCCTGAAGTGCGGGCTCCTTCTCAAAGCTCAAAATCAGGCACAAAGCACACAGATGGCTGCCTCCACACCAATATTACAGCTAAAAAAATTTGTTGGTTCAAGAATAGAATTTAAAATAGTAGAGTGAATTATTTGCAATTTAATCAATGTAATTTATAATTAAAGAGTAAGCCATAAAAATCATGACAGAATCCCTTTTAGTGCAGAGCTAATAACTGGAATACATGTAAAATGTTACATGTATTTCATTATGTATGCAACATGTAATAGTGGCTTGCATGCTTGCATATTTCACTATGGGTTTTTAACAAAATGTAGGTGGTATGTATATAGTCATTTTAAGAAATTTTAAATGAAAATACATTGGTGTGCATATTATATATTGCAGAACATACGAAAATATCTACTAACGGAAGCCAGGGAGAAAAACCACCCAGAGTTTCTTCAGGACTGGCAAACTGCTATTACAAAGGTACATTTCCGCGTTTTGTTTGGGAAATGAAGAGATGCCTATTTCCAAGAGAAAATGTTAGTTACTGGATGCAAATATATTTGTAGGTGTTTGCATTCAGCAGGACAGATAACGGCCAAGATATTTGTTGGTAAAGGATGCAGTGCTAGAAGACTAGGGATAGAGGGAAAGACAAATTAAATGAATGGAAATATATGACTGATGTGATTTTAAACCACAGGCTAGGAGGGTATCATAGATTGCCTTTTGCTAACACATCGGCAGTAATTCGGTGAAACTTTTCATTTATAGTGCATTCCACAACAGAAGAATGACAGTGACTGTGGTGTGTTTGTGCTTCAGGTGAGTATTTGTAAATATAAGTACAAATAGAGTTTTAAATACAGTGTTTAACATACATTTAAATCCTGGTATCTACATGCGGATGCAACAAATGGTTTCAATTGAAGGGCTCTCAAGAATGCCCGTGCAAGCTTTCCTCAGCAAAGCTGAGTGTGTCCCATTGTTTTCTACGGGTAATAGGCTTAAAGGGGGTGTAAAGGAAAAAAATGTCCATCTACTGCTTTTTCGCCTAAAAGTAAGCATATTTTCAATATGCTTGTTGGCAAATCAGGACTATAGGAAAAGTAAAAGACCACGCTGAAGGAAAACCAAGTGCCCTTTAAGAATGCACTATATGCACTTGTTCAATGAAAAGGATTTATATTGAACATACAACAGAGACAAGTTCACTTAAAATAACCCACAGCTGTCGCTGTTGTGCACTAGTAGTCTGCAAAGAGGAATGCGCACCAGAAGAAAATAAGCGCAGAAAGTAGGGATTCACCAATAAGATCGTTTTTGGATTCTGCCCAATCGTGAACCAAAGACAAATCCTAGTTTTCATATTTGCATAAATTTCAAACAAAAAAGTCAAGCCCAGAGCTTTAAAGTCATGTGACTTGAATGGTTTGGATTTGGTTCTGCTGAATATCGACATTCTGATTTTACTGGTTTTAGAAACCTCTAAAAAAAAAAATGTAATTTTCTCTAAGGGCTAAACTCCACAAGTGCAGTTGTGTCTGATGGTGGCAGATCAACAAAACTCGCCCAACAAGTTAGATGTAGTTGCATGGGGCAAAATATAAAAGGACTGAGGAAAATCTGTTATGTAAACTACATGAAAATTTGACATCAGACAAGAAACAACTGTTGGATATGAACTCTACATGCTGTATCAGAGGGTCTCTGAAAGACTTTTTTTTTTTCCTTCATTGAAATATATTGAAAATACTGCATCCAACTTTATCTGATCCAACTTTACATTCTAGCATCCTACAGAATCTTGTGCGTTGGGTGGTGGCTCAGATAAATTCTCGCCCACAAAATCGCTGAAAAACGCTGGTCTAGTTTTACCCTAAAACCACGAATGCCAAGTATTTTATTAAAACATTTTATCATCTAATTTTTTTTGTGCAAATACAAATGGAAAAATACCTGACAACCTTGTTTTAAAGAAAGATTTTACAATTGGAAAGGGACAAATCCCTTTGAATTCTATATGACCTCATCAGTTTTTAGATGAAGAAAATTTGTATTCCTTGCATATTTCGTATATTGGTTTTGTTGGAAGATGGCCGTTCAGTACAATACTTAATTACAATACATTTTACCTTTTTACTTTTCAGTACTGCAAGTGCCTCGCATTAGATCAGCCTTTTCAATTCTCCCAAGAGGACATGCCCCGTGTGCGGAAAAGGATTTATAAAGAACTTTGTGAACGCAGACTCATGGATTAAACATTAAAGTGACATTTCCTTTCCCTTGGAATCAATCTAAGCTCTACTTGAATAGCATAATACTCCCACAACTTTGAAGAAAAAGATTAATAAGGGCAGTTTATACCCTCCGTCGTTACCTCAGATATATTTTTTTTTTTCCATTTTCACCTTTGGTCAGTTGTGGGACACGACATTGGTCAGCTGTGAGACATAAAATTATCATGAAATATTCATGACATTTTGTTTCTTGTATTTAATATTTATTATGTTTAGCATGCAATAACAGAAAGAAAGAGCATGCAGCAGTAAAATTATAGATTTGATGCACCTTTGACTTGTAGATAGAAGGAACAAAGTTTAATTTGTCAAAATGAATTAGAAGAATTTTTTTTTTGTTATTAAAATGGCTGTATAAAATTGATATGGAATTCCTGAAGAAAATTTATATCACAGCTGCCATATATTCGTATGCCAGGGACAGGTAACCTTTTTCACTCCATTGGTGTGAAAATGGCAACTCGTGGCATCTCTTAACCAGCTCCTTTGGTGAATTGATGTTGGAAGTTACATTTCTGCCTTCAGAGCGGGTATAAGCAGTATTGCTGCCCAAGGCCCCTGCACACTCACAAACCCACCCTGTATTCTACCCTACAGTTGCTTTGGGCACATGTGCAGTAGTACCAACCGGCAAATGCGTCTTACTGCGCATGCGCCACCATGCGCTGATGGATCCAGAAAAAAGACTTTGCCGGAGAAAATGCCACCTGTGAACCTGGCTGGAGGGGACCTGCACAGAGGGGTAAGTAGTGACTTTGGGGCATTTGCCCCTGGGGGGGGGGGTTAGCACTGGAGGGGTTGAATTCCCCTTTAAAAATGAACATTTAATACAAGCTTCATCCCACTGAAATCTAAATATAATCAATTACAAAACTTGTACCGTTACTGAAATAGTCAAGTTTATCTTCATTATCCTTCATACGGAGTTAACTCTTCTTTTGGTATTCAGGTAATTTTTTTGTGGTGTATTTAGTACTGGGCCAAATCCAAAAATGGTGGTTTTATTCTTAAGAGAGCTAATAGTCTGTCTCCTTTCCCACAGCACACAAGCAACTGTTCCATAGAATGAGTGAAATATAAACAATATCACATTATAGGCACTGTGCCCATTTCAGCAGCACAGTCTAGATTACTGCTTATTCCCCACTTTGTTTACTTGTATTGAAAAGTGTTTTTGTAGGGCTGTGTTTTTGTTAGAGAGCAAAACCAAATCATACAATGATATGCATGTATCTGTGAGCCCTTTCTAATATCAATACTGGGAGGCGAGTTCTCTTGACAAATGTAAAGAGAAATGTCACCATCTATATGGTGACCACCCTATTGACAGGTCCTAGTTAGGCACGTGTTTCTTACAAATTGTATCACTAGAGCAGGGATCCCCAACCTTTTGAACCCATGAGCAACATTCAGAAGTAAGAGGAGTTGGGGAGCAACACAAGGATGAAAAATGTTCTTGGGGTGCCAAGCAAGTGCTGTGATTGGCCATTTGGTAGCCCCTATGTGGATTGTCAACCTACATTGAGGCTCTGTTTGGCAGTGCACTTGTTTTTATACAACCAAAACCTTCCTCCAAGCCTGAAATTCAAAAAAAAAGCTCCTGATTTGAGGCCACTGGAAGCAACATCCAAGGGGTTGGAGAGCAACATGTTGCTCATGAGCTACTTTTTGGGGGATCACTGCACTAGAGCAACATCATTCTATCTTGTGAGATTAAGGCCCCAAAGAGATTTACCCGGAAAACTAGGGGCAAATACTACATGTAAAAGAAAAGGCAAGTGCTAAAAATGCACGGATGGAATTATTTGCACCAAGGTTATGAGTGTTGCTACAAGTGTTGACTGGTCCAATCCCTACATGCCTAGCGAGAGATTACTAACTCACTGGATATGTATTGGAGTGTTCTGGAATAGGCTTCAATCAATACTATTTCACATTGAAAGGTTCCTGGAAAGGAAAGCTCACTGACCACATTTACAGTAAAGAGATTCTCTCCTGATCTGTAAATAAAATCTTACCAACCCACCCCCATATGTAAAAAAAAAAAAAGGCAAAACATTTGCCTAGGTGCAGTAACTCATAGCAACCAATAAAACATTTTCTATTTTAAATTCTGCCTATTTATTTGTTGATATACACTATTAGACCTGCTTTGCCTTTTTATTTTATAATCCAACACTCCTGGGATTTTTGTTTTTTATTTAGCAATGTACAAAAAGGAAAACAAAACCACATAGAGCCAACGCCACATAGTAGACACATCCTGTGTTACAAACCCGTGTGTATAAATCTGGAGAACTTTCTACAATGAGAAAATGAACAAACATTATGGTTCTGAATTGAGGGAAAAGCAGATCATGCTTTAGGCCATATTTATGCAGCAATATTAAATATCCTAAAGGGGTCACAAACTTTCAAGCATCACTGTACCTTTTCCACTAAGATCCTGACCGCAATTTGACAGTTAAAATCATTCCAAATTTCCCCTTTTAAAAGGTTGTTTTGCTAGATGCTGATACCTATTGAAAATGTCGAGAAATTACATTTTAGACCTGCTGTGATGTTTATTTTCCTTGCCAAGATCTCTTATACAAATCACTTGCTACACAAATCCTTTTTAACGGTTCTAAATCCAGCTATAATGTAGCCAGTGGGTTTTTACTGTGGTTGAAATGTGTTATTATAAATCTAGAATCTCAGTCATAAAAATGACAGCACTGCTAGATAGTGAGAAATAAAAGGGAGAAGCATGAGTGCATCCCCACCACAGTGACAATAACATTAAAAAGCGGTTATGGTTTACTGACTAGTAAACATCAGTTTTAGGCACAGATACTGAATTATTTGCTAACGAAAAAGCCTTAAAGGAAAACTATACCCCGAAAATGAATTTTTGAGCAACAGATTTTATATCAAATCAAGTGACATATTAAATAATCTTACCTACCTGGTATATATATTTAAGTAAATAGTGTCCTTTTAAAGCTCTTGCCTTGAACCACCATTTCATGATGGTCTGTGTGCTGCCTCAGAGATCACCTGACCAGAAATATTTCAACTCTAACTGTAACAGGAAGAAGTGTGGAAGCAAAAGACACAACTCTGTCTGTTAATTGGCTTGTGTGACCTAACTTTATAGTTTGTTTGGTATGTTTGTGTGCACCGTTGAATCCTAGGATCCCAGGAGGCTGTCCTTATTTTTTAAAATGGCTATTTTCTATTTATGATTACCCAATGGCACATGCTGCTAAAAAAGTGTATTATTATAAAAATGGTTTATTTACATGAAGCAGGGTTTTACATATGAATTGTTTTTTGCAATATCTGTTTATAGAGACCTACATTGTTCAGGGGGTATAGTTTTCCTTTAATGCTCTAGGATGCTAAAGTAGTCCGTTTCTTGGGTCAGATTTAAAACAGCAAAACATAGAATCCTAATTGGAAGGAATGTGAACCTTAAAAATGATTCAGGGCCACTTGGCTATACATTTTCACTTTTGGCAACTAAGCATCCAATACACACACCATAGAGAGCAGTCAGCATCCAGGACTAGTGGCAATATTCACTCACAGCCCCTGAGGGCTAAACTACATTGGAGATTTTGTAAAATGGTGTTGGATTGACAGTTTGCATCCTACAAGTCAGATGTAGTTGTATGGGTCAAAATATAATAAGACAACACAACTGTTAGTGGCAGCACAGGAGTGCACAGACAAAAAGCAGAAACCAGCACTTGGAAGAGATGAATCATGGGGGTAGTTAACCCCTCTAAATGTACCCTGGGACATACTTATACCAACATAGCTACACACTCCTATCTATAAATTATACAAATACCTATACTAATGTTAGACTCACAATAACCTTCATACAACCCACCCCATTCAGCTATTCAGAGTGCCAGTTACTGCTTTTTATGCAGTTATGCATCCGCTGCTATTATTGCACCCTCTGACATATTTCAGAGACTAGCAGCCCAGGATCACCAGCAAATTACTGATGAAATATATGTATATATATATGTATAGGATCCGTTACCCTGAAACCCGCTATCCAGAAAGCTCCGAATGATGAAGTCACCCATAGATTTTATACAATTAAAATGTATTAAAAGTACCTTGTACTTGATCCAAACGAATACATCGTTATTCCTTATTGGAAGCAAAACTAGCCTATTGGGTTCATATAGACTTAAAGTGATACACTAAATTACTTTTTAACATATGAATGTACATTAAATGTTACCTATAGGTCATGTTGATCATTTTTTGCTGAGAGATTTGTTTTTATATATAATTGTTAGTTGAAGTTCCTAAGCCTGACACTCTGACTTTGCCAACCTGACTGTCCCATCTCAGCCTGTTCGTTACAGTTTCTTATACTAATGGACTCCTGCTGCACAAATATGGCAGCCCCCTCATACAGGAACATGGGGGATCAGACAGGTAATGTAAAAGCATCATACAAATACTTTATGGCAAAGTTAGAAGTAGCTTTCAAAGCCAATATTATAATAGATGTAAAAAAAGTTTCATTTCAGGTGTCAGGATCTCTTTAAGGTATGAAGATCCAAATTACGGAAAGATCCATTCTCTAGAAAACCCCAGGTCCCATACCTGTATATGTGTGTGTGTGTATGTATGTATATATTTCATCTATTTTTTTATACTTGAGTAAACAGAAGAGACTCCTGGTCAGATCGGTTTCCCTGGAAGAGAAACAAATGGAAATGATGAAAGTGCTCACGGGGAAAACCTGCACCCTTATAGAGTTTTACATCTATAATGCAATAGTAGCATTCTAAAGGGGGACTCCACAAAAACATAACTTAAGCTTTTTGAAAAGTAAACATAATTTCAAGCAAACAATAAAAAAATAGACTTTCCATGGTTTTTAATGGTTTCTGACTGTGCCCTAAGCCTAATTCCCTGCTGATCTTTGTGACTACTTTGCGGAGTTGGCTGACTACTGCTACTTTGTATCAGCAGCCAGCTGTCCTCAGCCTGCATCCTCCAAACCCCACAATTCCCTGCACACATGATTTCAATAAGGATTGGAACATCACAGTGCAATGCATTGTGGGTTGTGTAGTTCCTGCATGCTGTCTGTAAGCTGTGGAGAGGTTTTGTAACATCATAACTTCATTTAACAACCTCCCCCAAACCACTCGCTGGATATTCTGGAAGTGCGTCACATATCTCCAATTACATGACAGAAAATAATAGAAGGAGCTGCACACACATGCCATAAAAACGGAAGCCGAGAGGGGACAGAAGAGCCGGCCACAAAGAGATAATATGAGCTATCAGCGTTACACGAGGGTTAGAACTAAGGCTGTAGGATTCTCAAGCAGGTGAGCTATAAGAACCTGAGCAATAAACAAAGTTCTCTGCTACTGTTGCTTTTATTCTAAGTAACTGGTAAGAGTGGTGCCGGCTCACTGCTTACACTACTGCACATCCAACCAGCCGCATCAAAGCAGAACAACAAGGCTACCGCAGGATAGCTTACCCGGAAGTGCTGGTCCCGATACTGACTCAGATCCACGAGTCACTCTTTAGGGCACTTATAGGGTTGCTACCTTTTCTTAAAAAAAATACTGGCCTTCCAATATATTTGGCTTTTTTTCCTATTAATAACATTGGGATCAGCCATCAAAAA
>CM044440.1:89530402-89543378 GCA_024363595.1 Xenopus borealis
CGGCACTGCTCAGTGTCCTACTCCAGGCCAGTTGGGTGCCAGTTTTATCTGGGCCTGCCATTGAACAGGCTATTTCTTGTTTAAGGCGGCGGGCCTCTCTAAAATTGAAAACGGGCCATAGTTTGGACACCCCTGATATAAACTTTAGTAGTCTTTCTGAATCAAACAGGCTAGTTTTAACAGTGCAGACCAACAGTACATTATGTTAGATTTACTTTAATACACTTTACATTTTTGGAAAGTGTAGTCAGCTTTGGAGTCGGAGGTATCATAAACTGAGGAGTCAGAGTGCATGACCGAAAACATTTCAGTGCAAGATAACAATGTAGTTCAATTAAAAGCCTGCTTCCTTTTGTGCTCCACCATATGCAGATTTATGAAGCCTTGACTCAAGTGTACCCACTTCTTCACTTGCTTAGTATACTATCACAATAAATTAGTAAAACAGTTTTCCACAATTATGCATTTGACATACGCTTGTTAAAGGAGAGTCAACCTGTAATGGGATAAACACCATGCCCCCCTCCCCCATAAGCCCCGCCTACCCCTGGCCTATTCCCCCCACAGAAAATGCCCCTAATTTGTTACTTACCCCCTCAGCGCAGGTCCTGACTGGATCCATCAGCGCTTGGCAGCGCATGCGCAGTAGGAGCATTTGCCGGTTCAGCTCTACTGCGCATGCACCGAAAGTTGCCCCCTCAATCCTGCCGCTCTAGGCACAGGCCCTCGGGTGCCTATATAGAAATACAGCCCTGCATGGGGCATTACTTATGGTGAATATTTGTGTGGCTGCAGGTCTTATCTATTGTTTCCCCACATGATCATCACAGGGGCAAGCAGTGGCGTAACTACCAGGGGTGCAAAGAGTGCGATTGCACCCCTGATGGGGCCCAGGCTGAGCAAATAAGTGAGCTGTTTCTGCAGCCTCAGCTGTAAGGAGAAAGGCCAGGGCTGCAGGTTATGATGTAACAGAAGGGGCAGGGCCATCATCAGCTCCATCATCCTCCCTCCCCTATTGGGCCAGACCTGCAGCTGATGATGTCACGGAAGGGGCTGGGCCTTCATTGGCTCCTTCATTCTGCACATCTTCTCAGTGGATTGGTAGCAACAACTCACAACCAATCGCATGAGCAAACATTTCCATTGGCCAGCTCTCACACTGGTCTAGAGATGTCATTGATCATGTGGGGGCGATTTTGTGCAACTGAAGAGCCAGATATGCTGAGACAGTAAGGGTCAGACTGTCAGCGCCACCTATTACTGAGGAGAGAGAGGGATTGGAGATTTTCAGAAATAAGCCATACAATATAACTAGTACAATTGCTGTCTAGATTGGAGTTGATTAGTTTGCCTGAGTCTGTGTGTGCCGGAATCTCTGTGTGCCTCAGTGTATGTGTGTGTATGTATGTCTGAATCTGAAAAAGGCCGAATCCTGGATTTGGTGCATCCCTACTCAGAATATCACTCTCTACTACATCATACTAAAAGTTAACCCAAAGGTGAATAACCCAGTTGTAAATGTCTGTACCGGGGCCTCTCGCCACTGTTAATAATCAACCATAATCCATGCACAAACATGCACAAACCCATAAAAAGAGCTGCACGCAGATATATCCGTTTCTGGTCCGTTTTTAATATTTAACACACAGTGTCAAATAGACACGCATAAATATAATGATAGCTTCTGCACACAGCGACACTGTAGAGGAATATTACCTTACTCACAGGTGACTAAAAGAATTGGAAGCATGTATCTGCTTTTGCATGAAAACATCTAATCTGAAAATGCTGGTACAACAAATAGAGGATTTCAAAAGTCTTCTCTCCAGGGAGAGGTAAATAGCAGGACAATAATGTAGGTGAACACGGACAGGACTTTCCATTAGATGTGATTCTTCATTTGTGATGGTTTATGTTTGTTTTTTTTTGCACCTCTGCAGTTTCCAGTTCTGGTTAAGCTGGCAGAGGTTATACAGAGAATGTGATGAAGAGGAGCATACCAAGTAGTAGAAAGTTAGTAGTTCCTTGATTATTTGCTGTAAAACAAAGAGAGGGATAATTTAGACGTTAAAAATCAGCCTGGCATTATAACTAGCTCACATGCAGAGAATACAGATCTATTATACGTAATCTATTTTATGTAATACAATTACTGTACAAGGAAAGACATTAGTACATGGGTATGCTTTGCTTCCTTCTATACTATACTCGCTTGGTAGTGCTAGGCCCTAAAAACAGGCAACTAGAAATTTTAGGGATAAAGCCTTTCCTGTGTGGGCAGCGGATTGGTATTTTCTCCAATGGTATGTTTGCAAGAGCAGACAAACCACCCTAATAAAGTGCTTAAACTGAAATGTGAAGGGATGCTATGTGCTCTATATGTAGTATGGTGTGTTAAATTAAGCTCCTCCTGCAACTATAAGCCACACCCACTCTTATAATAACCTCACACATCAACACTTTCTGATTTCACCCACCTTAATACCAAGCCATTTTTCAATTTCCATTCTGGTATTTCTTTCTCTTGAATAGTTTGCTGCCCAGTATGTATAGATTTACCTATGTGGCATGTAGGGACCCAAAAATGAAAACTGTGCCTATGACTTTTCTTAAAGGAGAAGTCAACCTATAATAGGGTAAACGCCATGCCCCCCTGCTCCCAGGCCTAATTCCCCCCCCCCAGGGCAAATGCCCCTAAGTTGCTACTTAACCCTTCAGTGCAGGTCCTGATCGTAGCGTTTGCAGGCGCCATCTTCTCCCCAGCTGTCTTCTTCCAGGATCTATCGGCGTTTGGCGGCGCATGCGCAGTAGGAGCATTTGCCGGTTCAGCTCTACTGAGCATGCCCCGAAAGTCATGAAGTTTCAGTCGGAAAACTTTGTGACTTTCGGCGTATGTGCAGTCGAGCTGAACCGGGCAAGCGATGAAGAATCCAGGAAGAAGCCAGCTGGGGAGAAGATGATGCCCGATCAGGACTTGCGCTGAGGGGGTAAGTAGCAACTTAGGGTCATTTGGACGGGGGGGGGCTTGCGGGGGGAGGAGGGCATGTCGTTTACCCAATTATAGGTTGGCTTCTCTTTTAACTCTCATCCTTTAGGGGATGCTGTTTTACAGAAATAAAGAATTAAAGGGGTGGCATTCCTATGTATCACTCCCCAGTTCCAGCACTGCCTTAATGTCATATGATGCAAGCCACCATATAACATCGTATCTACATAGCGGAAGTATGTTTTTTTTTCTGTTTGATAATGCTTATGCATTGTTTATCTACCCATAACCCAAACACACAAACATTGTATTGCACAAGGGTAGAAATGTGTCTGGGTAGTCATGAGCAAAATAAATAAAAGTCTTTGGATCACTGAGCAATAAACTCTTGTGAGACTAAAAGTGGCCCTAAACTTGGCAACCCAACAATATATTTCGACCAATCAGACTGTGACCAAAACAAATGTATTACAAGTTGTTATATGTATTCATGGCACATTTCATTGTTCTGTTGATTTGTGCTGACAGCTCCTCTCCCTTTCCTCATCTGCCAATGTACCTGCCATCATGGGGCACCAGCAGCGAAAATTTCCTGGAAACACAGCACTGTTTTGGTTTTATTAAAGGGGTGGTTCACCTTCAAGTTAACTTTTTGTATATTGTAGAAGGGCCAATTCTAAGAAACTTTTCAAATGGTCTTCATTATTTATTTTTCATAGTTTTTTAATGATTTGCAATTTTCTTCTGTTTCTTTGCAGCTTTCAAATGGGGATCACTGACACCATCTAAAAACAAAGCTCTGTAAGGCTACAAATGTATTGTTACTGCCACTATTTATTACTTATCATTCTATTCAGTCCATCTCCTATTCATATTCCAGTCTCTTATTCAAGTCAATGCAGGGTTGCTAGGGTAATTTGTACTCTAGAAACCAAATTGCTGACACTGCAAACTAGAGAGCTGCTGAATAAAAAGCTAAATAACTCAAAAACCATAAACAATAAAAAATGAAAACCAACTGCAAAGTGTCTCAGAATATCACTCTCTACAATATACTAAAAGTTAACTGAAAGGTGAACAACCCCTTTAAGCCTCTGTTTTTGCCCTGTATTAGAATCTACTGATTTTACAAAAAAAAATAAAAACACTGGTGAGGTATAACCTACCTTCATTGGAAGCACATTGCATGCCTTCTAATGAGTCAATGTAACTGCTGCCCAGCCACTGGGTATATGTTTTCTTCTCTTGAACAGGAACTATTTTATCAGTGGAGTCCTTGAAGATCAGGTCATTTGCATTATAAACTGATGAATCAAACATTTTAAACTGAGAGCTGCTGTCATCCCCGTAATACTCCTGTGTCAAGGAATAAGAAGCATATATACATTTTTTATTTTTTTGCTGGTTGCTGCGCCCTCTGAATTTAAAACATAATTCTAACAGATGATATCAGAGCATTCCAGGTGAGTTTCAGATTGCCAGCCTTTATAACAAGAATAACAAATAATTGTTTCCTTTGCTGATCTCAAAGATCTCAATAGGAACGTGGCTCATGAGATGACAAATTTCCCAGTGAGCTCTTTGGATTGGTTAATGTTTTAAGGCTCTTTTGATGTCAAGTAGGCCATTCAGTTTAGTATTTAGCAATGATTTTTATGATTGTGATTAATTTTTTCACTAAACACAATGCCTGCTCATTGACAAATAGCCATTTGGTATATAGGCATTTGATAATCAGGATTATTTTCAAGGTTATGTCTTGTGCATTTACAGCCGTATTTTGCGAGGGATGAGCGTTAAAAATATATGTGGGGTGGTATTAATCATGGGGAGAGGCCAGTTTGTTTTTCACCAAAATGTATGTTTTTAAATGTAGTTAGTAATGTATGAGTAGTTAGAGGCTTCATTTCTTTTTCTTTTGTTCATTCGTAAGTGTGGGGTCCTTTTTCGACTGTTTAATAAAATTTTCTCTGTCTCTGTAGTTCAAGACCAGTAGACTTGTTGTCATGTTATTCATTAAATGACCAGAAAGGTGGCCATAGACATACAGATAATATCGTACAATTCTAATTTTTGTACGATAGTCGGTGTATGTCTGGCGGCAAATGAGCCGATCGGCAGAAGACTTGGATATCAGTCGGCTCGTCAATCAGGCTGGACGGAAAATTTAGATTGGGGTTCCTTTGAAGACAACCGAACATCAGCCATTGTTAGTGCTGAATCGTTAGATACAGGCAGAATTCTGTTTCTTCCAATTCAGCTCTAGACACTTATATTGTAACCAACAATCTTTCTTAGAAAGATCTTTTCCAAGAAAGATCGTAATTGTTACGTCTATGGCCACCATAATTCCTTTGAGCAATTAGCTCTTTGAAAGTGTCCTGTAAATTGACCTATTGTCATGCTTGGTTATAGTATCAGTGACATTATTACCGATGACATTACTAAAACCATTCATAAGGATATATTTTACGTTATTTATGGTCCATGATCAAAACCTGGAGGTTTTTCAGATAAGGTTTTTTTCCTGTAATTTGCATCTTCATATCATAACTCTATTGAAATTACATTGAACCAATACGATTGTTTTGCCTCCAATAAGGATTAATTATATTTTAGTTTTATAATTAAATTTAATAATTAAAAAAAATAAAACTGTATGATTAAAATGGAGTTTATGGGAGCTGGCCTTCCTGTAATTCTGATATTTCTGGATAACAGGCTTCTGGATAATGGATCCCATACCTGTATCATGAATAGATTATCAGCATGCATATTTTTTTATTCCACTATCAATTTCCTGTATATTCTTAACCCAAAATAAGGTATACTCCATACTAATTTATATTATAAGAACAAGTGAATTACCAAATATTAATTAAAGTGGTGCAGCATAGGTCAGCATGCGGATTTCCATTTCATCCATATTGCTGAAATAATGTAATGAATAAAACCTGAATGTATATGATCGTTATTATGCAAAGGGTAGAGGAAAATGAATGCTATTATAATGTACACACACACACTTACCTGGGCATTAGCTAAGAGACCATATACTGCATGTATGTTTGTATCAGGATGAACCATAACTGCATGAGCTGGAACCAAAGCCCAATTACAGTCTGCATATTGGCTCACTTCTGCCCGAGCACCATTGGGACACAGTAGCTGAAACTCACTGGACTTTAGATTCATTGCCCAGGACTCAGTGCTTTTTCCTAAAAGAATTTTGCATCAGAAAATGTACCACATATTAGCCAGGGTTCAATTTGTTTACAAGTAGTCATACATGTGCATGGTCACATTCCATGGTTCCAACATATGATCATAATCTGAGTGTAGATTAGCATAAAATACACTTGGACATGACAGATCAGCCGCACTTGAACAGGATCCTGCAAGAGGCTGTTTCAGCTACTCTAATGGGGAGTGCACAATTGGGGTCTCTACTTTAGCAAATCTAGGATTAGAGGGTAAGAAGGAGAAGCAGTAGACCCATAAAACTCCCTGTTTTCATTTAAATGCAATTGATTCAGAGATCCGTACAGTGAAACCTTGATTTTATTTGTGTCCCACCAATTTATAATGCTTTTCAATTGGTGCATTTCCCTGATATTAATTATATGTATGTTATCCTGAATTTGACATCAACATTTTGTCTTGATGTACCCAAAAAAATTTTTTTCTTCTATGAATATTATTTATTAAATAAAGAGGTTTAAAATACTAAACTAATGTATATTTTGCCACGGTTCTGCCTGTAAATGGTCAATTCCAGTTAGGCTGCCTTTTATACAGTCCTGCACCAATCCCTTATTAGTTTAGGTTGTGTGTGCCTAACACATGAGTCTTGCACATGCCTCCCATAGTGTAACAATAATGCTGCAATGCTATTATTAACACAGTAAATATTGTAACTTAAGAAAAATGTACTTTAACATTTCTCTGATTTTACATTTTCCCTGATTTTGCATAATTTTTTCCTGGTCCTCTGAAAAACGTAAAATAGGGGTAGGTATATGAATGCAGGACATTTCCATAGGTTTATAGCTTATAAATGTCCTATACTTATGATTGAACAAGGAATGTTTTCTGGTCGTCAATTGTGAGATTAAGGAGTTTTTTTCAACCTTGCAGATAGAAATAAAGCGCTACGCAATATGTTGGCGCTATAGAAATAAATGTTAATAATAGAAAAGATTCCAAGCTTTCATTAGCAAAAAGCTGTTTCCAACACACTGGCAAAATACAGTTACTGTTGTAGATGTGGTCAGATGGGTACCACTCTGTTATTATAAAGTGCAGTTCCTAATCTGGTTACAGCCCTTAACACTTTACTTATAGGCAGTGGTCTGAATGAGAGAATGTACAATGAATAGGGCATGGGTAAGAATAATGCAGTGCTGTCCAACTGGCGGCCTTTGGGCTGCATCTTCCTACAGCCCCCTAGTGTGGCCCTCCATAAGTCTGTAAGCTTTGATTGTGTAAGAATCAAAAGGTATAAGAAAACTCTGCCTGTGTGTTTCATATTCTGCCTGCCCTGCTCTGCCTGTGTATGCCATACTCTGCCTGCCCTACTTTGTCTGGGTGTCATACTCTGCCTGTGTGTGCCAAACTCTGCCTGCCTTACTCTGCCTGTGTGTTCCATATTTTGCCTGTCCTACAATGCATGTGTTTTCCATACTTTGCCTGCCCTGCCTGTATGTGCCATACTCTGTCTGTGAGAGTTGAACCTGGTGGAGGTTTGTTAGCATTTGGAAATCATGCACTCGGGGTTGCTCTGCTATCCAAAGGGGATGAGGAATATGCATTGAAGGGCATATGACAAACTTTTTTTGCATATGAGGGATGAGTGAGATCCCTGCAGTGAGCACCGACTATTTGGGTTTGTTTGGTGTGGTACCACCATTAATGTGGATAATGGTGGTACCTTAACATTTCTTGCAATAACATGGGTGTGGTACAAAGTAGGACTGGTTTAGATAGAGAGTGGTCAACACAGGCTTCCTTTATCAGCCCTCCACCATGTAGGACCACATTGTAGGCCGTACCACAGAAGTTAGATAGCACTTGTATAAAGAAACTTAAGCAAAAATAATTACAAGCTTTGAATTCTAGGCACTTTCTGGTTCAGTGTGAGTCTTGTTCCATTAAACTGGTGCCATTTTTCATTCTAGGCCAAACCCATGCAGTTCATTGTGGTGCCTAGCAGCTTGTTTTTACAATGTAATGTTTACACTGCAGGTTTGCTGGCTGCATGACATGTACTCTCACAGACCACTGATTTGCATTAGATTTACTATGGAAGTATAAATGATTACAGCCTCCTGAGTGAGAAGAATATTTTATATTCATAGATCTCTAAACAATTTGAAGATGCTAATATATAGCCAGTTTGTGGTAGATTTTATCACCCTTGACTTGGGAGTAGGGTTGCCACCTTTTCTTGAAAAAAATACCGGCCTTCCTATATATTCAGTGTCGGACTGGCCCGGCGGGAAACCGGGAAAATACCTGGTGGGCCCTGGCCCTTAATGGGCCCCCGCCGGGCCAGACCCCTCTCCCGACTGACTTCTGTAGGTGCCGTGCACAGCGCCACTTGTGCAGGCGCGCTTGTAGCCTTACCAGCAGTAGGTGCATGCGGTGCCTCTCCAGCAGGCGCAAGCACCGCACCTCTCCAGAGGGCAGTCAACAGGCTCTTCATGGTATGGGGGCAGGGGGGTCGGAGGGGCCCTGGACAGTAGTCCCGGTGGGCCCCGGCCCCCAAGTCCGACCCTGTATATATTTTTCTGTAAAGTACCGGCCAGGTGGCAACCCTAGTTGGGAGACTACTGGGCCATGTATGGGACTTAAGGATGCCCACCCTCATCTACATCTGACCAAAGCTTATTTAGATATAGTTTGGTAAAAAAATGCCATTACTAAAGAAAAGTGGATGTTACCATCAGCTGATGCATGTGCTCCCATAACCCCTGGTTAATTAATTAATTAATTGGAGCTGCTTGGCCAATATGGTGAGCAAATAAGCACAGTATCTGCTCTACTCTGACCTTCACTCACCAAGTGAATAATGGCCAGATAAAATAAGACTGAAAATATTAAGCTCCAGAAAATGCAGGCCAAATCTGCTCCTCTGCTGCTTAATGTAAACATTGCCTCAGTTCTGGTGCAGACAGGTGTGGTGGATTACAGCACCAAAATGCAGTTGTTTACAACACAAATATAGAGTCAATATTGACTGAATACTGCTGATCATCCAATTGGGAGTCTACTGGGTCAAGGATGAGACAGACGGACATCCATCTTCATCAACATCTGACCAAGGCACATTTAGATATAGCTGGGTAGAAAATGCCAACGGCCTTTGGATGTGGCCATTAGCAAGTGAATCTGATGGCCAGGTAAAATGAGACTGAAAATAATTAGGTTTAACATGTTTACACTAATATTGATAAGGCAAGGGTTCAATGAATAACTAAATAAAAATTAAATATGCTGTTTACATTGTAAAATATTTTATGGATGTGTTGTTGAAGCTCTAAACAAAAAGGACACAGTTGCCTAACAATTGATATTTAAATATTACTAATTCTGAAATAAAAATTAAGAGAAACAACATTTTCAGTATTGGATTTGTTATTCGGCAAATGGAATATTGATGAAAGGTGTATTAGATTATCATCTATTCTGTCCTGTTAGATAGAAACCAGAAAAAGATAAAGAATAAAATGAAATACCATCAGTGAGTTCAAACACAGTTGAATGTTTTACAAAGGCCACATCTCCGGATCCCTCTACCAGGCATCTAAAATTTAAATGAAAACAGAAATTTAAATGCAAACAGGAACCATTAAATCTCATTCTTCACAATATGATCTTATTGTCTTAAAATTTCTTTCAACATAATACTTCTTATCCTTTACAACCACCTCCCTTTCCCTTATATCCCAAACCTTTGAATCTTTGTAGCTCAAGAAATGCCTTTATTAAGTCCCAATCCTGTAATTCTAAATTACTGGAATAACAATCATTTACATTCTCTTTCACTCTGTTAGAGCACCAATCACAGGCAGAATGAAACACATATTAACAACCTGACCAGTACAACCTAAACACGTTTAATCAAACTACATATACAGTTTTTTTGGGGAAAAACAACAGTTTTCAAAAAATCCCATACTTTGTCAAATGTTATCTCACTGAGGGAATCCATACTGTGACTACAACATGCAAATGAGTTCATGAGCATGCTCAGATTGTAGCACTGCCCTGAGTATTCTACCCAGAATGCCTAGCTTTAGTAAACTCTAGAAGTATCAAGGGAAGTGCACACACCAACTTCCAGAAGTTGGCAGCACTAACACAGAAGTTTGGCAGATTTCAAAATAGCTTAGAAGGTTTATTAGGCAAGCAAGACATTTCAACTGAGCATGTGCGAGATTTCAGAGCTACAGTTGGCTGTGAAGATATAGGTAGGAGGAGCCAGTGAAATCCAAGATGCCTGCCTCAGCTAGAACTGCAGTGGAGATAGGGGAGATTTTGCAGAAGGTATAGTGAGCTGATGATTTACATTATGCAAACAATTATAACTGTTTTAAAAATCTGATTTCTTGAACTTTCACATTGTGCATTTACTTAGTAAATGATTTTGGTTATGATTGGTGCCCTTTAAGGGTCAATTTAGAAAGAAATCAGGAATATTGAAGTTCTTTTGACAATACCTTACCTTAAGTCCATTAACTAAACTGAAGACAAGTTCATTCTTTTTTTATTTCCATGTTGTACTTTTTTGGTGGTGATATATCACCACCATAGGTTTAGTCTGCACTCTAGGCTTGAAATGGCCATACATTTACAGAAAAATACCTGTGTATCATGGATACTAAGAAGATTTTTTGATTGGGTAGCTTTAAACATTTTGGTTGGGTTAGTTTAATGTAGGTGTGATATCAATATGTACCTTTCACTGTGGGAAAGATTTCAATGCATAACAAAGATACTATCTCAGCGATCCCCATCCAGTTGTCAGGGGGCCGATCAACTCCCAATGGGAAGAGTGTGGACCAAGGAGGAAGCTTAGGGTAAAAAGTCCAAGTTTGCAATATAAATAGGGATCAGGAGTAAACATAGTCAATATCCGGCAGAGGTGTAATAGGCAGGTAGATAGAGGCAAAATCAAGGTTCAGGCAAGGTCAAAATCCAGGAATCAATTCCGGAAGAAATATAGAACACCCAGGAATGCAGAAACAATAATAATAATCATCCTATAATCAGGCATTGAGCCATGACCTTGGCGTCCATTTATTTAAAATTTTTGCGCCAGATGCGGCATGATGATGTCACGTGTCTGTGCGCCGGTGTAACTGGACTGGTGCCTCTGTCAATCTGGCAACAATGGGTGGTGCCAAAGGGAAGCGGAGCACCATTGGTCACTCCTGACACCAGTGGCTCATGAGTAACATGTTGCTCACTAACCCCATTAATGTTGCTCCCAGTGGCCTCAAAGCTTTATTTTTGAATTCCAGGCTTGGCAAGTTTTGGTTGCATAAAAACCAATGTACTGCCAAATAGACCCTCCTGTAGGCTGCCAGTCCATATAGGGACTACCAAACAGCCAATTAAATCCCTTATTGTGCACCACCCAGAAACATTGTTCATGTTCACATTGCTACCCAACTTTTTTATCTGAATGTTGTGTATGGCTAAAAAGATGGGGAATATCATTATTTTTTTTTTTTATTATTATTAATAATAACATTTATATAGTGCCAACATATTTTGCAGCACAGACTCCCATATTAACTGAAGAGCATAGTGGTATACTGTAGTATTGAACCTAACCGTACTGTGTGTGAACAGAACAGTGAAACTAGATTGTAAACTAGTTACACGCAATATTTTGTTATCTTTTTACCACTTCAATTGGTTTTATTTTGTTACATGTAATTTCACTTAATTCATACACTATTATGCACTATTATGTAAGGTCAAATGGTGAAAATAGTTTTCACTTTATGTAAAACTTGTTGAGTGCTATACCTCACACTCGCACAGCAGTATAATTTTTACTGCAGCTGAAAAAAGTGATTATAGAATATACCAAACTGTTAGATTTGCAGACCAGGGTCTACCAGGAAAAAGTGGGTGGGAGGAGATTTATTTTGTGATAGTCACGTGATTTCCCTCCCCCCCCCCCAAATTTACATATACAAATTAGGATTGAATTCGGTTCTGCCAGGCACAAGGATTGGGCTGAATCCAAATCCTGCTGAAAAAGGTAGAATCCTAGACCGAATCCTGGATTTGTGCTTCGCTAAGATTAAATGGCTGTAGAAATATTGGTTATATGTTTTATTTTGCTCAGAGACTGTTGTATTGTTGTATTTAAGAACATCACTAAAATCTCCCACACTGTACCAGGGTACAATGATATCCATTATAAATACATTAGGAAACATTGACCCAAGTGACCAAATTGTAATGTAAAAAGACATAATACTGGCTTGGTTTTTCAGTAACATAATTTTCTGCCTAAGCATTTCTCAGACATGAGAGAACATTGATTTATTTAACTGCATGTCTCCTCCACCAAATATACTTTACATAAAGATGCATGGCCTCTCTTGGACATGGCTGAAACTTTTAGTTGTATCAGTGCATCCTTACCTTGTTAATAATAAGATCTGAAAGCATATAATCTTTACCTAAATGCACCAGCATATCCAAAATACAGTTCCCGAGAATCCTTCTCACACTTATTTTGTCCACTTTTGTCACCTTTACAGAGCTTGCACAGTTCGGGTGGCATATTTTTCTGGTTGGCCCCTGGTACACAACTCTCAGAGAAAAAAGTAGCCACAGCTTTGGAAAAAAATAGAATGAAATATATTTATAAGGCAGTTTGAGATTTTAGCTGAATTATAACAACAAACACATGTGACAAGGGTTGAGGAGACTGCCTCATACAGACTTAGATAAACAAAAGGAATT
>CM044440.1:89560844-89581408 GCA_024363595.1 Xenopus borealis
TTGCCACCCTAGGCCTGGGCCACAAATATGGGCCTGTGTAACCAAGTGAACTGAAAAAAATGTTTGAAGGAGAACAACCCCTTTAATGAATGAGATTTTTTTTGTGCAACTAACTGCAGGACATGTGCAGGACTGCTATTGCAGAGCTGTAAGGAAATGGTCCCTCTTGTCTGTATGAATCTGCTGCACAAATTGGAGCATTCCTTGTACGCTTACCTAAAAGCTCCACTATAGTCGCTGTAATTTAGATCACACACATTGTTGTCATTGGCATCTCCAATACACAGCTGACAGAGATCCTGCTGGAAGGAGCCGGGCACACAGCTCTTGGAGAAAAAGCTGCTCACAGCTAGAAGGCAAAAGAACATATGTAAGCCAAAGGCCAATGTATAGTGCCAGCATATTTCTTACACATGGATTTTGTCAAATATTGATCATTCTGATTGCACTGACCATCACAAAGGCAAAGAAAAGAACTGCTATTACCTCTTTTGATATCACAAGCTACAACAGCAATCCGGCCAGTGTCAATGAGATAACCAATGGGCACGTTCCATCCGGCGGTCCTCTGGAACCCAGTGTGACAAGATCTTGCTCCTTTCAGATTGTTTATGGTATATGTAGAGTTTTTTCTTACAATGGCCACAGCATAGTATGACGTCCCCACACCTGTCCGAGAAAATGAGTTTACTTTTATTTTAATATCAAAGCTAGTAGGAAAAGTAAAGTTATATAGGGAATAATGAAATCCCAATCATAAAATATACAGATCAGTTCATAAGGGTGTTCATAACCATATAAAAGCACAAGGCTAAAGGCATGTTACAATAAAATATTTACACTTTTTAAGGAGTGCACTACTACATTAATGTGTAACATCGTAGCGACTTAGTTATAATTGGTAGTCGGTGATGTCATTTCTGTCTCATGATGGACTGTAACATATATCACAGGTATACGATCTATTAACCCGTTATCCAGAAAGCTCCAAATTACAGGAAGGTAATTTTCCATGGACTCCATGTTAATGAAATAATACAAAATGTTAAAACAAATTTCCATTTTTTGTAATAACACAACAGTACCTTGTACTGAATCCCAACTAAAATATAATGAATCCTTCTTGGTGGAAACATAATCCTTTTTTTTTTTTAATGTCGAAATGATTTTTAGCAGACTTAAGGTATGAAGTTCCAAATACAGAAAGATCCCTTATCTGGAAAACCCCTTGTCCTGAGCATTTTGGATAACAGGACCCATACATTTATATATAGATCTATATAAAAATAAATAATGAGAGCACTCACGGCATTTGTAGAAAAAGGTGTTGTGTTATAAATCAAAAAGGCTCAGACATCTACACGTTTCGGTTCACAGAGAACCGTCATCAGGATGTAATATCTCTCTATGGGGGAGATTCATCAAAGAGTGAAGATCCGCCACAAAAGGGAAATGCCACAGCTCTCAGTTAATTTCTATGCCTATTTATCAATGGGTGAAGTGAAATTTCACCCTTTGATAAAAATCCCATACAAATGAACGGAGAGCTGCGGAATTTCCCTCTAGTGGCGGAACTTCACTCTTCACTTCATTCTTTGATAAATCCGCCCCTATATATATATATATATATATATATATATATATATATATATAAACTTTATCTAGTGTATTCACTCTTACCGGACTTCATTGAATGCGGGTGCGTCAGTCAATATCTTAGGTTTATTTGCAAAAGGACTCGCACTCCAATTATTCGTGAATAATCGTGTAGTTTATTCTTCAATGCTTATCCAACGTTTCGGCCCACACTTGGACCTTTCTCAATCCTCAGGCTCAGACAGGTTCACAGAGAACTGTCATCAGAATATAATATCTCTATCTATATCAATCTATCTATATCAATCTCTATCTATCTAAATCTATACCTATCTATATCTATCTACAGTATCTATCTATATACAGTATCTATCTATCTATATATATATATATATATCTTTATGAAATATATACCTTATGTTGTAAAATATGAAGATATAAAAAGTCACCTTGAAGCTCCATGAACTGTGTATATTTATAGAAATCTGTGGTGACTTAGGATACAATTCCATTTTACAAAAGGAGGTACATTACTCTGTATATAATATACAAGAGCCATGGATATCCTGTAAATTATATCATTAAACAGTGCTTCGTGTTGTAATCAGTGATGATCAGTGCTTAGTGATATAATATCTATGGCTCATGGAAACTTGAGTATTATAATACAACATAAGAATTCACCTCATAGTTTCATGACTGTACAAAAGCAACTGGCCTCAGCCTTGTACCTTAGTATGGTCATGGAACTCCTTGGAGGCTTATTATATCCTTACATTTTACAATAGTGGTTCATTAGTCACAATATATTTGTATAATATTATAGCTGACAAATGTGTACATCAAATTATATAAATTACCCCTCTGCTACTGCTGTGTGCTTCTATATGGTTATAAAACCCTCCAAAGCAGCACTCCAGTATTGGAGTTAAAGGCATCCTGTCATGATTTTTATTAATACATTACACTGTTTACACTGCAAATAATTCTCTCTACAATATAAACTTTCATTCCTGAACCTGCTAGTATATTTTTTAGTTGTAATATTGGTGTGTAGGCAGCCATTTCAGGTCATTTTGTCTGGTCATGTGCTTTCAGAAAGAGCCAGCACTTTAGGATGGAACTGCTTTCTGACAGGCTGTTGTTTCTCCTACTCAATGTAACTGAATGTAATGCAGTGGGACCTGGATTTTACTATTGGGTGCTGTTCTTAGATCTACCAGGCAGCTGTTATCTTGTGTTAAGGTGGCCATACACGTTTGGCAATGTCGCCAAACGAGCAGATCTCTCCCCAATATGCCCACCCTGAGGTGTGCGATATCGGGCTGATCCGATTGTTGGCCCTAGGGCCCAACAATTGGATCATAATGGAGGTCATATGGGCGGTCTGATCGCAGGACCACATCAATGGACGGGATTTTTAGTCCGGCCCGATCGTCATCTGGCCAACTTTGGGCCAGATACCGATCGGTGAAGCCCGTCAGAGGGCCCCATACACGGGCCAATAAGCTGCCTACTTGGTCTGTATGGCCACCTTTAGGGAGCTTCTATCTGGTTACCTTCCCATTGTTCTGTTGGTGGGCTGCTTGGGGGGGAGAGGGGGTGATATAACTCCAACTTGCAGTACAGCAGTAACGAGTGACTAAAGTTTATCAGAGCACTTGTCACATGACTGGGGGGCAGCTGAGAAACAGACAATATGGGGCCGATTTACTAAATTCACGTGAATAGATCGAAGTTCGATCGAATTTGATCGAATAACGATTGTAGTATTAATTCGATTGGTCGAATATGCAAATTTGGCTTATTCGATCATCGAATAGTGAACGATCGAATTATCAAATAGATTCGAATGATTGAATATTCGATCATCGAAGGATTTAAAATTTTTAAAATATTCGACTGCCTACTTCGCCAGATTGAACCTACCGAATTGTAATAGAAGCCTATGGGAACCCTCCCATAGGCTTCTGAGGCTAAGACCTGATCGAATAGGATTCGTACAATCGAAGTCTTCGATCGTTCGAATCGTACGAATTATTCGAATGATCGAATAATTCATTTGAATGATCGAACAATCGTTATTTGATCGTCGAATGATCGAATATCGAAGAAAAGGGTAGTGTAAAACTATTCGATTAGCATTCGAAAATCGAATGCTAATCGAATATTGAGGAAAAACTAATATTTTTTGGGTGACTTTAGTAAATCTGCCCCTATGTCTAGCCCCATGTCAGATTTCAAAATTAAACATGAAAAAATCTGTTTGCTCTTTTTGAGAAACTATTTCAATGACGAAATCTGCTGGAGTAGCACTATTAATTGATGCATTTAAAAAACTAAAAAACAAAAAAAACAAACAGTATCCTTATAAACATCAATGTTTTGTCTGAACTTTGAGTGTAGATCATAAGCAACCAAGCTGTGCTTTGGATGCCAGACTGGAATATGGTCTAAATAAAAAACTATTTTGATAGAACCACACATATACACCCTTCTTAGTTGCTGGGTTCTGCCCTTGATCACTGTAATGCTAAATTACTGCTATGTCCACCTTTCCCTGCAGATTTAAGTGTAAATGTAACCAGTGATGTTCTACTAAACATTCCTAATTGAGCTTCAAATCAAACAGACAAAAAATACCCCTCGTTTGGCTCCGGCCCTCAGCCACCCAAGATAATTGCCCATGAAACTCTTCCATTAAGATTTGCTTGCACTTTGGGCATACATTTTATGACTAATTTAAATGAATGTTGGTACTGTAAGAGCAAGATGACTTGACTACTGTAAGCTTTTCCAGTAAGGTAATTAAAAGAAGTCTTGTTGTTTTTGGCAGGAATGCCTGTTCTTCTCTTCCTGTTTACTTTTACTGACTACACCCTTGGGCAGTGCTTCGGCCCTCTCCAAACAAACATATCACCATTCCAAACAAGTCTATATCTCATCTTTATAATTCTTAGAAATAAAAAAGTAACAATATTTGATAGTGACGTATAACTGGGGGAAAAATACACACTATTTCAATTGCCATTACAATAATCTTCTTTATCATGAATAACTTAAAAGGTTTCTGCTGATGTAGTTCATACTTGCCCATACCTTGATCGTATACTTCTCCAGCCACAGGTCTCAAGTTATATTTGGCGCCGGCTTGATATATTAATCCACCATTAAGAGTCACTGCATCAGCCTCGTTATTCTGTTTCAAAGTAAGAGCAGAATGGAAATCTAGCCGTGAGCTCACTTTTGTCAAAAAACAGTTACAAATCTAATCAAATAAACCTGAACATCACAGGATTTCTCAAGTGCTTAAACTGCCGAAAAGTAGAACAATAACAATTTGTTCTTTCATTGGTTAATTGACAACTTTTATAGAAAGCTGATCTTGGACCTGAATATATACAGATGTGTTCAGAATAATAGCAGTGCATTTCCATACATGCAAATGAATTGGGAACACTGTACATTCTATTCCAGATTGAAACATGAAACAAGAATATGAACATATCAAATGTGTGTTATTCCTTTCCAGAAAGGGAAGAAAAGGGAATATTAGGCTGTTCCAAAAAATAACAGTGTCTACATTCTTCTTTACAAACTCAAATATCCACTGTATAAACTGAAACATTTCAAAATTTTGCTTTCATTTGTATAAACACTGTTTCTGAGAACTGCTGCACATCTGTGTTACATGGAGTCCACCAACTTCTGGCACCTGTTATATTCCCCAATTCTTCTGCATTTCTTGGGTTTGCCCAAGTTTTCTATTAGATTAAGATACAGGGATTGGGCTGGCCTCTCCATATCATCAATCTTGTTGGTCTGGAAAAAACAATTGCTCATTTACTGGTGTGTTTGGGGCTGTTGCCCATTTCAAGGGCATTTCCTCTTGGGCATAAGGCAATATGACTTCGAGTATTTGATGTATTGACACTGATCCATGATCCCTGGTATGTGATAAATAGACCCAAAACCATAGTATTAGAAACATCCCCATATAATGATGCCTGTGCCACCATGTTACTGTCTTCAATGTGTACTGTGACTTGAATTCAGTGTTTGGGGGTCGTCTGACATACTGTTTGCAGCCCCTAGACCCAAAAAGAACAATCTTGTTTTCACCAGTTGATACAATATTGCACCATTTCTCTTTAGGCCAGTCAATGTGTTTTTTCAAGAATAGGACATTGCAGGGGCTTCACATATGCATCTTCTAATTGTAAAATTACTCACAGGTAACTTCACACCTTCTTTGATCTTCCTAGAGCTGATCACTGGCTGAGTCTTTGCCTTTTTGGCTTTTCTTTCCATTCAAATGGTAGTTTTTCGTTTTCTTCCACGGCTTTCAGGTTTTGGTTGCCATTTTACATGACTGTTGGGTCTTTTGGTTTTCTATTACTCTACTACACTTAGGGGCGGATTTACATGTGAACAATTCGAAGTTCAATTGAATTTAATAAAAATTTTAATTTGAATCTTCGAATATGCAAATTAGGCTAATTCGTCCATTGAATATTCAAATTCAAATGATTCGAATACAATTTTATTCCAATATTCGATGGTCGAATCCTTCCCCTTTAAATTTTGACCACCTACTTCGCCAGGATCAAGCTACCAAATTGGCAATCCTTCGCTGAGATCGAATAAAAAAAATTTGATCGATTCGATTTTTGATATTCGATCTATCGAATTTTTTATATTCGATGTTTTGATTGATCAAATTGCGGTAAAATCCGTTGAATTCGAAGGATTTAACTTCCCCACTATTCCCATGGTCGAATTTCTAATTTTTTTTTTTTTATTTGAAATTCGACCATTAGCAAATCTGCCCCTTACTAGTAAAGTATTCACCATGTAGGAATATCATGTTGGACTGCTATTATTCTGAACACAGCTATGCATTTGCACTCCAATGCAACAGCATTCAAAAGGCGGGGTGCCTTGAGAAAGGTCCCTCTTTTTTTTGGTACAATAGATCAGTATTAAAAGTTATATGTATACTGTATATAAAATGGGCAGTCCTGACTGAGAGGGCAAATTGATTTCCCTTCAATTTAATAAGTGAATAAAGAATGCTGGTCTTTTGTAGCTTTGTGTTGATCAGTGTAAGGCAATCAAACAAAACCCAGAGCAGAGAAATGTTATATGTCAATGAATAACAAATAAATATGCCCTCTTACCATTATCATGTGTGCACAATCTATTCCTGACTTTCCGTTCACACAAGATAAAGTAGGAGTGATTTTAGCTTGTCCGAAAGCAGCTTTCATGTCATTACATTTTCTGTTCTCTGGGTCAGATATTGTGCACCATCTTACTTCATTAAGGCAAAAAACTGAAAGAGAAAAGCAAAGACATTATGGCTTTAAGATTTACGGGACAAAGTGGCCGCCGCTAGTGAAAATCAAATCTGCACGGACATCGCCAATTTACTAACAGGAGTAGAGGAGAATTCACTAGCTTAGTTTCACACCCTTTTGCCAGGTGAATTTTCGCTCAGATGAACATTACTCCGCAAATTCACTAAAGTGTGCATTTTCCATTACATTACCCTTTCGCCACAGTTTCCTTCTCCAGCATAGACCTGGTGAACTGATAAGTTACATCCTCCTCAATCTTATGTCAGTGACATCATATCCTGTATGCCGAAAAGTTATAAAAATGAAAAAAATAACACTTGGCGTTTGGTCATATTATAAAGTGGTTTTGTATTTCAAAGTTGTGACTGTTATCTTGCTATTTTTAGCGTCTATAGGTTAGTTATTTTTCTGTTTACTATGATATTTTGGAATATAATGTTTTTATTAGATTTTTTTTCTAAGGTTAGACTCATTGTGCTGAATGGGCCTGACAGGGCTCCAAAGCTTTTTCAGTGGTTGCTTTGTCATGGATGTAGAGACAGGCCTGGATTTGTGGAAAGGCCACCTGGGCCCGGGCCGGCTTGCTGCCCAGCCACACCCACATTGGTTCAGAAACACTGGGAATACGTAGGAGATACAATAGTTTTTTAAATTTCCCATGCGCCAATGCCCATTACTCCAGTCCCAATTATGAAAATTTGCGAATAAAGGGCAGAGTAGGGGGGGGGGCGACGAACGGCAGTGAACCTAGGGGCATCCGTAGCGTAAATCTGGCCCTGTGTGGAGAGATATTGCTTTATAGGTTTATACAATATTTGCTGCTTTTAATTGCTTTTGGTATGGTAAAGGTGGTATCTTTAAACTGTAAAGGGTTAAACTCCATCACAAAATGCTTCCTGTCCCTGAAAGAGCTTAAAATTTAGAAAGCTGATATAGCTATATTACAGGAAACTCATTTCTCTCAGGTCAAACCTCACAAATTCTATTCTAAGCTGTACCCCACTGCTTATTATGCCTCTGCCAACTATAGAAAGGCTGGAGTTGTTACACTTATTCATAAAGACTGTCCCTTACAAGTGTTGAGTACTATAAGTGATATGGATCCTGAATGGATCCTATTTGGTCTTGGAAGGTACCTTGCTAGTGGTGAATGTATATGCCTCTAACAAGGGAAAGGTTACATTTTTTAGGAAGCTATGCAATAAACTTTCCTCTTTTCAGGCTGTATATATAAACAATTTTTGGAAGAGATTTTAATATCCCCGATACAATCGGATAGATCACATCCGGCCCCTGACCCATATTCTCACTCACTCTCCAAAGAATTAAGACAATTCATACACTAGGTCCCACTATATGATATTTGGCATATAGACCATCCTTTGGGCAGACAGTAGACATTTTACTCTGCTGCACATAGAGTACATTCACGGCTGGAGTTTTAGCTGCCGCAATCATGCCTTAGAATCCCTTATGCTGCAGATATGCTTCCCATAACTTGGTCAGATCATGCTCCTATTCAGCTTACACTGGACCTGACAGAATCCCTTAAAAAAGCATATCATTGGAGACTTAATGAGACATTACTCAACGATAAAGATTCAGTTAATTCCATTGAACGAACTCTAAGTGAGTACTTTCAAGTTAATTCAGGTTCAGTGCATGGCATATCTATATTATGGGAAGCTCATAAAGCAGTAATAAGAGGGAATATTATTGCATTAGCAACAGCAAAGAAAAAAGCTATGAGACAAGGATTACAATCCCTTTTGACTCAGTTAGCACAACATGAGACAGTATAATAGGGACAATTCTCCCGCAGTGTTAGATAAAATCCAGATGAAATCACAAAGCAATTCCACACTTACTATAGCACTTTATATAATCATACAGCTGATCCAACTAATTCTTTACAGCAGTTGGAGTCCCTTTTCCAAAGTGCAAATTTACCATGATGCTGATCTCCAAATCTTTAATAGGAATATTACGTTGGAGGAGGTTTCGGATGTTCTGAAAACTCTCCCTCCGGGTAAAGCCCCAGGCCCTGATGGCTACCCATATCAATATTATAAATTGTACTTAAAGACTTTAGCGCCATGTATAGTAGAACTTTTTAACTCATTTATGCAACATTCTGGGATTCCATCCTACATGCTTACTTCTTATTTGACGTTGCTACCAAAGGAGGGTAAGGATCCCACATCCTGTTCACATTAAAGGCCGACTGCGCTCAAATTCTGATCTCAAATTATATTCTAAAATATTGGCAAATCGGTTAGCTTCTGTTTTGCCTTAATTGATGTGGATCAAGGGGGGTTTATTCAAGGTCGGCAGGCGGAGGACAATACAAGACAGGTGACTAACTGATATATTGCAGAAAAAAGGACAAGAAGCCCTGATTTTAAGTTTGGATGCAGAGAAAGCTTTCGATCGCCTGGATTGGTAATTTATGTTTGCTTTACTCTCGCACCTAAACTTTGAAGGCCCATATTTTACTGCATTAAAGGCGCTATATACCATCGCTAGTACTTACCTGAAGATGCCCGCACAACAAAGGTCACCAATAAAGATTTTGAATGGGATGAGACAAGGCTGCCCCCTTTCTCCTTTTCTATATGCATTAAGCATAGAACCTTTAGCAGCCAATATTAGGAATGCCCCTGAAGTGGGCTTGCTTCAAAGTAAAATAATGCTTTATGTAGACAATGTGATTTTGTCTCTGACTTACCCTCTTTACTCTCTTCCAGCACTTCATGTCCTATTTGATCAGTGGTTCTCAACCTTCCTAATGCTGCAACCCTTTAATACAGTTCCTCATGTTGTGGTGACCCCCAACCATAAAATATTTTGGTTGCCAGCCCAGAGCCGATTGTTAGGAAAGTACAGGTTTGTTTCCCGTGCGTAGTACAAATTTTAAATGGGCAGGGAGAGCTGTATGGCAGTCCCTACTAAGGGGATATAGAAAGTTGTAGTGCAACTGGCTTCCCTACACAGGTTACTGAACTACAACTCCCAGCACCAACACCCGGAGAGCTACAACCTTGCCCCAGGGCTAGTGGGGAGAGAGATGAACCTGCTCCTGGAACCTCTTAAGTGACCCCTGTGAAAGGGTTGAGAACCACTATATTAGATCGTTATGGTAAGCTCTCTGGCTATAAGTTGAATATGTCTAAAATGGAAACTCTACAATTATCACTAATACTATCTGCCTCTACACTAGCTAGGTTACATGCTCAATATAAATATAATTGGAGGACAGATTATATTTCCTTAGGCACTAAAATTACTCCGATGTATGAGAATTTATTCAAGCAAAATGTTGTTCTTTTAGCTCAAAAAATCAAACCACTATGAATAAATGGAATGAATATTCAATATCATGGTTCGGCAAAATAGACAATAAAAATTTGTGTTCTTCCCAAATTTTGAGCAAATTAAGTAAATACTAGAGTCTAACTTTCTAATTTGTTTCCCTTTTTTCTGTTTTTCTTTGGTTTGTTCAATTTATAATTTGTGTTCATATATGTTTTATTGGCTTTCCATTTTTCATCTGTGCGTTTAGTTTTAATCTTGTTAAAAAATGTAATAAGATGCTATCCATAGCACGAACAATGGGTCAAAATGCAGAATTGATGAGCAGTGTTGATTGCATTACAATAGATATGTTATGTGATAATAGACAATTCATGAATATGTATTTGTGTCATCAATATGCCTGTTAAAACATTTTAAGTTACAAAAAAATAAAAGTTGTGACTGCTTGTTTTAAAAATGTTTTAACCTTTTGAGGGGCATGCTACATTTGCTTTAGGGTGGGAGCATGACCACATTAGAGGATCTTTTTTGTATTTATTTTTCTTCCTTGGATATTTTTAATAATAAGTGGCCACATCAAGCAATTTCCCCACATATAAAGACATATATACAACCTATACGTACACACCTCTATTCTAATTGACCTAAGTGTAAGTTTATTAATGAAGTGTCACTAGGCAGAAATGAATCTTCACTATGAAATGCTTGCTCTGACAAATTTACACTAGCGAAACTTCGCCAGCTCTCAGTTGGCAAGACGCAACTTTGCATTTTTGTGTATTAGTGTAGTGGTAGCGAATTTGCACCTGACGAATTGGCGCCAAGTGTGGCGAAGACTTTGCAGGCAAAAATGCGACCTTTAGATTTAACTAAAAAGAAACTGGACTGGTTTGTTGGACATGATTGTCAGATTTAACCATGAAGTTACCTTGAAAATCAGATTAAAACAATTAAAAACTCACAAAAGGCAAAGGTACCATTGACTGCAATCTGAAACCAGCTTACTATGGACTTTAATAAAGGGGACCACTCATTCAGGACAACATAGACAGTAGAAAACTATTCTTTATTCTTCATTTTAAGGATCTGAGAAAGGTCATGGGAACAATATGCATGTTAATATACATTTTGCTTTTTTTCCTTACCCTTATCATTGCCATTTGCTCCTTCTTTCCTTACTACACTCTAAAGTTTTGCTAGGTGTCAGTTCTAATGTATGTCTTTTTACAGAACATATTGCTAATGGAAGGGGCTTGATGCTTTCACCAAAGCTGGTAAAATCTCTCAGTTCTAAGTTTACTCGAGCAGTAAGTCTCATATATTATTTGTATATATCAGCAGATATCAACAGATATGATTATACATTGAATGAGAGTGGAGGTAGCTATGTGTAATCCTTTCAACATGAACCCAAACTGACTCTGGTTGATTATCAGAAATTTGGTAGATTTTAGTTACTTTGCCATTATACAGTATGTCCAAAAATGCCTATGAATATTACTTCTGCAGCAAGTTCATGTGAACTACATGTCTTTTCAGACCTGAAAGCTAGATTCCTATTACTTAACATTAGGGATGCACCAAATCCAGGATTCAGCCTTTTTCACCAGGATTTGGATTTGGCCAAATCCTTCGGACTGACCGAACGCAAATCCTAATTTGCATACATAACATTAGGGGTGGGGAGGGAAACTGTATGACTTTTTGTCACAAAACAAGGAAGTAAAAATGTTTTCCCCTTCCCTCCCCTAATTTGCATATGCAAATTAGGATTTGGGTCAGTATTCAGCTGAATCTTTTGTGAAGGATTCGGGGGTTCGGCCGAATCCAGAATAGTGGATTTGGTGCATCCCTATTTAACATAAACAACTACCAAAATTATCTGTGAGTCATTAATAATAATAATTGACCGAATGATCTATGAGTGTCCGGCATCATGAGGCCGGAGGCTGAGTGTTTTTATACAGGTCATGGAACGCCGAGGTAACTTCTAATATCCTCATATTTTGCAACTGGGGGTACTTTATTTAATATAATACACAAGTTTCCGTGAGTCATGTGACAGAAATGACATCAGAACTCACTGTTTATAACTGATGACATCAGAACTCACCGTTTATAAGGATATAATTTACAAGATATTCACGGCTTTTGTGTATTATAAGTATATCTTTTTCAGAGAACAATAATCTTTCTCAGTTTTAAAACTGATGTGTTGTCTAGTAGTATTTGCTATTAAATATAGGTTTTCATTGATTTGTCAATTATTATATTCTGATTTTATTTAGCTCTTACACAGCGTCTGTCAATGTTATAACAGAATTTTAGCTAAAACATTTGATCCTGATCTTTGTAGAGGTTATTTTGCTAAGTGAAAGGGATCAAAGTTGCTCAAGCATAATAAATGTTTATAGAAACTGCCTTGGGTTTACTACACTTGTGCAGCTTTGCATGCAACTTTTAAAGCTGTTTTTATGTTTGCTTGGCAATTTATAAAGCAGTTAAAGGGATTCTGTCATGATTTTTATGATGTCGTTTTTATTATTAAAGTACACTGTTTGCACTGCAAATATTTCACTCTACAATATAAAATTTAATTCCTGAACCAGCAAGTGTATTTTTTTTATTTGTAATATTGGTGTGTAGGCAGCCACCTCAGGTCATTTTGCCTGGTCATGTGCTTTCAGAAAGAGCCAGCACTTTAAAATGGAACGGCTTTCTGGCAGGCTGTTGTTTCTCCTACTCAATTTAACTGAATGTGTTGCAGTGGGACCTGGATTTTACTATTGAGTGCTGTTCTTCTATCTACCAGGCAGCTGTTATTCCGTGACCTTTCTATTGTTCTGTTGTTAGGCTGCTGTGAGGGGGGAAAGGGAGTGGGTGAGCTCACTCCAACTTGCAGTACAACAGTAAAGTGTGACTGAAGTTTATTAGAGCACAAGTCACATGGGGGCTGTCATCTTTGTTAAACATCTTTGCAATATCAAGATTATGTACATGTTTAGTGTGGTCTGGACTTCAATTGGGAGGCTCAGCTGAAGGATTGTCATAAATGATCAAAACCGCACAAGTCAAATAATATCTGGCACAAAAGCCAATACAGCAAGACTGATTAATAATCAGAATATATAGACTGAACTGGGTCTGTGGATACAAATCTCTACACGGTCGCTGGCTGCTCTACAGGGAAACAAACAAAGCTGCTCGTTGGGGCTCCCTCTGCCATTTGAAAGAATGATCGTTCCCCCTCAGAGCAGTTAGGAACCGTCTGATGTTTCCTATCCGCATCAGTCAGAGAAAGTAAATGAAGGGGGAATCTCACTGCATATGTCAGGTTCATTATAACCGAAGACATTTTTTAATTAAAGTATATTGGAGATTTTTTTTTTAAAGTAAAAATGGGATTTTATTTTTTTGCCTTTACATCCCCTTTAAGAAGAGCTGAAAGCATCTATTAAATGAGAAGTAGCTTAGGTTGGGGTTATTGCTCAGAACAAAACATATGCCTGGGGACAGGATTGCTTCCCATAATGAATTCTACTTGGTATAATGACCTGAAAGGCACAATGAATAGGAAGCAACCACTTTTTAACATTCAAGAGGCAGCACAAGAATAAACTGTATGAAAACATAATATTACCCATTCTAACATGTCCTTCAGAACAATAAGGTACTTTTATATTACAGCTGGATAAACCTGGATTTGAGAGCACATTGAAGATAAATTAGATATATTTAAAAGCTTTGATGAAATCCATCCATCATAAATATACCTGAAGATTAGGTTCATAATGTTGGGGCTGAGAGATGGCATTGCACCTGAAGGGTTTTGCTCCCTCTCCTGACAAAGCACTATTGTGTACTACAGGAGGAATTTCTTTCCCAGCTGTGGGTATACAGTGGACCTTTTACTAAACATTTATGAAAATCATTTTCAGTTCCTAGAATAAAAAAAAATATTTGCGAAGTTATTCACAGGCGACTTTACTCATTGTGACGAAGGGGCCAAAACTGTAGGCATCATTTATACAAGTGGCCCAATGTGACTGCATTCAGAAACAAATATTGCCATAAACTCTGAACTTGAACTGGCAGAGCAGCATGCAGTGCCCTGACACCTGTTGTTTTTATGAGTGTTAATTAGAGTTGCTAAAATTCTATCTTCTTTGGTGCAGACGACTGTGAGAAATAAACAGGAGATATGAGCTAATGCTGTAATGTCAGCAGCACTCATTATAAGCATTTTGCGATAAGATAAGCCTTTGTTTAAGATATTATGAATCCTTAATGGAAGCAGAATCAGCCGATTGGGTTTATTTAAAGTGTACATGATTTATAGTAGACTTAAGGCATGATGAACCAAATTATTGAAAGATCTGTTAACTGGAAAACCCCAGGTCCCAAGCATTCTGCATAACAGGTCCCATACCTGTACAAAAAATAACAATATTCCAACTTCCTTCCTTAAACAAGGATGCACAGGACCATATAATTATCCTGGCTACCCCCATACTCAAACAATGAAAGCCTCACCCTTCCAAACCTTTTAATCTATTACCAGAAGCACAAGTGGTGTATATAGAGGATAATGTACCCCCTTCTGTCATTTATAAAGATATTATAAGTCACAGAGGAGTTATGTGCAGCCTTGTGCTTTTATACAGGTCACATAACTCCAAGGAGACTTCTGATTTCTTTATAAATTTCAGTAAGGGGTACATTATGCATTATAATCTACAGTTTGTGGGGGGGGGGTTGGAGTTCTGGTTCATTTGGGATGCGCCAGTGTTCAATTCGGACGTGCCAGCGCCAAATTCAAATACGCCAGTGTCCAATTCGGAAGCTTGGCAGCGCGTTCTGACGTCATTATAATCTACAGTTTGTGAGGAGGGTCAGAGAGGTTGGCGTCAAATTTCGGACGCATGGCGTCCATTACGGACATGTCAGCGTCCAATTCGGTCGCTCTAAGGCTGGGGACCCATTATAAACGGCACGTTCGGACATCGCAACGTTTATAAGGATATAATTTACAGTTTGGTCCCATGACCAGACAGTAGATTATATATATATATACACTAATAACCAAGCTTCTGAGCAGGGGTGGTTTATGCCACATTTCATCAGTTCTATTAAATCATTTGTACAGGGACCCAGAGAATACCCTGCTACATGGTCAGTGCACTCGCTAATATTCAAGGGTCTGAAGAGTATGAAGACATCCCCTTCTTCATCTGCCTGTAGTATTGTTAAGGCTCATCAAAATCACCATTATGTATATGATTTCAAATTATTTTTGAATTTAGATGGTTAAATCTGTTCCTTTGGTCTGTCTTGGAACAATGGCACATTGAACAGAGCACTACTAACAATTCATTACAGAAAAAGGTTGAAAACAGACATTGAAGCCCAAGGGGCTAGTTTGTATTGAGTTACACAATGTATTTATTAATGAAGTAAGCAATCTAGGGGTAAATTGATGGTAAGAATTCCATCTGTAGAATTATTTCATTACCATTTTTTTCCCCTAAAACAGGACACATCAGGTCTTACAAAATGGCTCTATGACTAGAGAGGTTATAGTTTCATAACAATGAGAAAACTGAGGTTCACCTTTAACAACCATAAATCAGAGGAAGAGACAAACACTTTACAAGTGAGTATACAACTGGCAATTTTACAAAGGTGAAAACACAATTGCCAGAAACATATCCCAAGTCAACACCAGGAGGCAGAATGGTTACTGAAATGTAACTTTCAATTAGATGACTTATTGCACTGCCAATCCATTTGTAATTTAATGGTAAGGTTTCAATACTGCCATTTGTAAGAAGAAAAAAGTATTCCTTTAGTATACAATTATCCCACCCCCCCACCCCCACTAATTGAGCAGCTCCTCTATGGACTGCTTAGAGGCAGTTTAAAAAAAAGTGCTGAATGTATCAGTTCAAATTCCACCTGAGAAGATTTTTAAACCTTTTATGACACAGATGTGAACAAAGTGCATCAGTCGTATGTGTGATCTCTCAATGACTGCAACTCTACATATTCTTCCAGTGTATTCATTCAGTCGATTGCAATCTAAGGTTACTGTGACATGCAGAGCTTTGTCACTTCCCCAAGGAAGACATCATAACAAGCTTGTTTCATTAGTATTCAATGAAGTTATTAAACCAACAGGACAAATAATACTGATTAGTAGAGTCCATAAGGATATTCATCCTCTAACAGGAAACTCTAGGCTGCACCACAAGTTATAGAGTCATTCTTTAACTCGTTTAAATGATCAGCCTTATCACCTAAAGGAATTTTTTCTCAGTTTTTTTTCTCAGAAAAGTGAATAATTCAGAATAAGTATTGCAGATGTTGCACAAAGCAAATAGAAGCAGGTATGCGTTGCATAGGAAGTTGCATAGGACGTTAATATCTCTAGGAAAGTTATACATTTAACATTGATATACAATGGTCCCTTCCTACCCTTGATATTGCACTTTTCTTGATTGTCCCTAGTGTAACCAAATATTAGTGGGTCACACAGGAAACTTTTTTTAGATCCCTAAACAATATTTAAGATCAGTTTTGAGCACATACACAGCAACTGTGCATCATCACTAACCCCATGGTGGCATTACCATGTTTACATGTTGCTTTCCAACCCCTTGGATGTTGCTCCCAGAGGCCTCAAAGCAGGAGTTTCTTTTTAAATTCCAGGCTTGGAGGAAAGTTTTGGTTGTATAAAAACAAGGTGCACTGCCAAACAGAGCCTCAATGTAGGGTGACAATCCACATAGGGGCTACCAAATGGCCAATCACAGCTCTAATTTGGTACCCCAAGAACAGTTTTCATGCAGTGTTGCTGCCCAACTGATTTTTATTCTGAATGTTGCTCACGGGTTCAAAAGATTGGGGAACACTGATTTAGAGGATAAGCAGTGGCCTGTAGTGGCTGCCCTTTTATTGATCATTGTCCCTCATTAGACTTTCATTTCTCATAGACTTGTTTTAGAAAATGCTAGCCAATTTAAATATGGGGTTAGAACCAAAACATATTATTATTATCATTCAGAAAGCCCAACATATTCCACAGCGCTCTACCTACAACCAAAGGGTGAACAGGTCCACAATCTTACCACCTACTGAAATTGAATTTAGGGCCTAGTGAGTCATTCAGATGCAATATGAGCAAAAGAAAGCTCAAACATAAACCAATAATTTGGCTTGTGGTATTGGGCCTTTGTATTGCTCACCAAGGAACATTTTGGTCTCTAACATACCTTTGCATATAAATATATAACAAAGATAGAGGCACTCGCATTAAATTGAAATCAGCTGGGGGCACATCATAGAAATTATGTATAACATTGGACAAAAACAAGTTACTCACAGGTTTTGTCAGTCTTTGGGATTCAGTCCCGTTATGCCAGTCCCCAACTTTAGAACCAGCAAACAGAGTGTTATAACCATGTTAACCATAGATCCAAACTAAAAATAAAGAGTGGGTCATACCTATTACTGGCTAACTAAGTAGGTTCATTCTCTCAACTGGTCAATCATGTGAAAAACTTAAATGTGATGACCCAAAAAGGTCAACGTTTATTCTTCAGTCTACAATATTTTTTTTCTATTCTTCAGGAGTCCAGTTCTTTTCTATTCTCGCCAGGCAATTTGGAGCAATTTCAAAAAGCGCGCCGCTCCGTGTGGATACGCGCCGGCGTTTTCAAGCAACGCCGGTGCGCTTGCTTACTTGGCTATTCGGGGAGGTTCGGGGGCTACAAGTCGCAGCGAGAAGTCGCCAGGCGACAAAATGCCCCCGAATCTCCCCGTCTGGCCCTAGCCTTAGTCCTGGGCCACAGTAATGTAGGCAGAGCAGCCCAAAACATGACATATCAGCTTTGTTAGTATAACTTTCAGTTAATACAATGGTGTCATGCTCAAATTGTGATATTGATGAAAATAATTTGCACTGCATAATCATTCTGTAAAATCTGCACTATGCAAGCACACGTTTGAGTATTTAAAAACACGTAGAAAAGGCAATATAAAATGCAGTTTTCAGTTAATGAGGTAATTCTCAAAGTAAATATATGCTGCAGCAAAAGCAAAACCCTAAGGCAGTTGGGGTGATGGAAGAAAAGAAGAGATACATCTAACATGGCAGTAAAACTAGTATTTATTCAACATTCTGGCAAGAAGCCGGACTGCAACAGAGGATGCTTTATAATTTTGGTAGGAGGCAACGGTTTTTTTTGTTAGTTTATGGTTATAAAAAAATCACGAGTTTCATAGCAACAACTTTTTTTTTTTTTTTTTTTTTTTAACTAAAAGCTAATATTTTTCAGGACATGTATGGAATATTGGCATGAAGACTAATAAATACAATAATCATTCACATAACCTGAGACAGAACCTTAAATCCTAAAATCCCATCTAACATCATTATTGCAAAGCGCAGATACAGATAATATTACAATTATTCTAATTACATCAGAAAAAAATTAAAAGGGGTTACAGGATACTTGTTTGTATCCGAGTACAACTAGCAAACCTATACAGAACATGCTGTATTTGTATAAAAAAAAAAAAAAAATTGAACAAAGGAGAACCAAACCCTAAAATTGAATATGGCAAAAATGCTATGTTTTGTATACAAAACTTATAGCACCAGCCTAAAATGTATGCTTCTCAATAGCAGCAATGATCCAGGACTTCAAACTTATCACAGGGGGTCACCATCTTGGAAACTCTCACTCACATGCTCATTGGGCTCTGAGCAGCTGCTGAGAAGCTAACTTTACAGGTCGTTACAAGTTATCAAGCAGAATATGTGGTTTGTCTGTAATATAAGCTGATGCTATGACATTTCTATTCTATGTGTAGTGTATATTGTGAGTGGGTCCCTAAGCTCAGTAAGTGACAGCAGCACAGAGCATGTGAATCAGCAGAAAAGAAGATGGGGAGCTACTGGGGTATCTTGAAGACACAGATCTTTACTGCTAAGGGCTGTGGTTGCCTTGGGCTGGTACAGAAGTTCAAAACGTAATGTACAACATTTCTAGATACTTCTTTAGTTATGCTTTAGTTCTCCCATAACATGGTTTTTGTGTGTCTTTTATGTGTCATATACGTAACAATCCATGCCAACTAGGAACTACCACTTTTGTGTATGGGCCCATCAGATCTGCTCAAGTGGAATTTTTTTTTGTTTATGCAGTTATTTTTCAGTCATATGTCATAATGTCAGTTATAATTCCCTTTGACAAAAGCTTAGTGTTGAGCCTGCTAGAATCCCATCTGCGTTTGGGATTAAATGCAGAAGATTTGCTTTCACGACTACTTCTTTCTAGGCATGCACCAAATCCACTATTTTGGATTCGGCCGAACCACCGAATACTTTTCGAAAGATTCGGCCGAATACCGAACCCTAATCTGCATATGCAAATTATGGATGGGAAGGGGAAACATTTTTACTTCCTTGTTTTGTGCCAAAAAGTCACGCGAGTTTCCTCCCTGGCCCTAATTTGCATATGCAAATTAGGATTAGGTTCGGCCAGGCAGAAGCATTCGACCGAATCCTGCTGAAAAAGGCTGAATCCCGAACCGAATCCTGAATTCGGTGCATCCCTACTTCTTTCTGTGAATGTGTTAGTTCAAATAATAGATTTAAGCCAGCCTAAACAGCCATCACTATCAGACTGGCTGGCTGCGAGCTTCATTATCACCTCACATTGCCCTAGTACAGGGGTGTCCAACCTTTTGGCTTCCACATTGGAAAAAGAGGCCACACATGAAATACACAAACACTTTTGAGTTTTCTAGTTTGGGTTCTAGGGTACATATTACCCTAGCAACAGTGCATTGATTTGAATAAGAGACTGGAATATGAATAGGAGAGGGACTGAATAGAATGATAAATAATAAAAAGTGGCAATAACAATACATTTGTAGCCTTACAGAGCATTTGTTTTTAGATGGTGTCAGTGACCCCCATTTGAAAGCTGCAAAGAAACAGAAGAAAATTGCAAATCATTAAAAAACTATGGAAAATAAATAATAGAGACCAAATGAAAAGTTTCTTAGAATTGGCCCTTCTACAATATACTAAAAGTTAACTTGAAGGTGAACCACCCCTTTAAAAAACAATTTAGCTAGCAAAAAGGAAAAGATATTTCATGGTTAGGGGTTTCTAACATACAAGTCTGTCTCCATTTAAAATTTACTTCTTAAACTGGTTTAACTATTAATCCAAACTGTACTGGGAAGCGTGGGAAAGAGTTTGTACAAATCCTTACCCCCCCC
>CM044440.1:89601852-89617332 GCA_024363595.1 Xenopus borealis
GGGGGGGGGGGTGACAGAGCAGGATGTTAAGGCAGCTAGGTGGGTGACAGTTAGAAAATCTAAGGTGGGCAAAAGGAAAATGGAGGCTCATCGGGGATTTATACATCCCATAATTTACGACAGATTGTGTGAAGAAGATGGTGGTGGTGTGAACTCTGGATTGGCACTTCTAGATGGGGCTGATATCTCTAACAGACAGGAGACCAGTTTATCTAGCAATGGTGGGGAGGAGAGCAGAGTCAGGCCTAAGCATATTGTGGTTGTAGGGGATTCAATTATCAGGAAAGTGGATAGGGTAATCTGTTGTCCGGATCACTACAACCAAACAGTTTGCGGTCTACCTGGTGCCAGGGTTCAGAATGTGATTGATCGGGTAGACAAATTATTGGGTGGGGCTGGGCATGACCAAACTGTCTTGGTACATATCGGTACTAATGACAAGATAAATGGTAGATGGAAGACCTTAAAGAGTGAGTTCAGGGATTTAGGCTCTAAGATTAAGGGAAGGACTTCCGACATTTTGCCTGTGCCACAAGTTTAGGTACACAGCAGGAGATTAGGGAGCTAAATGCGTTGCTCAAGTCTTGGAGCAGATTTACTAAAGGTCGAATTCTCGAGGGCTTTTAGCCCTCGAATTCGAGCCTAGTACAATTTTTGAAGTAAAATCTGGCAAACATCAAATTTTAAGGATTTTACCGTTTTCAAGTTCTCAATAAAATTGTACGATTAAACGATTTTACGAAAAAAAAATGTAAAATGTCCTTTGATTTCTCGAAAAAAATTGCATGAATTGAACGCATGGAAGCGTACAACAGCTTATTTAAATAAACAATAGTTGTATTTCTGAAGCAAATACTGCAGTTTTACCAGTGCAGGGCAACAATGCATTATATTTATTATTACTTTAAAACAATTTAAATTTTTGATGTTACTGGTCCTTTAACATATAATTCTCCACTAAACAATGCACATTTAAATATTAAAAGTAGTAACCCCAGCTGTATGATGGCAAATGCACAGAGTTTGTCAGGTACAATGGGAGACTTAGAATTAATTGCAAAAATTATGATATAATTGGTATCACTGAGACCTGGTAGGATGAAACATGTGACTGGACTGTGAATTTAAATGGTTACAACCTTTTTAAAAAGGGTGGAGGAGTGTGTTTGTATGTAAAGCCTAAATTAAATCCCTGTACTAAAGAAATAACCATTCCTGGCACTAGTGAGGGTGTGGAATCCCTCTGGGTAGAGATTTCGACTGGGCATAAGGTTACAAAGAAAATTATCATTGGTGTATGCTACAAACCACCTCGTTTAAGTGACGAGTATGAAGCCCAGCTACTTTTACAAATAGAAGCAGCACAACTAAGTCAAGTTATTACTATGGGTGACTTCAATTATCCAGACATTGACTAGGGCAAGGGTCCCCAACCTTTTTTGCTCAAGAGCCACATTTAAATAAAAAAAAAAAAAGAGTTGGAGAGCAACAAAAGCATGAAAAGGGGGATGTCAAATAAGAGCTCTGATTGGCTTTTTGGTAACCCCTATATGGACTGGCAGCCTACAGGAGAGAATGTTTGGCAGGACATCTGTTTTTTATGCAACCAAAACTTGCCTCTAAGCCAGTAATAAATAAGCACCTGCTTTGAGGCCACTGGGAGCAACATCCAAAGGATTGGAGAGCAACATGTTGCCTGCGAGCTACTGGTTGGGGATCACTGGACTAGGGTAATGGGGTTTCCAAGTCAGAAAAAGCTAGTAGGTGTGGAAATATGCTAAATGAAAGTTTTTATTCCAGCTAGTTCAAGAACTAATAAGAATAACTCTCTTTTGGATCTTGTAATAACTAATAATATTGAACTAGCATTTATGTGGGTGAGCATTTAGGGAATAGTGATCATAACATGATCTCCTTTGATATTCTGTTGCAGAGGCAACTCTATAAGGGAGTAACTAAAAAACTAAATTTCTAAATGCTTTTCACCGGTTTAAACACAGAACAAAAATGGGAAGTCTTTAAAATGCTGCTTAATAAATATTCATGTCAGTATATTCCGCTTGTAAGCAAGGAACGTTGTTGCAAAGCAAAACCTTTTTAGTTCAATAGAAGCATTGGTGTTGAGGTGGGTAAGAAAAGACGTGCTTTTAAGGCTTTCAAGTTAGCTGGGACAGCTGAATCATTTATAAGGTACAGGGAGGCCAATAAATCATGAAAAAAAAACTAAAATCGATATGGAAAAGGATATTGTAGTAAGCAGTAAAAAGAATCCAAAATTATTTTTTAAACATGTTAATAGTAAAATGAAGCAGGAAGGGGTGGGACCAGCTGGTTGAGTAGAACAAGCAAAAAAGTTCAGATACTGACCGCATATTTTTTGTCTGTCTACACAAATGAGGAACCAGCTACTGAAGGCTTCCTTATTAAAGGAAAACTATACCCCCCCGGACAATGTGGGTCTCTATATAAAGATATTGCATAAAACAACTCGTATGTAAAAACCTGCTTCATGTAAATAAACCATTTTCATAATAATATACTTTTTAGTAGCATGTGCCAATGGGTCATTGCGACAGAGACACATCTTGGACTTGCTGATAGGGTGAGCTCCGTAAAATATATATCCTCCTTGCTCCAGATAGTATACATCTCAAGGTACTTAGCGAGCTTAGCTCTGTTAATAAAGGATAAGATACTGGACTTCATAGCAAACAACAAAACTATGAGTTTGTGCCAGCATGGTTTTATGCGTAATAGATCTTGCCAGACTAACTTAATTTCTTTATATGAGAAGGTAAGCAGGGACCTCGATTCTGGGATGGCAGTGGATGTGATTTACTTAGACTTTGCTAAAGCATTTGATACAGTGCCACATAGAAGGTTACTGGTTAAATTAAGGAATGTTGGCCTGGAACTTCGTATTTGTACCTGGGTAGAGAACTGGCTAAAAGATAGACTACAAAGAGTGGTGGTAAATGGAACATTTTCTAATTGGACCAGTGTTGTTAGTGGGGTACCGCAGGGCTCTATACTGGGTCCCTTGCTTTTCAACTTGTTTATTAATGACCTGGATGTGGGCATTGAAAGTACGGTTTCTATTTTTGCAGAGGATACTAAATTGTGCAGAACTATAGGTTACTTTGCAGAGTGATTTGTCTAAGGCAGTGATTTTCAACCTTGTGCCTCCAGCTGTTAAGGAACTACAAGTCCCACAATTCAATGAAGGAGTCTGACAGCCACAGTCAGGCAAATGCATTGTGGGACTTGTAGTTTCTTAACAGCTGGAGGCACAAGGTTGAAAATCACTGGTCTAAGTAAGGAAACTGGGCAGCAAACTGGAAGGTGAGGTTCAATGTTGATAAATGCAATGTTATGCAATAAATGGCATTGTGTTGAGCGTATAATTAAATGAGAATGATCTTGGGGTTTTTATAAATAAGTTGTTTAATTCTGGGCAGTGTCATTCTGTGTCAACTCCACCAGAGGCCACCCCTTCAGACTAGAAGAAAAGGACATCTGAAGCAGCCTATGTAGTTCTTCACAGTGAGGTTGTGGAATGCACTGCCGGTTGATGTTGTTATGGCTGATTCTGTTAATGCTTTTAAGAGGGGCTTAGATGATTTCTTGGACAGACATAATATCAAAGGCTATTGTGGTACTAAACTCTACAGTAAGTATAGATATGGGTATATATAATTTATGTGAAAGTATGGAGGGGTGTGTGTATGGAGGGGTGTGTGTATGGATGCTGGGTTTTAATTTGGAGGGGTTGAACTTGATGGACTTTGTCTTTTTTCAAAACAATAACATGATGTAACTATATGTGGGGTGCGATGAGATCTAACAAAAAAACAAATTATGTGCATTTAAGCAACACCTTTTAGGTGAGGTAAGTGACAATTTTCAAACTACATAAAAAAAGGACAGTATAACATTCATTTCTAACCATTTGTCTGACTGAAATATATATTATTCACACAATGCCTAATATGGTAGAATGCTCTATTAGAGTGAATGCTATTTCTAACAATGACATCAGACAACCTATATTTCAAAGGATGGAAAATCAAAGTAGACAGGTTCTGTAATACAAAAGATCTTTAATTTACACATAACGGGGCCATGAGTATGTTCCAGAACTCACATGCAGTTTCCTCGTCAAACTATTTAATAAAATCTGCCAAACTTTTTTTTTTTTTTTAAAAGCCTGCTTGGGGAAAAAACCCCAGTTAGCAATAACCCAAGGCATTTGCAAATGATTGCTTGAGCTCAAAGGAATGCTTTGACATAAGTTTAATGGATGGATAGTACAGAGCAAGCATGTGGCTTACAAAAAAAACACACTTTAGATGGTTCACCCTGTACGACATTTTTTTTTATAAGCAAAATGAAATGGGGTACTGGACATTTGTAAGTTTCTGTTACACTGCTGTCTGCTTTAGCTAAGGACAGATCAACATGCAGAATGAAGTGTTCTTAATTTTTTTTTACTTACATTGTCCTCTCAGTACAGATCCAAAACACAGTTGTAAATGTTTAATTTAATGCATTTCCTCGTGAGGTAACTACAGATTCTTCATTTCAGTAGACGGAAGGCAGGAAGAAGGCAGTGAGGGAGATTGTCGCCCGGCAGAAGAGGCAATTAGTCACCAGGTGACTAAATCTCCCCGAATCTGCCTGTCTGCCCCTACCCTACTTGGGAGTCAGCTGGATTTGCAGCCGAGCTTCTAAAACACCTAATTAAAATCTACATAGATGTCCAGTGTTTTCCTTTGCAAGACACAAGGGGATACGTGCCCTTGAAATGTCATAAAATGTTGAAACGCAGTGATATAAAAACAATTGTTCATATAGTAAGTCAAATCCAAATCACCTAACTGGCAAAATATATTTTAGACTTTCTTTTACGATTCCACACGCCTGGCCAAAAAAACAAAGTTTGCAAAAACCTATTGCTTTTATCGTATTAAATATTCTGGCATCTTCAAAATCACAAATAGGATATTCATAAACAAATAAAATAAATGGTCTGCATCTGGAGGTGAGATTTCTTTTTTTAATCTTTAACTTGGTCACTTACTCAGGCCTTTTGATCCCATGTCGTCAGGGATCTCCTGTGGTCCCAGACAGCAAGCAAAAAACAAAGAGATAATCAACATTTGTCAGTAATACATTCAGAACGGCGCCACAGGGGAGAGGGATCTCCTTGCACAGTAACAGGTTAACATTTGAACATGTCTAAATACATGACAACCAATTAATTGTGCGGTTAATAAAACACACCAATTGTCTGTTTTAAACTTCACACCAATTTGTCAGCTATTGTGATAGTATTCTGAAATATAAACAGCTGAAGTGAAGGGTTGGTTGCAAGTACTGGACAAACATATTACCCATATTACAGTGCATGCTTTAAACTGCCATTAATATGAAGCGTCATACCTGCACCACAATTATGATGCCACCAAAGCCCTGCTTTTCAAGGATGCACTATAATATTTATGCAACTTTCTTCCTGCAATTTTTAAAAAAATATTTCATTTAACAAGACAACCTGTTACTGCTCTTGGAAACGCCTCCTCTGCACCACACTGCAAACCAGCAAGGCATTTCACCGCATGCCCTGCTGCATTCTATATACTTACGGTCAACATCACTGGTTTCCATTTCACTCTGGTCCTTGTTCTTGTAGAATGGAAATTTTCGAGAAAAGAGGTTCTTTTTACGCTTGTCATTGAATGACTGCTGAAGAAGAAAAGGAGGGTGCAAAACAAAGGATGTCTAATGTCTGTGTGTACAAGCCCTACCCTAGTAGATCTGTGGATGCTGACCAATGTTATCACACCATGCAGATTTCACTATCATTAGGGCTCTGTGATAAACAAAAGAATAACGTTCTTTCTATTACTTATAGTTTAGCCAAATTAAATAATCATTACTCCTGCCCTATGATCAGCTGCTGATTTTGTGCTTTGGCACTATAATGATTAAAATTTTCAAATGTAATATAAATAAGTTATAAGGATGTATAGTTTAGACCAGACATTTTTACTGTGGCCTTTTAGTTACCTCCAGAGTAACAAGAGAGGCAAGGTTTTGATCTGTAGAAGACATAAGAATATAATCCTGAGGACTACAGGCTGCAAGCACTATTTTATTTTTATTCTGCGTGTGTACTAGTTAAAAGTCTGCTCCACAGTCTTCAAAACAGAAAGGCTCAGAAGGGGATAAGAAAACACAAAACAAGTTGTGTGTTAGTGAATTGAGGATTAATGGCTTGGGATCCACAAATGGAAATGTGTTAAGAAAAAAAAAAGCACAAGCAGAAATATGTAAATGATATGTAGCTATGTATATATTTAGGGAAACGGCTTTTTCTGCATCTATTCCAACTGGAAGGCATGAATTCTCATTGTGGTAAGATTTTAAAATTCAAAACGGCGTATTTTCTTGTTATTGAAAAATGATCTGTGGGTTTAGTGTTGAAGGTGTATTTAAAACTGGACTTATGCCATTTTTATTTCTAGCACTAGCTATTATGCTAAATAAAATTCCATACAAACTTATTTCACATGTATTTTAAGTAGCATAGCGAAACACAGATAGCTTACTGCTCTCTGGAAAAGTTTCTGCTCTTGTTGCCATTGGATCAGCAATTTAAAAGAAATAGAAAAAAAATCTCAGGTTCTATATGGAATTTACCATTTGTTACAATTTTATAAAAGTAGCTGCTAAAGCCATTATTTAAGTACAACATGTCCAAAACAAAAAGGATTATATGTTATTTATTTTCTAGATGTGCTATATATTTTAGACTATACCATGCCATCACTCAATATAGAGTGTCTACATTGTACATTCTATTATACTTTACAAGTTCCAGTTTAAGATTATGAATTGACTGAGAAAATATAGTAATGTTTTTTTTAAGAATGGCAGACACTTGATTTTCACAAGGTTAGAAAATAGCTATATAACATTAACAGTTTGCACTTGGAGGCCTATTGATGGGGGACATGCAGAGGATGTTAAACATTTGGGGGGGGAGAAATGTAGGGGGTGATATCTTGGATTCTGCAGTTCTCTATCAATGGCAAGCGTAGTTTTTCCAATTCATGCAATTTTGGTGCTGTTAGTACACAGTGTGTGTACAAACGGTTACGCAGTCAATGAACGAGGATACAACTCCAGTAATTCAGTGTATAGATTGCAGCAATTTACACTGTATGCAAAGCATCTTAGAAATTTGTTAAAATTTTTTTATTGAACAAGAACCATTCATTTTATGCACGACAGCCAGGTTAACAGCATTGTCAGGATCATGCAGTTTATTTGCCCATTGTTCACTAGCATATTTAAATCTTCTTTCAATATGCCAGACATGAACAGGTTCAGTTGCTTGCTTTTGCAATGACAAATTTCGTATCTTTTAGACTTTCCAATTAAATGTAATAATAAATATTAATGTAACATTAACAAGTCTAGATGAGGAATATGAATGGATAGCTTTGAATTTCAACTTCCATTGTATGCTATACAATTGTTGAAAAATGGCAAGCTGTTTGTTACAGCGCAGATATCATTTCAGACATACAGTTCAATTTTACACATGCAGCAAATGCCCTTTAACCTCCTTCACCTTTTTCTGCCATAAAAATTACTTGGAGGATATAAAGCAAGAGCAGGAAAGTTACTGCTTTTTAGCATGGCACCCATTGTTTAACAAGTAAAACTTCATTTTATCATAGCATAACTGGAAATAAAAATATTGGCATTCTTTCAATATCCAGTTACATTAAACCAAGGCAATAGGTTTTTTTTAATAGATGTAGTTGATCCAATGATCCTAAAAGCAGATAGATCATTTGTTTCTCTGTGGGCCCAGTATGACCTTCCAATACTTAAACCATTAACTCAATGTTTAAGAAATGTTTTTGGCTTCTAAAACTATTTTTATATTCCTTTTCTATTAAGTGGAATGAAATGCAATGCTAATATAAAGAAATTATATACGGTGCATATAAACAAGCTGCTGAGTAGCCATAGTATTCAACTGTATTCTACAAATCTTATTAGTTATCTGCTGTGTATCCTGTGCTTGAATGGTTGCCCCCGTGCTTAAAACAGCTTGTTTATATAATATATATGTATATTGTAAAATATATAGTGAATGAAGTACCCCCTCTTGTAAAGGATATTATAAGTTACAGAGGAGTTTGATGACCATATAAAAACACAAGGCTGAAGGCCATGAAACTCCGAGGTAACTTCTAATATCCTCATCTTTTGCCATGAAAGCTAAACTGCCTTGCAAATCAAATGTAGCTACAGAGATCGTGACACTAATAAACAAATTATTTACACTGATGCAACAAATGTTTTTTCTTTTATAGTGCCACAAATGCTATAAAGGTATGGAACCTGTTACCCAGAATGCTCGGGACCTCGGGCTTTCTGGATAATGGAAATGGAGTCTATGGGAGATAACCTTTCCATTATTTGGGGCTTTCTGGATAATGGATCCAATACATGCATAGTAACTGTGCCTAGCTATACTTCTGTGAGCCACTAAGAGATTTTATTGTTGTATTAATTTGCGTACTATAGTCCTAACATTAGGGAATATAAATGTTGTACTAACTAAAGAAACAAATGCTAGAGACTACTTTCTCTAAGGGGCAAATTTACTATTACTCCCGGAAATTAGCAATTCAATTGTTTTAGGCTATCATTTTGCTCGCAATATGATTTCTCGATGAATTCGTATGATCGGATACTGATCGTTCGATTTCATGAATAAAACATTACATTTCCTATGAGCGTCCGAAAAATTCATACGATTCGAACGATCGAACACTACAATCGTACGAATGGTATTCGAGCAGGACTTAGCCTCAGAAGCCTATTGGGGGCTTCCCATAGGCTTCTATTACAATTTGGTAGGTTCAATCTGGGGAAGTAGGCAGTCGAATAACATACAAATTTTGATTCCTTCAATCATTGAATGATCGAATTACCGAATATCCGATCATTCGATCTATTCAATATTCAATGATCGAAGAGGCCAAATTTGCATATCCGATTTCACGAATTCGTACTCGATTGAATTTGATCGAACTTTGATCATTTCACGTGAATTTCGTAAATCGGCCCCTAAGTGTCTCATAGAAAACCCCAATAGCAAAATATATTAATTATTCCTTAGATTCTCTAAATTTTGTTCTGTAGAAGACAAATCATACAAAAACAAGTTGTCAGAATACTGTAAACTGGGTCCACAGGAAACAAATATTTTCATGCAGTAAGAGGCATGCGATATTCATGCAGAAACTTACCCCTTTGTCCCCTCTTGCTTTTGAATTAAATTTGACAGTCTTTAACCTGGCACGCTCTTTCTTTTCAACTCTGTCAATGAAGGAAAGCAGTATTATCATCCACTTACACATCACAAAAAGATTTAAGCAAAACATATATAGAGTTTGTGATTAGAAAATGTAATTCTGTCCAGTTTTATCAGCTTATGTTTTGCAAAATATTTCCAGGCCTGTTGTTTAGAAACTGTGGCTTTAGCTCTATAAAAAAAATCCCTCTAGGTTTGTGGCATAAATTTACTCTTGTTCCACAACACTGATACACGTTTCTGGTGCATACTTCACATTTAATTGTGCAATGTCTGCTTAGAATTGAGAAATACATTGTAAATTCCATACTTACATAAAATATATGTTTTCTATAGTTTCCTGATTCACTTCTACTAAGTTAATCTGAAAATTGTGAGGTTTCATCTGTTCTAATGTTTGAATGACACTATGGGAAGGAATAGCTCTTATAAAGTTGGGAAGTTAGACCAGTTTTTGGTTTCAAACTTTAGTTTAATATTTATAAGGGTGAAGTGATGGGTATTGGGACATTTTGTCTAAATAGATCCATTTTCAAATTGTATTTTTGAAAAAAGATGGTTCAACCAGAGCACCAAGGAAAGGTTAAATACCATTGGAGAAAGATAAGCATTTACTAAAACAAATACAGTAGCATCCAACTCCCACCATACCTTGGATAGCTTGGTCATCTGAAATGACTGAATTCTAGCAATGAAGATGTCAGATAGCAGCCAGAGAGCCTAGAGCTGTGTTTTTGATAACTAAAAAATCTACACTTTGGCAATTTCTTTATGGGTCAAACTGTAAAGGTGGCCATACACTCTGAGATCCGCTTGTTTGGCGATTTCACCAAACAAGTGGATCTCTCCCAGATATGCCCACATTGAAGCAGGCAATAATGGGCTAGGTCGGATCATAACGAACGGCAATAATGAGCTATTATTATAGATCGGATCATAGAGAAGGTAAGCAGGAGGTTGGATCGCGGTACCACATCAACAAACAGATGCGGCCGCGATCCAACTGGATCAACATCTGGCATACTTTTGGAGCAGCCCTTCCAAGGGCCCCATACAAAGGTCAATATGCAGATGGCTGGGTCTGTTGCCAGCTTTTATGGGTCCGTGTATGGCCACCTTTAGTTATATGCTTATAAACAGCATATTCTGACATCAGAACACAACACTTATTATTTTCTAAAAGTGGTTCTATTATATTTGTCCAGTTCCATAAGTTCTGGGAATTTAAAGGAAAGCTGAGCTGTGGAGAATCTGCAGAGAAAGCAGAAAGCTCCCTGAAGAAAAACATTTATACACAATTCCTGGTAGAATAAACAGTGAAGTCATAAAGAATGAATTTGCTAACCAAAATACAAAATCATCAATAATGCATGCCAAAAAATATAATTGCCCCAGCTAAGTAAATTATTTTCCCAACTTTTATATTATTACAAAAACTGTATTACAACTTAATGGCAATAGCAAATGACATTTACACATGCATATTATTTTTGATTTCTAGGCTCTTATGTTTATGTAAACAAGGGACAAATGTACCTGCGCTTGCTTGGAATGACTCCAATTTCCTCGCTTTCTCCTTCTCCTGTAACCTGACGTGCTTGCCACCATTCATCATCAGAGGCATTGACAACGTGCAGTATATCTCCGAATTTGAAGTTAAGTCCTTGGCTAGGGAGGCCACTGTCTTTTGTCTTATCGTAATCAAAAAGAGCCCTGAAAAAAGTAAATACGAAGCAACTACAATCAGAAACATAGGTGAGGAAGACAAAGAAATGCTTGCAGATTGACCTGAACAGTATAAATGTGAACATGGGCATTTTACAATTTAATGGAAAAGTTCAAAAATAATTAACAGTATATATTGTTTTTATGTGTTCAGGTGAGAGTTGAAACAACCTTTAACTGTTTACAATTGTGCGACTTACAGAACACTTGAGTAACGGTGATCATTATTTATCGTATTTACTGCAAACAATAGACAGCTTCAAGAAATGGCAAACTTGGTTGATGTGGTTGGAATAGCTTACTGCAACAGGGCAAATTTGCTCACTGCTAATAAACAAGCCACATTTATAAAACTTTTATTATGTTTAAGAATGTCCTATTAGCAACCTTCATTGTGTATAGGTTTTCAGTTATTAGTATCTTCTTCTGCTTCTTTTCACCTTGCAAATGGCCACTGAACCTGTCACCAAAAAATGATTGCTTTGGGAGACCACAATTTAACTTTTTATTACTTATCTATTCTGGACCAAAACCCCCCTGCCCCTCCTGGTTGCTAGGGAACATTGGCCTGTCTTTGCATCAGATTCCTCTTTTTGACAAATTAAAGACCTATGAATTTGGATTTCCTCACAAGTTCTAAAAGTAGATGAAGAAAACCTAGTTAAACAAATTAAACAAAAAATATGTTTGGTCATGTATTTATTGTAAAAAAAAAAAAAATCTAAAAAGAATATCTGCATATTCACTTATTTTTGCTCAGTATTTGGTGTGACACCTCAACCCCCTGTGCAGCAATAACTGCAGCTAAACGTTGCAGTAACGGTCAGTCCTGCTCTTCAACTAATTTTAGCCCATTCCTCCATATAGAATAGTTTAAGCTTTTGGATGTTAGGTTTCCTCACTGTTCACTTTAGATCTTTCCACAACATTTCAATTAAATTGGGCTTAGGACCTTGAATTGTCCATTCCAGAACATTAACTTTATTCTTCTTTAACCATTCTTTGTTAGAACGACTTGTGCATTTAGGATTGTTTCTTGCTGCATGACCCAATGTCTCTTTAAATTCAGTTCATGGACAGATGTCTTGACATTTCCTGTGGAATTCTCTGGTATAGTTCAGAATTCATATTTCCATCATGAAGGCATGCTGCCCAAGGCCCAGATGAAGCAAAACAGGTACAAACCATAACACTCCCATCAACATGTTACACAGATGGGATAAGGTTCTTATGTTGAAATGCAGAGTGTTTCTTTCTCCAAATGTAATGTTCCTGATTTAAGCCAAACAGTTCCATTTTGGATTCATCCTTAGCCAATAATTCCACTATGACCCCATTCACTCCTCACATCCAGTCACTTGTTAAATCATCTCACTTCCACCTAAGGAACATATCCAAAATACGATCATTTATCACCCAAGATGCTGCCAAAATGCTTAATCACTCTCTTGTCATATCACGTCTAGTCTATTGTAACTCTCTTTTAATTGGCCTTCCCCGCCAGAGACTGTCACCTCTCCAGTCCATAATTAACATTGCCGCAAGTCTTATACACCTCAGCAACCACTCCTCCTCTGACACCACACCATTCTGCCAATCCCTGCACTGGCTTCGACTGCCCTTCAAAATTAAATTCAAATTAATGACCCTGACATTCAAATCACTTCATAACTCTGCCTCTCCCTAAATCACTGAACTCATCTCTATATACTCACCTAACCGCTTACTACGCTACTCTACTGATCTGCTACACAACTCTTCTCTCGTTACCTCCTTACATGCTCGCATTAAAGACTTTGTAAAGGCTGCACCCCTCCTCTGGAATTCTCTCCCACGGTCCGTCCGACTTTCTCCCAACCTTTCTGCTTTCAAGAAATCTCTTAAATGCACTTATTTAGAGAAGCCTACCCTGACTCTTAACTACCAAATGCAATACCACATACAGTATCACATCTCTCACCCACTTAACTCTGATCTTGCCAACTCCCAACCTTGTGTATCATTCCCTTCCCTTTACATTGTAAGCTTGATTTGTGATGTATGTAATTCCATATGTTCTATGTATGTAATTCATGTGATTTAGTTGTATAATCACATTTACATTATAGTGCTATGAAATATGTTGGCGCTATAGAAATACATGTTAATAAAATACTTTTTCATTATCCTACTGGCTTGTCCACATGATCTTTAGACTACTGTACTGTAGATAGCCAGCAGTATTTTTTGGAGGAGAGCAGTGGCTTTTCTACCCTGCCTTACACCATTGCTGTTCAGTGTTCTCCTGATGGTGAGCTCATCAATATTAGCAAATGTGAGACAGGCCTTCAGTTTCTTATAAGTTAACCTGGGTTCCTTTGTAACCTCTCGGAATATTAGACACCTTTCAGTTGAAGTTATCTTTGATGGTCAACCACTTCTGGGTAGGGTATCATTGATCTTGAATTTCCACCATTTGTACACAATCTGTCGGACTGCTGATCAGTGGAGTCCAAACTCTTTATGGTAGTGGCAGACGGGGAGATTAGTCACCCAGAGACAAATCTCCTCTACTCCGGACGATTAATCTCCCACCGGCAAGAATCTTGTAACCGTTTCCAGCTTTATGGGCATCAATAACTCTTTATCAGAGGCCTTCAAACACCCCCAATGAGTGTTATATGTATGAAAAATTCCACTGCATGTGCAGTGGTTCGGGTCTGGAAATCTACTCCAACTGAGCATGTCCCGAAAATGCCAGTCTGATTTTGAATAAGATTGAAGAAAGAAAAGGGCGCCTGTGAACTCCCATGGCCCGAATCTGCACGGAGGGGTAAGTAAAAAAATTAGGGGAATTTGGCGGGGGGGGGGAAGGGTCTACCCAAGGGAGGGTGTTTTACTATTACAGGTTGAATTCTCCCTTAAGCATTAGGCAGCCTTGGGTGCATACCTGACATATAATGATCGCTTCTGGCTTGTCCTCAGGGAGCCAGATCCTGAGCTAATGCTGCTATTCATCATCTGTTCCCGTAGGTCATGGATCTTGGCCTCAAAACGACTATATTCTAAAAAAAATAAAGAAAAAGGTACAAACTGATGATCAGTCAAAAAGACAAAAGGTATTTCCAGTCAAACACAATGTAAGACATTCAAATCCAACGCAGCAGTTTATTTACATGACAAACAGAGGTTGGTCCACATTTGACTAATGAGTCCACTTTCTTGCTCCATGTACATATGTAATTTGTTGTAAATTTGACTTATTCAGGAAAATACACTGGGGTAATAAAGACTAAGTAAGTAGAATACCTTGTAATGCTGAAAGTTAATTAATTAATGGAGACACATCATTAAAGCTCTGAACTGTCTGAAGCAGAAAGGAGGACATTGTAAATAAAGATCCTGTCAGTTCATTAAAAGTGTAATACTGAAATTAATGTGGCCGAGTAATTTCCAGCAGGAAGATATAAAAAAGCTGCCAAAACAAATGCACAGGTGCTTTAACAATATTACTGGTACATCGCCACTATTACAGCTGGAAACTAATTTGAGATATTTTTATCATAATGTTTCTAATGTTCAAGAAAAAAAGCTGCAGAGCTTGGTAGCATCCTTTGAACAAATTAATACAAAAGAATAAAAGTTCCATGCATTGGTACTGAAATTATAAGGCCCCACCAAAGACTTGATTTTCCAACACTAATACAATGCTGCTGTGATGTCAGGCAACAAAAAGCTCGCAGGACTGATAAAAAAAAGCATTTTCAGATTCTTCTGTACTGTACAATACAAGTGTTCGGAGATGCTTTTTGAATCCGTTAATTAATACTTTGCAATGTTGATGAATCATAGTGCTACTTTTGAACGGCATAACATTAGCAGCAGTGTCTATAAATTGCATATTCCTACCTGTGTGATCATATTGGCATTTACCTACCAACATCCATACCCTTAAAATTTTACTTTTAAAGTACAATGCATTAGCATAAGGTGGGACTGCTAAAATAAATTAAACGACACAGAGGATTTTTGGCATTTGAATGTTCTCCTGGTGTTTCCATGGCAGCCTAGCCTACTGTGATAGAATACCTGATCATTGCTAGGATACCACAACATGTAACATATAGCCTTAATTTGTAATGATAAACCTCAGGTTAAGTGCTGAGTGTTTTGACATTAAATATTTAATATCAATTATGTTGTCACAACTAAGAGTCTACAAGGAAAAAAATTTAAAAGATGTGCTTAGTGTGTCTGCCTGTGTGCAGCATATTGTGTGTGTGTATGTGTATATAAATATATATACACACACACAGATATATATATGTCCCACAGTACCAGCACTCTAGATTGTTGTATAGCCAGTGGTGCACGAT
>CM044440.1:89620717-89647036 GCA_024363595.1 Xenopus borealis
ATTATACTGCTGTAGAGTTTGTGGTTTGTGTATCTAAATTTATGCCCTTGACATTTTATGTACTGGACCCACCAAGGGTTGTTTAGTAATTGCAAAAAGATGAGTGTATATGTAACAATCTTCTCTGTTTTATAATTTGCTTAAGCTGTAAATAAATGTCCCTTTATGTTGATATTATTGGAGTTATAATGTTATAATTACATAATATATGGAACTAACAGCTTTGGTTTCCAGAGATTTATGTTGGTTTATTCTACTCTATTTGTGATGTTAGATGTGAACCACAAATGGGGGCCTCCATTGGCTTGATAGAATAACGTATTATTAACTAAGTCAGCAGCAAAAAAAAAAAATAGTAGAAGTATTTTGATTTGATGTCTTCAAATTAAAATGAATGTATTGTTTTTATCTATTTTGCCATGTCATTTTATGATTAACATTGGTACAGCAGCCAGCCAGCACCATATTGTGCTTTAATAAATGGAGTACAGAATCTTGTGAGGAAAGCAAAAATTTGATTCTTTATAAGTCACAAGTAAGAACCCATGTTAATTATTCAGTGTCTTTTTTTAATCTTGAATAGATAAATAAGGAAATCGAGAGCACAGTTAAGCTATTAAATGGAACAAAAGCTATTAGTACTGGCAACAAACTTGTGTTCTTTTACACCACAGAAAAGCCATTAAAGGCTTGCTTAAACTTGAATGGGGGAATGTAATAAAGGTTGCAAACAAAAAAATATTTGCAATGCAAATAAAATTTTGCTAACCCTTTGCCCCTGATGCGACAGTGGGACAGCAATTGCAAAAGTTATAGTCTGAGATGTGCAGTGTTTAATAAAACTTCTTAACGATAAAGGTTTTAAGCAGATCTTGAAAGTTTGCAATGCGCAATTAACATTTGCAGTGCAATAAAATCTACAGAAGACTATTACATTGCAACATGCACATTTTTATTAATTTTTATGTGTGCGCAAAGTTGTTCTCTTTCAGAATTTTATTACTTTTCTCCCTAAGTGCTTTATGATGGAGTGGGACATCAGACTTATTTTCCGAAAGTTAAAGAAGTTTGATAATATTGAACTTAACGGTTTATGCAACTTGTAAGAAGAAAGAGTTGCATTCGCTGGGTAAGGTTTTTTATTCAACCATTCAATAACTATTTAATACAAACACAGAAACATATGTAAATGGATTATCATAAGGTACCTTCAATACCTTTGACATTTTCAGAATACCTCAATCACATCCCAACATACTTCAAATGATTCCGACCCGCCCCCTTAAAACACACCACTCCCAACAGGTGAATGTTGTTGTACTGTAACAGGGAGTGAGTCATGAACTTCTATGTACCACTGACCTATAATCTCATGCTCTGTAGCTGAATATTTTATATGTTAGTGACATAATGAAGCATTAAAGGTAAGTTTGGTGGAAACCAATGCAATATGTAAAATGAGTATATCTATATTGCAGGTTACCTTCTGGACGGTATTGTGCAACAATGGTCACTGCCTGGCCAGCATTCTTCAAGGCTGCTGCTGCCTGCTCATGAGTGGCAGATCTGAGATCAACTCCATTCACCTGCAAAATAAAGTTTTAAAAAAAAAATTAAATATTGGATATATTTTGACCATGCAAATGTTTTTTGCACTAAATCCTTCTTTAAAAACATTCTTCAAACATTAATTTTCTGCACGTTGTCTTCAAAGGAAACTAGAGAACCTTCCCGCCTTTAAATAAAATGCATGTCAGACAAGCACCCATAATGTCTAATATGAGAGTAGATAATCCTGCCTGCACATGTTGCATATCTGCATCTTTTTTAAACTGCAGTCAGCCAATAAAGTGGTATTTATTGAAACATATTTTTTAGAGCTTTATAAAACACCTTGTAAATGTATTATAGACCCATGAGCAATTATCTCATTTTACTGGTCAACATACAGTGGAGATAAAATATCTGGCAAGTACTGGTTGTGTGGTACATGTGACAACAATCTCCCATATTCTTCATAAGTCTGGGCTATGGGGTAGAGTGGCAAGATGAAAGCCTTTTCTTACGAAGAAAAACATGCAAGCCAGGCTACATTTTGCAAAAACACACCTGAAGTCTCCCAAAAACATGTGGGAAAAGGTGTTATGGTCTGATGAAACCAAGGTTGAACTTTTTGCCCAAAAAATATGTTTGGCGCAAAAACCATACTGCACATCACCAAAAGAACACCATACCCACAGTGAAGCATTGTGGTGGCAGCATCATGCTTTGGGGCTGTTTTTCTTCAGCTGGAACTGGGGGCTTATTAAGATAGAGGGAATTATGATCAGTTCCAAATACCTGTCAATATTGGCACAAAACCTTCAGGCTTCTGCTAGAAAGCTGAACATGAGGAGGAACTTCATCTTTCAGCATGGAAACAACCCAAAGCATACATCCAAATCAACAAAGGAATGGCTTCACGGGACGAAAATTAAGTTTTGGAATGGCCCAGCCAGCGCCCAGACCTGAATCCAATTGAAAATCTGTGGGGTGATCTGAAGAGGGCTGTGCACAGGAGATGCCCTCGCAATCTGACACATTTAGAGTGTTTCTGCAAAGCAGAGTGGGCAAATCTTGCAAAGTCAAAATGTGCCATGCTGATAGACTCATACCCCAAAAAGACTGAGTGCTGTAATAAAATCAAAAGGTGCTTCAACAAAGTATTAGTTTAAGGGTGTGTACACTTATGCAACCACATTATTTTAGTTTTTTTTCTTCCCTCCACCTAAAAGATTTCAGTTTGTTTTTCAATTGAGTGGTACAGTTTATAGGTCACATCAAAAAGTGGAAAAAGTTCTGAAATGATTTATCTTTGTCTCATTTTTGTACAGCACAGGAACCTGAAATTTTACCAGGGGTGTGTAGACTTTTTATCTCCACAGTATCTTGCAATAATTTTTTGTACAATAATTGTATTACAAATCACAAGCTTTTTTTCTAACACAAAGTAGTCCCATCACAAAAGGTAGAACATAGAAAAAAAAAGTACATTTTCAAAAGCTCACAATCCCCACACACATTTCATACAGCCAACTTTTCCAGAAATCAAGACTACAAGTCTGCACTGAATATACAAGTGAGTATTAACATAAGACGTAGTAAGATAAAGAATACAAAGTAGAGTTCTGTGTAGGTTAGTTTTAGGAGACCCATGACCCGGATCTACAAATTTGCAATATGATCTGGGCTCACAGCCTACAAGTCTGCCTCTGCAGCCCATATTCAGGAAATAATATTTTGCACCCAAATCCTGAATGCTTTGCAGGCATGTTAGATGAAGAGGTATAATAATAATAATTTCTAAACCTGAGGTGGGATTTCATCACCTTAATAGACACAAAGCATAGCTTATTCTACTGCAAATAACAGTCTGGAATTACTGAATGAAACATACAGACATAATGCGATCCCCTTTTTGGAGTTCTCCACTCAGATCAGCTGGACCTCCAGCTAGGATAAAGGAGATGAAGATACCCTCTCCATCTTCACCACCAACAATGTTGAAGCCAAGTCCTGTTGTCCCTCGCTGTAAAACAACCTTCCTTGGTTCTCTGCATTTAAAAAAAAAAAAGTTCAACTGTTCAGTAATAAACTAATAAAACCAATAAACCAAAATTTCACTAAAGAAATTTAGAGATAACCCAACTTAAACCATTTATCACAGACATAACCTGGTGGCATTGGTCACAAAACAAAGTTTCATAAAATTTTCGGATCATGCGTGGGCTCCACATTACTGTCACAACAATTATCATACCATGGTGATCAGGCAAATAACATTTCTGTTGGATAACACCAATATCTGTGCATATATTGCCTATCTGCCGATATTCATGGGTGACCTACAATGTATTTTTGGGACATAATTTTGTATGATTGTCTGGCAATTATTAATGGCCAAAACATCATCAGATTTTTTATTTTTATGACTTTCATCCTAGAATTTCAATGTCAATGTGCATTTCAGTTTGTTGCATTAAAATATTCGATCGGTTGTTTGTTGTTTGACAAATAAAATCTGAAATTGTATGGACAACTTAATCAGTGAAGATAAATCTCCTGCTGCATTATTTGTATACTAATATAGTACATTTTATACAGAGTTCATGGTCTTTATTTACTCTAACTTAGCCAATTTAAGGGGGGCAGTAGCTGTAAAAGGAAAGCAATGATCATGTAAAGCTTTATAATAAATGCACATTTTTTTTCATCCAAATAGGCAGAATGCATTTATCAGGCATATGTGCTTTGCTTTGCTATAGTGAGAAAGAGAGAGATAAGTAAAAAAAATGCTTTTCTGTAGCAATTATGTTAAGGTGACTCACTGTATTAGATTTCTAATAAATAGGAAAAAGCATTCCTTCATCTTGACAGAGTCCAGCATTTTTCCCATGCCCAGATCCCTCAATACTTCAGTGATATAAATGAATAAGAATAATACGAGCAATTCTTTTTATACCTTAGGTCAGGGATCTGCAACCTTGGCTCTCCAGCTGTTAAGGAACTACAAGTCCCACAATGCATTTGCCTTTATGAATCATGACATACTCCATTGCATTGTGGGACTTGTAGTTCCTTAACAGCTGGAGAGCCAAGGTTGCAGATCCCTGCCTTAGGTGAAGCTCGATAGCAGCAGGGTCAAGGTGCACATGCTCCAAAGTCTACAGCTCAAGAAGATGAATCATACTGCTCTTAGGGGTTTTTAATAATCATCATGAGGAAAATTAGGTTTATTTGACATAGAAACGTATGCTACAGGGCTGATTATTACACTCCGCTGCATATTGTCTGGCTTTTTATACGAGCTTTTATATACTCTATATACGGTATATTTTGAGCTGGTGGCTGACAGTAGCACACAGGATGTGGTTGACTTGGGCTGGTACAGAATCCCAAAACAGAGACATCAGAGAGCTTTAGCTCTCTATTTAGCTCTCTTTTAACGTATGTTCATGGGATCTGTTGTCATGTGGCTTTTGATTGTCACAAGTAGCAGTGCCCAAAATATGCATGTACCATAGGAATAAAATTGCTGGTACATTGGGTGTATTTCAGTGGGTGAAGTGCCATACCACCATTGCCACCTCCTATTTACTTGAACGGTAATCATTAGAACCATTATTGGCGGTTTTTAGCCTGAAAATATTTTAGTGAGCATAAAGTTATTTAAACCAGCATGGCCAATACACTTCCCAGGGGCAGTGATGGCCAGAGTTGGGCCAAAAGCAAAAGGCAAGTCCCATGGCCTTCAACCATCGCTGATCTGGATACCTCTTCTCCTTCCTGAATTCAATGCTAGAACTAGGGCCAGGTTAGAGATATAAGCCTAGCATACTGTGTAACATAAAAGGGCAGAATGTTAGCCAATGTTGGCTCAGCTATCCTTTTTTCGCCTACTATTGGTTAAATGTGTTAGGATTTTTCTTTACTGCTGAAAATTTATTGTTCATTGTGCAAGAACATTCTATAAATGCATATAATTATGATGCAAAATAAAATATATTTGAAAACTTGTTAAATGCTTATATCATCATCATTTTATATAATGCTGACAAGTTACACAGTGCTTTAATAAAGATTCTTGGATTCCTTACCGTGTGAAATCATCATCTTCAGGCATTCCTTTAGGGACTGGGGAATATCGACCAGGGGATGGAGGCAATGGATGCCCAATAAATCCTGATGGGTTGATATTGTTATCCACTTGCTGAGAATATGCTGGAACAATAAGAAACAAGTGCTAAACATTAAGACTGCAACCTGTCCTCATCATTAATTTAGAAATGTAACATACTGTTAAAAAAAAATGCACTACTAGCAAGGATTCTTCTATCAATTTACAATTTAACTCATCATTGCTTCTACATCTAGGATTATGAGCTATTAGCTAAATGATTCTAAACCACTTTTTTTTATCCAAAAATTCCACAAGCTTAGTGTCGTAACTACCAGGGGTGCAGGGGGTGCAATTGCACCAGGGCCTCCACCCCCTTGGGGTCCATCGGAGCCATGATGGCAGGTGGTTATCTAGGGGGAGATTTTATAGCACACATGCCATCAACACTCCAGCATGCTATTTATAGAGGGGGGCCCAGGTGCCCATCCTGTACCGGGGCCCACCATGGAGTAGTAAGCACATGTATGCTAATGTTTTAGTATATTATAGAATGGGTAATTTTACGCAACATTTTAGCTGTATTTAATTTTTTTATAGGTTTTAAATTATTTGAGGTTTGCTTCTGACACTTTCTGGCTTTCAAATGAGGGTCACCGAGCCAATCTAAAAAGAAATGGTATGTAAGGCTACAAACCGTTATGTGCGGGGTCAGAAAGCCCTCAACCCGCAAAATGTTGGCATTGTAAGCCCTGAACCCAAACTGTATCTGACTCTTGTCACGCTATACCCCTACTTCAGCGAGCGCCTCTGATACAAAGACAGGGAATCTTCAAGAGCAGAGGAGGAGTGTACTTCCTCAGTCTGACCAGCACCCAATATTTACCTGCAACAGTTGGTTAAATTTCAACCAGAACTCCCCCAACTGGTGGTCAACCCAAAGGTCTCTGCAGGTTTCATGTAAACCTTTACATCAATACTACAAATGTATTGTTATTGCTAATTCAGACCCTCTTCTATTCATATAACAGTCTCTTATTCAAATAAATGCATGGCCACTATGGTAATTTGGACCCTAAGTACCAGGTAGCTGAAATTGCCAACTGCAGAGCTGTTAAATAACTCGCACATTACAAAATGATGCAAAAACTGCATATTGTCTCCAAATATCACTCTATACAGTAGACTAAAAGTTACTTTGAAGGTGAATGAAAAAGATCAAAAGAGCAACACTAAAGAACCCATGTGTTAAATAACATATTAAGGATGAACACAGTTATAAGTATAATAGGTGTTGTAGGTATAACATGCACGAGAATATCTGTTTTATTTCACAATGCTAATCAAATTATATGGATTTGCACTGAAAAGGCTGAATTCATGCCAGGCTACTGATAACATTCCTTTTGTACATAAAGAGAGACATGACAGTGAGTAATTGCAACTAGAAACGACAACAAACTTACAGTTGGTGATATCTGGAGGAGCGTAGTTGTCATTCATGTACATTGTTGTTGGTTTTGCTACTTTCAAATAAACACAGTCGGATGTATTTTTCAAAGCAGTAACAGCATCTTCATGGCTGACTTCTTCTAGGCACACAGAGTTCACCTACAGATAAGATAACATCTCTTAATACAGGTGTGGGGTTCATTTTCCGGAAATCTGTTATCCAGAATATTCCAAATTACAGAATGGCCCTTTCCCAATTGGCTGGTTAAAAGATTAGGCTGGTTAAATGATTTTTTTCTCTCATGCAGTTACAATTTCTCACCTTTTCTATCTATCTGTTCGATCTATTAAACACAAATGGTGTTAAAAGCCCAAATAAAAAAGTACTCCAACTCAGACCGGCCGAGTTTATCTAGAAGTCAATGGCAGAAGTCCCATTGTTATCCTGATCTGTGCTGGGTTTCGTTAACTAATCAAAAGTTTTTGCGGTTCGGAAAAAGACAGAGGTTTCAGGCTCAAATGGTGTTAAAAGCCCAAATAAAAAAGTACTCCAACTCAGACCTGCTGAGTTTATCTAGAAGTCAATGGCAGATGTCCTGTTGATATTTTGATCTGTGCTGGGTTTCGTTAAATAATCAACATTTTCGGGCTTCAAATCCGAAAAAGTAAGAGGTTTCAGGCTCTGTGCGGATTTAGTTAGAGTAGTTTTCATAAAATATTAAGAACTTTTTGGATATTGCTAAATAACCCTCCTAATGGTTCATGAATTTTCAGAGTTCCCAATACTGTACTTCATTCAAACCATACAGATATATAAAGTCGTTGCCAGTGATTCTGACACGGTCCAATCCATATTAAGCATCAATGGTACACGATCATGCCATAGCTACATCTGTATGTAAATGACCCCTTGACATTCCTGGAAATGCCTTAAAAGAGACCACATTGCCTTTCAGTCTTGACTCCTTCCACATTTTAACACCTCCTTTGGTGGTGAACACTTTAGAATTTGTAATTAAAAAAAGTAGTATGGCAAAGTTGTTCTCAAGTGTGTTCAGGTAAATGTATCCCTGCATTCAGAGATCCAGACATGAGTTGCTCTTAACTTATTAATCAGATTTCCCAAGACCAATAACAGTTGCAGTAAATGTATTTAATCAACATTCTCCTTTCAGTTATAGCAAGGAGGGCTTGTGCCCCTTATTTTTTTTTAGAGCGAAGACTACACAACAAAAATAAGGAAAGCTTTTATATAGTAATGGATTGTGCCGTTTATTTAGTTAATGGAGAAGAAAAACATTTTTAGCTAAACCAGGAAATACTACAAAGTAGAAGGATAATTTAGTATTACATTTCAGCTAGGTTTGGTATAATAGGTTTCCTAACTAATGCTGACCACATAAAATTTTACTTATCTCAACTTAGAATATTCAACAGATAAAGGTATTATTGGTGGAGAGACAGAAAAGGAGCAATGCTGAATTGATACCATTTAGATCACACGTCAGTATAAAAATTAAATTGTGAATTTAAAAACTGTGTTTGATCATTCTCATTTACAATTTAGTTCTTTAAAAATAAACACACTTACTGCTAGAAGTTTGTCCCCAATCTGAAGCCTTCCATCTTTGTGAGCAGCCCCACCTTCAATGATTTTAGTCACATAAATGCTGTTATCTCCAGGTATGTGCTGATTTCCAACACCACCAGCTATACTGAACCCAAGACCTGATAAAACAAGGAGTCAATCAGGAAAAAAAAAAACCCATGTTTTAAATGAAAAGGCAAAACATATTAATCAAGCTTAAAGGAGTAGTAAATAAAAAAAAACAACTAATGAGAACATAATTTTTAATAGGGATGCACAGAATCCAGGATTCTTTTCAGGATTCGGATTCTTTGAATCCTTGTGCCTGGCTGGATTGAGTATGAATTTGCATATGCAAATTAGGGGCGGATAACGGAAAGTGTGCAACTTTTTGTCACAAAACAAGCAAAAATTGGTTTCCCCCCCTTTTTACCTTCCTGTCACTAAATTACATATGCAAATTAGGGTTCGGTATTCGGCAGAATCTTTCATGACATATTCAGGGATTCGGCCTAATTCCAAATAGTGGATTCAGTGCATCCCTAATTTTTAATGTGCTTTAATTTCAAATGTTTCCATTGTTTTTAGGTAATTGGTTATGTAATTGCTTTTGGAAGAGTATTTGCACTGTTGCTTCTACTTGTGGGATCATTACAGCAAAAACTAAATGATAAACATATTTTTGAATCTGTAGTTAGGGCTGGAAATGAATACTCGTACTGCTTTTAATTGCACTCCCATATACAAGTAACTTTAAAGTGATACTGACTAAAAAATGAATTTTAACATATGAATGTACAGTAAATGTTACATATAGGTCATGTTGATCTTTTTTTGCTGAGAGGTTTGTTTTTGTATATAATTGAAAGTTGAAGTTCTGACTCTCTGACACTCTGACTTTGCCAACCTTATCTCTATTATTATTAAAAGTTGAAATTTCTCATCAGGCAAAATTTTATTTTGTGGTTTAGATCAGTTTTTTACATTACAAACTTTTAAACCTAAGTCACAAAAAGATAAAATGTGTGTGTTTAGGCCTGTATTTAAAAGAATATATTAAGTTAAATACAGTATACCAAATCAAAATATGTTTCTTTTTTTGTATTTAAAAAAAAATGTATCCCCAGCTTAGAGTTCAATAGGCTTATGGCAAGCTTATTGCAGAACAAGCTGGATGTTGCTTAGAAACACTGCTTACATTAAAATGATGTAAGATGCCATCTATTCCTGAACAGTAGCATACGGCTACAATTAGCCACCACACAGCAACAGCTACGTTTTTTTTTTTTTGAATAGGATAAGATTTTGTTTCAGAGAGAAAATTATTTTATTTTCTATACTGTGCTGTTACCAAAAACTGCAATGACCACACAAGATTAGGCTTCTAGGACATCTTATGACAAATGATTCATATGTATTTTATTGGAATTTCCCAATACAATGCATTTTTACTTTGGCAGCCCTACATGTCTAAAGTGCTAGAAGGAACGATGCAACTATGACACAATACAAGTAGCTGGAAAAGCTAGTGACATACTGAGTTGGCAGCTTTTTGGCCTGTGTATGGGGCCGTCTGTTGGGCTTCCTCGATCGATATCTGGCTGAAAGTCGGCCACATGTCGATCTTACAGGACTAAAAATCAAGCTGGATCACAGACCGCATGTGTTTATTGATGCGGTCCTGCAATACGACCTCCTGTTTACCCATTATTATGATTTGATCGTTGGTCCCTAGGGTGGACATATCAGCCACAGTGATTCCTGATATATTATTTTAGGTCTCCAAAACAATATACTTAGAGAGCAAGCGAGGTTGGGCATAACACAACCCTGGAATTGTTTGGCAACAGTGCCAAACGAGCGGATGTCTCCGTGTCTGGTTACCTTAAGGATGATGGCCTTCCTCTAAATAATCCAGACAGCCTGGAGTACAAAACCCCAAATGCAACGCCCCTGTACATAATGCATATAGTTAAGAGCTTAATAGACAAAAACTCCCTCCACATTGTATTCATTACTATGGTCCTAACACTCGCATAGTAATATAAATACAATTCTAAAAATCCCATAGGAATGGCAGTTTATGAAAGCTTGAACCCATTTCTGGGAGTTTTAGGGTGATGTTGTTAGTGTTATTACTGATTCGTTAACGAAAATTAAGTTGCCCTTTGAATTGAGTGTCACAGTTCTCCCTAGATACCGGCTTATCTAAAATAATTGCAATTGCATCTGTGCATGTTTTAAATTGTGATAAATATATCTAAGTGCAGGTGCAGGAGTGTTCTGGGCTCTCTGCCAAAAAGCCTTTTATTTATAGGTTTCAGAAAATGTGTATCTTTTTTCTGTTGTCCGTGCAGGAGATCAAGAGAATCTCGCCTTTTTAATAAAAATCTGGGAAGGTGAGCTGAACTCTCAAAACCAGTTAGGAGGTATGCTGCAACCCTAATAGAAATATTAATATACAAACCAACCTCCTGACATAGTGGTTGTGATTACCTACCTACACATTGGCTGGGCTTTATTCCTAATTCCACAGAAAACGTATGCAGCCTCAACCAGGTCTCTATAGCACAATAGAGAATACTAATTGGTTTCAGCTGGGAATGGTGTAGCATCTGAGCCAATAGCTCATGAAATCCACACTGATTCCTGATATATTATTTTAGGTCTCCAAAACAATATACTTAGAGAGCAAGTGAGGTTGGGCATAACACAACCCTGGAATACAGATACAAGTTATTCTGGGGGTTAAAACTGAATTTACAAATTATTACAGACCACCCTAGTATTGAAAACATAACCTTACATGAATCTCTGTCCATTTACTGGGTCAAACTTGAGCATACAAAAAAAAGATCAAAGCTTCACCCAATACACAACCCAGTAACACAGTGACAGTTAACATTGTACATTCCAGTCTATTCCCAATAAGGCATCCATCACAGACCCTCACATCAAAAGTGGTATAATACTACATAGGAAAGTTGATGACCATGTTCTGACAGCTTTCTAGACATCACTGCTTTGACCTCTATGAAACGATTATGGTAAGTAAGTAAACGATGGCTGGTAAGTAAGGCAGGGGCTCCCCCTGCTGTTCATAAGTATGATCGTTTCCCTGCCAGGAGTGAGGGACCGTCTGACAATTCCTATCCACAGCACTAAATGAAGGGAGAATTTCACTGCATATAGTCAGGTTTCTTATAAAAACGGTACACATTTTTAAATTGAACTATATTGGAGATAGATTTCTTTTTCATTAAAGAAAGTAAAAATTGGATTTTATTTCTTTGCCTTTCCTTGCCCTTTAACTCTGCAGCAAACTGGTAAACCTAAAGAGAGTCAATACAATTGAAATATCTTACTGCTGTGTCATGATCTCTTAAAATGGAGACATTTTGGGGACCATTTAAAGTGAAAAATGTGTGTAGCTAGACAACCCTAGCTACACAAAAGACTCCACCAACTCCCAGTCATGAAAAGGAGATAATTTACCTGTAAACATCTTCATGATATGGGATACAAATTAACAAAGACTGTCAGGGTATAAGAGTAAAATTGGTCAATGGGTTTTTAATCTACTTTGTTGAACCCTGTAAATCTATGGAACACTTTCAATCCCCTGACACAATAGGACAATGCATAAGACCAAAGGCACACAGCAGATATTTTCTGCATTTTGTTCACAGGCAGAGAAAAGCTGGCCTGTTGTCATATGGCCCTTCCTATAGCTCAATTGACAGACACTGCTTTAGCCTATGTGGAGCTACACTGAGCAGATATTAATGAGAAAAGGCTTTCATTGGAATATCCATCAGTACTTCAACTGGAAACACAGATACTGTGATACTACTTAGAATAATGACTTGAATAATTAAACAGAGATCCTATACCTGCACTACCGATGTGCACTCTTCTGCAGCTCTCGTGCTCCCCTGTCACCTGCACCTCACGCTCTATTTCTAACAGAAAGCTAAATGCTGGTGTATTGGAATAAGAGCTCAGCCCTTTCTGATTCTGTAAACCTACCTCTGCGTCTGTCACCTACCTATAAAAACTGAATGTCTATATTCTGACGATGATATCTGGTAGAGAGACATAACACTACCCTTTTCCTATAAAGTTGCCAAGAATCCCAACAAGCCTTCAAGGGGTTGTAAATTACAAGAGCCTGTGCACTACCACCTCATACATTGCTAATGAGAAAGTTTAAGAGGCATGTGACCCTTTCTGTTATGCAATATACAAATCTTACACATTTTAAGATGTGCTTCCTCTTTAGGCTTAGTCCCGACGTGGAGATTCGGGGGCGATCCGTCGCGGCGAGAAGTCGACAGGCGACGGATCGCCCCCGAATCTCCCCGTCTGGACTAAGCCTTAAAATGCAGTTTGACCTTGGTTGGCGTGTTCGTGTCAAACTTGGAAAACAAGCAGGGGATGTCAGAGGTGAGAGCAGGACAGGTGACATCCCAAACTGGACTGATGTCATGGCGATTAGCGACTGGCTTATTGCCATGTCATTATTTTCAATGTCCTGTCTTCCCAATTTGGAAATCCGGACAGAAGGTTTCATCCAGACAGCCCTTTCCAAATACCAGGCTGTCCAGGTGAAAAACGGACAGGTGGCAACCCTATGTCACACTGTGGCATATAATGTACTCTTTTTCCAAAACTGTACCTCCACTATGGTAATAAAACTTGTATTTGCAATTGGTTTCCTTGTAAACAAACAACAATTAAGAATTCTGAAATAGTTCTAGGAAAACCAGGTCTTTGAGGCAGAGTCAGATGCAGATTTGCAATAGTTAACTAGCATAACCTTTCATGTGAGCTACTCAACTAACACCCACCAATAACAGTCCCTAATTTCTGTCATGCACCTTCTTCAAGCAACTAGGAACAATCCCATAAAAAGGATTAGTGGTTATAAGTGAGAAATCATTAGGTTTACTTAAGGAAATGAGAAAACATTAATAAATTGGTGATTTGTCATATTGCACTTACCTTTGGGGCCTTTAACAAGCTTTAACTCCATTATTTTCTCTGTTACTGGCTTTCTTCTTCTGACATACAGGCGGACAATAGATCCTGCATCCTTTAATGCCTCAACAGCTTTGCTGTGTGTCACATCATGTACATCCACTTCATTCACTCGTAATATACAGTCATTAACCCTGAAGGCAGAATTGTGGGTATATTAACTGTGGTACTGATGAAATGCAGGGGAAGAGAGTTCCATTCAGAAAATTCCCATGCCATTTTGAAGGCTCAGGACAATGCACCTAGACTCTCCTTTAGACTTGTGAGTTTACTTTCATATCTATATTGCATACTCTTAAAAAGACTGTTATAGTCAAGGATCATAGTAATGTTAAGCAAAAATTCTAGTGTTTAAAGGGAACCTGTCATGGGAAAAAATGTTTTTTTCAAAACACATCAGTTAATAGTGCTGCTTCAGAAGAATTCTGCACTGAAATCCATTTCTCAAAAGAGCAAACAGATTTTTTTATATTTCATTTTGAAATCTGACATGGGGCTAGACATATTGTCAATTTCCCAGCTGCCCCAAGTCATGTGACTTGTGCCCCACCCAGCAGCCTAACAAAAGAACAATGAGAAGGTTACCAGATAACAGCTCCCTAACACAAGATAACAGCTGCCTGTTAGATCTAAGAACAGCACTCAATAGTAACCCATGTCCCACTGCATACTATTCGTTTACATTGAGAAGGAAAAACAACAGCCTGCCAGAAAGCAGTTCCCTCCTAATGTGCTGGCACAAGTCACATGACCAGGGCAGCTGGGAAATTGACAAGATGGCTAGCCCCATGTCAGATTTCAAAACTGAATATAAAAAAATCTGTTTGCTCTTTTGAGAAATGGATTTCAGTGCAGAAGTCCACTGGAGCAGCACTTTTAACTGATACGTTTAAAAAAAAAAAAACATGTTTTCCCATGACAGTTTCCCTTTAAAAATGGTTTCCTTTTTCTCTGTAATAATAAAACAGTACCTTGTACTTGATACTAAGCTGTGTGAATCCATATTGCAAAGCATATTCATTGGGTATATTTAATGTTCTAAAAGAATTGTTCAGTCGATAACTGAAAACTGGGTAAAAGTTAGAGAGCTGCAAAGCATGAAGTTTGATTCTGTTCGGTTAGACCAGTGGTTCTCAACCTTCCTAATGCTGCGACCCTTTAATACAGTTCCTCATGTTGTGGTGACCCCCAACTATAAAATATTAAAATATTTTCGTTGCCAGCCGAGAGCGGATTGTTAGCAAAGTATAGGATACAGTGTGGCTGCATTAAGGTTTGTTTTACGTGTGTAGTGCGGCAAAATTTTTTTGCCACACCCCAATTACCATGTTAATTTTACAGATTTTAAATGGGCAGGGAGAGCTGTATGGCAGTCCCTACTAAGGGGATATAGAAAGTTGTAGTGCAACTGGCTTCCCTACACAGGTTACTGAATTATAACTCCCAGCACCAACACCCGGAGAGCTACAACCTTGGCCCAGGGCTAGTGGGGAGAGAGATGAACCTGCTCCTGGAACCCCTTAAGTGACCCCTGTAAAAGGGTTGTTCGACCCCCAAAGGGGTCCCGACCCCCAGGTTGAGAACCACTGGGTTAGACATTCAGTTACTCCAGCCTTGGATTACATTTTTGGCTAACTATATTAGAAACATTTACTATTTTGCACAGCCTATTTAACCAGTTTTTATTTTTACACTAAACGGCTCCTTTAATGATTTTAGCAGACAATGTATGGTGATCCAAATTATGGAAAACCCTAGGTCACAAGAATTCCAGATAATAGATCAACCAATAACTGTATATAACCAGTGAAAGACAGATAACTCTTTCAGTTGTAAGCTGGAAACAGATAAAAAAAAGCAATCCATATCATTCTAGTGACTTCTGCATGGTAGGACCTTGAGATTTATAATCAAGTAATTAATCCTTCATATACCAAAACCAAAAATGCCAACAACCTAGGAACAGGACTTTGAGTGGAAGAGAGCAACTCTGCACCAGTGGGGATTAGTCTGGCACATATGAGATGTGCAGTCACTTAAACTTAGTGGCAGCTGGGGAGGCCCTTGAAATCTATGTTGCCATTAATTCTTCAAACATGGAAAGAGTATCTCAATTCTGAGTATTCTGCATAAAAATACATTAGCAGGGATTTTGTTTCACTGTCATTTGAAATGACAATGATTTTCATACGAACATGCGATCAATGAAACACCTTTACAGACTGATTTGCTGATTTCAGCTATTTAGAATATAGACCGTTCAGATTTGCCTACCGTAATCTTCCATCTTGCGCTGCTGCTCCTCCAGAAATAATTTTTGTAATAAAAATACTTGTGTCATCTCCTATGTGTGGGTTATCTGTGCCACCTGCAATGCTAAAACCAAGTCCCGAAGTGCCCTAATGGTAAAATAAACAAGAGGTTAACAGCCAGTACAAGGTATGAGCAAATTGAGAAAAAGATTTAATTTTGGTAATTTCTGAGAGAGACCAACACAGCTGCTCTGAAGTAAATTATTTTCAGTAACTGCTGATACTACCACTAGGGGTCAGCAAAATGTGACAAAACTTCAAAGAGTTGATGGGTGTGTAGTGGTTTCTTTGTCCAAATCCCTACTGTGAATCTTGTGGAGAATGTAAATACATTTTTGATGTTTGTTGATGTTTATTTATGATGCTGTGTAAGAAATGAAGCATTATCCGTGACATTGCCCACACTAATCAGCAATTAAGATTTCAATTTCAGTCAGTTAGAAAACAAAAGCAAAGATCTTATTGGTTGCTGTGAGCAGTATCACCGGTAATGTTTCACTACACTTTTTACACCACATAATAAATAGACCCATAGATGATTTAGGAAGTATGGACAGACTCAAGTAACAGAACATGGGAAAACTAGCTGTGCCATAGCTTGTGCAGAAAAAAAACCCTACAGTATTGTAAAGTGCAGGGAGGAGGAGAAAGGAAAGTTATGAAATCTTACCCATAAATCATACCCAGACCCACAAGCCATGCAATAAGGTCTACAATCTTCTCATTGTTCTTTTGTTAGACTGCTGGGTGGGGGGAAGGGAGGGGGTGATATCATTCCAACAGTAGAGAGTGATTGAAGTTTATCAGAGCACAAGTCACATGACTTGAGGCAGCTGGGAAATTGATTTCAAAATGAAATATAAAAAAATCTGTGTGCTCTTTTGAGAAATGGATTTCAGTGCAGAATTCTTCTGGAACAGCACTATTAACTGATGCATTTTGAAAAAAAAATTTTTCCCCATGACAGGATCCCTTTAAACATATTTGATAACATGTATGCCTGTTTGGTTAAAGCACTTCTGAATAAAATCCACCATTTAATCTTCAGATTTCCAATTACAGCAATCTCCTCCAGATGATCAGGAGTTAAATATTTCTGAAATTTTACTTGGTCTGCACTGCAAGTCCATTAGATGCCACAAGCAACCCCATTAGCAGTCACTCATTGCTGGGAATTCGCTTGAACCATTAGCAATCAATGTAAGGATGCACTTACATGGACAATTTTGTTTGTTTAGTAGAGTTGCATCCAAAAGATAAATGAACGTGATTACAATTCAACTCCATGTACAGTGTGCAGCCAACACACTTACTTTATTAAATATTTAAGATAATAATGCATGGTGAAAACTATCGGAGGGGCGTTTTACACCAAGTCCTGAATGAGCCTATGGAAGCAGACTGTAGAAAATAGCTGCTGTGTTTACAGCACACCGGGCTACTGCTGCTGCAAATCTATAGGGCATCAAGGAAGAAAACCACAGCTTTTTAATCAGAACAAAACATAACAGGAAACATTCAGCAATCAAAACACCTGGGTTTATCGTTTCCAGTTTCTGATGAACACCTTTTCAGGCACAGTCACACAAATCTCCGTAATCCCCACTTGCCAGCAGCAATGTCTGGGTTTTTCACTCACCTGATGCTTTGTTTTTAAAAGTGGAACTATTGCAAAAAATTTAATTTAATATAAGCTTCAGCATACTGAAAAAAGAAACTTTGTAACTACAGCCAATTAAATATTCTGCATTGTTTCAGAAATAATCAGGTTTATATTCACTATTCCTCTCTCAGCATCTGTTTCTCGTCATTCTGTCTTCGTGCAGGAGTTTGAGTCAGATATTCATTGACAGTTAGAACCAATATATCTTTTAGGTGGGCTTCCTTTCCTACCAGATATATTAGAACACATTCTAATAACTTATTCCAGTACAAACAAACAAAATAATTGCCTTTTCCACAAATTCTCCATGTAGAATTTTGAATAGAGTGAGCTATAGTACATATGCTAGGAAAGGAAGCCCCCCCCTTTAAGATATATTGGATAGTCAATGACTATCTGACACTCAACGCCTGCATGAAGACAGAATGAAGACAAACAGATGCTGAGAGAGGGATAGTGACGATAAAATGTATTATATCAGAAACGATGCAGAATATTTAGCTGATTGTATTTACAAAGTTTCTTATTTCAGTATACTGAAGCTTATGTTATTTTTTTCATTTTCGCAATCGTTCCCCTTTAATATTTGTAGATACAGTTTACAGTTGCATCTAACAATACTTCAGTTTATATAACCATGTAAACCTTGAAACTGATAACATTTTTCCTTACCCTTTCAAGTGTAATTTCCTCATATTCATATTCCACATCTGTGCCATTAACCTGCAAAAGGAGAGGAAAAAAAAAAGTTATAACTTGGAAGATTAATTTCTATATTTTTAAGAGGGATATGGCAACTCTCACCATTCACTTAGTACAGAGTTTCCCAAACTGCTAAAAATATATCCCCTAGAATCCCCTAGAAACGTAACTTTAGTCTCCATCTTGAAAGATCCGTGGCTCTTCTTTGCAGCTGAACTACTCTTAATATATAATTTACCCTCAAATAAAAGGCTTCTGTTACATGATAGCACTCACTGAGTTTGTTAATCAGTACAAAGGGACTGACAGATTACAGCACAATAGTAACAATGCTTTGTATTCCCAAAGTTCTGAAACTTCCAACCACTTGCTAATATTATGTGCACCATTCTCACATAACAGATCAGTATCATTTTTATTATGATACTGATTATATAGAAGGAATAATCTCTGTGCTTTAAATACAAGATCCATTACACATAGAATTTTAATAGCCTGTGACACTTCATGAACCATAACACATGGTTTATGAATGAACAATGGTGAGGTGGAGAGTCCATAACTTCCTCCACATAAATATCAGCCTGCACAGTGTAGCCTATACATATTTTAAACACCAAGGGGCTGATTAATCAAAAAATCGAGTTGGTCGTTTTTTTCTCAATTTGGGAACAACACAGAGAAACCCTGTTGGGAAAACTTGTTTTTCAAAACCTAGTTGGCATTAAAGGGGGAAAAAAACAGAAAAAGTCACCAGAAGAAACTGGTCAAGTAAAAGCTGGTGAGGTTGTATACAAGTCAATGTGAATGTTCTCCAAAAAGGCTATTTATTTTCCCAGTTTATTAAATTGATACGGACACTAAAAAATGACGACATATGAATGTACATTAAGGGGCAGATGTACTAAATTCCCGCGAAGGATTCGAAGTTCGAACGTAGGATTTCTTTTTTTAGTCGAATATGTGAATTTTGGCATATTTAGTTTAGGGTATGATCAAATTGACGCATATTCAATCATTCGATCAGCGAAGGATTTTATTTTTTAAGTTTCTTCGATTGCCTACTTCGGCAGATTGGACCTACGGAAATGCAATAGAAGCCTATGGGAGTGCTCCCATAGGCTCCTATTGCATTTCCGTAGGTCCAATTGAAGTGTTTGATCGTTCGAATCATTCGAATGATTTCTTCGTTCAGTCGAATTATTTATTCGACTGATCAAATAGGTTTTTATTCGATCGTCGAATGATCGAATAAAAGGTAGCCTAGAACTATTCGATTAGCATTCGATTTTCTATTGAATAGAAATTGGGGAATAATAGTAAATTTGCCCCTAAATGTTACCTATAGGTCATGTTGATAATTTTTTGCGGAGAGGTTTGTTTTTGTATATTATTGTTAGTTGAAGTTCCTAAGCCTGACTCTCTGACTTTGCCAACCTGACTGTCCCATCTCAGCCTGTTACAGTTTCTAATGATAACAGACTCCTGCTGCACAAATATGGCAGCCCCCTTATACAGGAACATGGGGGATCAGACAGGTAATGTAAAAGCATCATGCAAATACTTTATGGCAAAGTTAGAAGTAGCTTTAAAAACCAATATTATAATAGAGTTTAATTGCAGGTGTCAGTATCTCTAACACATTCAAGATTTTTGGCTTCTTTGAAAATGAATGGCACAATGAGATTCTCTCTGGCATACAACTTTTTTCAGCAAAAAAAGTGTGTGGGAATATTTTATGTTTTTTTCTTAAGCTAGCATTCGCAAAAAATGCTACCGGTAAAAGCTTGTATAAAAAAAAAAACTCCATGTTAGATGCTATCACTTATTGTTTCTATTATTTTTAAACATATCTGAAAAAAAACTTTTTTTCATGCAAGGAAAGATTGTTTACAGTGATTTGTGATTTTTTTCCCCCCTGCATATGCCCAAATTCTCTTACCTTGTGTAAGCTGTATCGGTAACTGGCCCCTGCATTGTTTAAACTTCAAATGCAGACAGAAACGGCCTGGACACACATGCAGTTTTACTGCGTAGTAACATGCATAGTTTTTAAAAAGCAGACCGCTACGTAAATACCAAAAATGGAACATGTGGCAAAAAACAATGCAAAACCTGCAAACACATCCTGACTTATGACAAAATACCAATTCCGGACACATTAGAGGAATACAGCATCCATGGCTACTATAACTATATGCAACTAAATGCAAAACATGGGGACTGTATATAGAAGAGGCTGGACAATGTCTGAGAAAGAGAAATACACACCACCAATTCACTGTAACCAATAAAAAACTGGACACACCAATAGGAAAACATTTCAATGGCCCTAATCACTCCATAAAAGATTTAGGAATTTTAGTTAAGGGCAATTTTAAAACAGATAATGATTGAAAAGTATGGGAATACAAATTAATGGAAACTTTCAATTCTCTGGAGAAGGGACTAAACCTGGGACTTGGATTTATGTCGAATTATGTGGACTAACAAAAGACTGCACCAGGTCAGAAATATCAATATGTCTGGATATGGACTAAGAGATCATTTGGAATTCCTTTGATTCTACACTCCAATAATCCAGCCCTAAATTATAGTCTATTTGACTCACATTATCTTGTACTTTATCTGCCTATCTCTTGCAGATCCCCTCGTAAATGACTTTGACACCTCACACACAGTTTGATATTCCTTTTTGTTGGTCATTTGATCTATGAGCTAAATGTTGTATATATACCAGAGAGCACCACAGCTTCATTGTAATCAGCTTGAAAAAGGAACTAAAATATTCTGAAAGCTTGCTATGATTATATAAGTTAGCCAATAAAGGTATCACCTTTACACCATTTTGTTATTTTTTATTTCTAAAGGGTTGACCAATAAAATTTTTACTGGCTTACACGGTACAGCAACTTAACCTGCAATTACATAACTATGCTAAGCGGTTTCAAGCTTAGGCAATGGCACACTAGGTCCCTGTGTGTTCCATACTCTGCCTGCCCTATGCTCTGTGTGAGATACTCTGCCTGCCCTATGCTCCCTGTGTGTGCCATACTCTGTCTACCCTATGCTCCCTGTGTGTGCACCATACTCTGCCTGCCCTATGCTCCCTGTGTGCACGCCATACTCTGCCTGCTCTATGCTCCCTGAGTATGCCATACTCTGCCTGACCTATGCTACCCGAGTATGCCATACTCTGCCTGCCCTATGCTCCCTGAGTATGCCATACTCTGCATGCCCTATGCTCCCTGAGTATGCCATACTCTGCCTACCCTATGCTCCCTGAGTATACCATACTCTGCCTGCTCTATGCTCCCTGAGTATGCCATACTCTGCCTGCCCTATGCTCGGGTATGCCATACTCTGCTTGCCCTATGCTCCCTGAGTGTGCCATATTCTGCTTGCCCTATGCTCCTTGGCTGTACCATACTCTGCCTGCCCTACACTGTACCCTGTGGGACGTGAGCCTGGTAGGGTTTGTTCTGGGGTATAGTTAAAATTTGGAAATTTTTGTTAAAGGTCCCTAATGTGTTAAATCATGTGCTGGGGATGTTTTGTTATCTAAATGGGAGGAGGCTGCATATGGATTTAAGGGTATGTTTATGGTATAGTTAAGGGTACAACTTATATTTTTCACATAGGAGTGATGAACGATATATCCCTGTAGTGAGCTCCAACCATTTGGTTCTTTTGGTGTTACCACCAGTAAGTAGTAATACAGTTATCACTAGCCAACTGTGAAAATGAGAAAAGAGACTGCATTCCAGTGAAAGCACTGGGAAAAGATCCAAGCAATATTAAACTTCACAAATACTGAAAATTTAATGCACAGCATTAGCAGCTTTTGTTTATACGGAAATAAAGAGCAAAGAAAAGAGCTACAACACTATTGGCAGGGTAAAACAGCAGCAATCAGCTAATTGCTCTGGTTTTGGCCTAGGACTTTATAGGTTCTGTAAGATTCAGAGTACAAAAATATCAATCTTATGATAATCAAGAGTATCATTCCAACATGCTAAATTGCACCAGTGCCATTGCCACCACAACCAGATTTATGCTTTCATATGCAAGTATATAAAGTAAGCAACTTACTCAGCCCCTACAGACCAGGCAGTATCAGTATAGAACAAATGCAACCCAAAATTCATCCTACTTAGCAAACAGAAAATCTAATCCGTTTTGCGCAAACATCAGTGATATTTGTCTCCAATGTTACTAAATATACCCATGAAATAACATTCCATTGCGATTAGTGCATTGAAATGCAAATTCATTCTACCAGGCAATGTCTGCTGATTTCCACAAAAAAAAACTGGGGACTGGGCATATTGTGAACAAAATAAAAAAAAGGAGCAATGCATGCTACAAACCACTGGAAAATACTGAAGGGAAACATTTATACTGCTGATTTTCATCTTTCAGTGGGGTAATGATCCCAAATACAGGCCCAAAGTGACAATGGAAAATAAAAATCTGAATGTTATACAAACAATGTCATAATCAAAGAGTACATAGGAGATTCTGCAAAAGAGTAACCTGAACCTAGAGCAAATCTGCCAGGGTGGAAAGCATTCATGAAAAGTATGCTACTTATCCCAACATATGTAAAGCTCTTACGGCTGTTAAGATAGCTCTACAAAATATTAAAATCCGAGGATTCAATACTAAAGAAAAATAAAGCATAGAAGTGGTTTAGATTTGGAAGCATATAGACACACATATTAGAAAAAGTGTTTTTTTTTTTCTCTAAGAAGGAAAGCTACTAAAGCAGTTTCTTGGCAATAGATTAGCCACAATGGTGCAAGCTAGAACACTATTTATTCAGTAGAATGCTTTAACATAGAGTAAACAACTCTAGAAGCTCTCTGTTTATTTAGGATATCAGCTGCCATATTAGCTTGTTGTGATATCACATCCTGCCTTAGTCTCTCCCTGCTCACTCATAGCTCTAGGCTCAGATTACAGCTGGGATTGGAGGGAGGGGGAAAAGGGAGGAGTCAACTTGCTCAAGCCCTAGCCCTGGAGGTTTAAGATGAAATCAGGAAGTCTGATACAGAAGCCCTTGTGTACAAAATTGAAGGAAAGAAATACTGCATACTTTATCACTGCCAAAGCTCAAAAATATAAACCACACCCTTTCATAGTTCTAAACCAAAATCAAAGTTAAAGCACATAAACCAAAAACAATTGGAAACCCTAAAAATTATATATATGGCATTTGCCGTAGACTAGCTGTGAAATACAATCCAAAATTATTGTTCTTAGAAACAGAAATAATGCTGCCAGATACGGATTCATAGAAGCTCCTAAATCTGATTTGATTATTTTCAGTGCTTGTATTTAAAGGGGACCCATCACCCAAAAGAAATATTCAAAATCCTGTTTTATCACATTAGTCAAGCAAAATTAACTTTATTTACACTATATACATTATTTGATTCTTGTTTCCTTCAGTCTGGGAATTCAAAATTATAGCAAACAGGCAGGAGCCATTTTGTGGACACTGTTATTAAGGCAAGCATTATATCATCTTAGAATCTTGTTTGTGCAAAAGAATGGAGGACCCAATGTTCATCCCCATACCCTAGCTACACAATTAAACAGTGAAGAGAATGGGGGAATGTGTGGAGAGCAGTGACATCTAGGAAGTACTGAATGGAAAGTGAAAGTAATTATCTGCCCCGCCTCTATGCCTAAGGCATAGAGGAGGGGCAGACAATATTTGATTGACAGCTGATATTTTTGAATGAGCTTGCAACGGCAATGAATGCTTTAATAAAAAATAGAAATTGGATTTCATGTTTAATTTGAAAAGGACTTTCATTATACAGATTTTTATGTCTGGGTGACAGGTCCACTTTAAAGTTATTAGGAGTCAGAATTGGTAAATTTTTTGCCATTTTTGGCTGACACCAACTCCACATCTATGCTAGCATGTATGGTTGGTTTGTTTTTTTGTGCGCACTGGGAATCATAGGATCCCAGGGGGTGACCCTTGGTTCTTAAAATGGCAATTTTCTATTTAGGATTACCCGATGGCACATACTTCCTAAAAAGCATATTATTATAAAAAGGGTTTATTTACATAAAGTAGGAGATTTTTTTTACATATGAGCTATTATGCATTTTTTTTACAGAGACCTACATTGTTTTAGGGCTATCCTTTAAAGAAAACCACTACTGATTTACATAAATATTTTGTACCAGTATTAATTTAAGGATATTGGGTTTAGGGTACCAAAAAATACTTACGTAAGCCGGAGATTCCTGGTCAGTGTTTACAATCACTGGTGGAGGATTTGCCTTCAAGGGGGAAAAACAGATAAGATTAATACATTATGTCACATTTTTCTGAATGTCCAGCAATAAACTCAGACTGAAATAGTTGAGTAGTCTACATTTACATTAAAGCAAACACAATTCGAGTAATGTAGCTCTCCTGTAGCATTCAAAGTTGTTTCAGAAACCTTTGTATCCTTTGTCGAACAAGCAATAACAAACAATCACACGTACAATAAAGAATTAATTATACATGCTTAGAATCAAGTTGCTGGAACATGGCAGCATGTTTCTGAGCTCCATTGAAATGAATGGAAACGGGAATTGCTAGGCAACACACAGTTTCAAAGCAACTGCAGACACTGGCAGGGAAAGGCTTAACGGCATGCTAGTATGACATGAACCTGAAAGACTAGGAAATATTCAAACAGATGGTGTGAAATCCACCACTATACCTTGCAAGGCTATGCAATACAGCCTACTACCAATAGTGCATAATATTTATAGCAAAATATTTAGATAAAGGAACAGAGTACCCATGAGTCCAATACACATCCTCTTTTAAAGGATAACTAATCACTAAAAATGAATACAGTTTGTAATAACATTTTATATACTGAACCTAACGTTTCAACATCTCTATAGTAGTAATGATCCTTCAATGCTGTCCCAGGAGTTTCCCATCTTTAATTTTGTAAGGAGTGTCAGTGACACAAATATTCAGTGTAAATTTTAGCAGCTGTTGAGAAGCTAAGTTTTTGAGTTTGTTACAAATCAAGCAGAAAATAATGTTGGCCTGTCATATAAGCTGATGCTATAGTGCTGATGAATAAATTCTGATGCTAATTGTGCTGGTTTCTGAGATGCCATGTACCCATAATTATGTACTGAATCTGGGTGCTTTCTAACAATTACTTTTTAGGATCTGATTTATCTGAATTTACATTCATAGTAGCTGTATAGAATATATATATATATGCTATGGCACAGTGACTTTGGACCTGCAACAGGGCATCAGTCTGGTAACCTCAGGTTCAGAATGACAGGGAGTTTGGTAAGGAATCCCATTTAAAATCAAAACAGGCACTTTTAATTAACACAAACTTTTTTTTTTTTTTACTTTGAGGTCCAATATTTGGTCAGCCCCCCCCCTTTAGCTCAGATGAAAATTACAGAGACAGACATTGCTGTATAAGCTATTCTGCAATATTATTAAAAATATCTAGGACAGTGTGTAAGTGTTCACCCAAAAGTTCACCCTACCTGGTCTTCAACAATTATCTAGGAGAGCAAGGAGGCCATACACAGGGAGGATCTCTCCCTGATATGCCCACATTGAGGTGGGTGATATTGGGCTGATCCGGTCGTGGGCCTTAGGGGAAGCCCATCGGATGGCCGCACACATGGGCCAATAATATGCTGACCTGGTCTGTTGGCAGCTTTTATCGGCCTGTGTATGGAGGCCTTTACTGTATATGCCCTTTTAGTAGGATACGTTAATGTGTCACTTATTAAGAGATAAAGGATCTGTTATATTGACAACATTGTTTTCCTTTAACTGGCCTTCATGCTGACCAGCACACCACCAGAGTAGAATTGGCTTTCTACTTTAAAGGGATACTGTCAT
>CM044440.1:89649397-89668736 GCA_024363595.1 Xenopus borealis
GATGCGTTTTGAAAAAACAGTATCCCTTTAAAGGGGTTGTTCACCTGCATGCAACAAAAGAAACATATAGTGACGAATCCAAACAGCTGGAATTTTGAATCAGTTCAAAATGTAATCCAACCTGCAGTTTTGCTTAGATATACCTAAGGGCAGTTTAAGGTGATGATATTTTTGAGTGAATCGTCATCTTAAAGGAAAACTATACTCCCCGAATAATGTAGTCCTGTATAAAAAGATATTGCATAAAACAACTCATATGTAAAACCCTGCTTGATGTAAACAAAACATTTTCATAATAATATACTTTTTTAGTAGCATGTGCCATTGGGTAATCCTAAATAGAAAATTGCCATTTTAAAAAATAAGGACAGCCTCCTGGGATCGTAGGATTCAACAGTGCACGCAAACATACCAAACTAACTATAAAGTTAGGTCACATGAGCCAATTAACAGACAGAGTTCTGTCTTTTGCTTCCACACTTCTTCCTGTTACAGTTAGAGTTGAAAATTTTCTGGTCAGGCGATCTCTGAGGCAGCACACAGACCATCACCAAATGGGGGTTCCAGGCAAGAGATGTAAAAGGGCAATATTTACTTAAATATATATTCCAGTTTGGAAAGATTTTTTAATATGCCCCTTAATTTGATATAAACTATCTGTTGCTGAAGCATTCAATTTGGGGGTATAGTTTTCCTTTAATAGAGTCCAAAACCAAGAATGTATTATAGTGGAAAATTAGCCCACTACATGAAAAGAGCTGGACAGTTCTACTATACACCTAAGGCACTGCTGCTTGTTTGTCAAACAAGTTGACTAATCCTTACCAGTGAATTGTCCTCCTTCAATTATTCAAATATTGCCTAAAGTTACTGCACTGGTGCACTAGTTATACCCAAAAACATGAAATGAAATGATTCACAAAACTGTTTAGGAAGTGGATGATGTACATAAACTATAATATTTTGGGAAAAAAGCACAAAGAAAGACCTGTGGAGTGGAAGATGGGATGACATTGCTCTCAGCAGAGACTGGAATAACAGGGATCACAGGGACAATGGGAGGACAGGGAGTGTCAGCTTCTGGGGTCTAAAAGAGGAGAAAAAAAAAAACATTTAACAAATGAGGAAAGGTATACAAAAGAACATGGAATTAAACACTAAAATCCCAAAGAAAATGTTGAAGACAGATATTTAACTGATACATTTGGAGTATTAAAAAAACAAGGTTTTTAACTTTAGAGTTAATCAACATACTCAAGATGATTTCACATTGTTTAGAAAGAACATACAGTACATTTCTTATAGACCTCTGAAAGATCACACCTTATATAGCAATAATCTTTTGCAGAGTACCCGGATCCCACAAACCCTGAAAAAAAAATAGTTTGTGCTTTTGCACAATAATTTTCATTGTTACAAGTTTATCCAGCACAGAACCATATGTGCACAACACAGTCGTACAAACATCTCACCTACCTGCCTCCAGAATTTTTTCCTTTATTGATTGGTCAAAAACATTTTCCAGTTTAAAATGGAGAGCTCTCTCTCTCAAGAACACGCACACACAATCTTATTTTGAAATTTACTCAAAAAACCCACCATATATAGCACTACTTGAATGCTCAAATTGTAAATATAAAAAGAATAACAGCGAATTTAAATGCTCCAATTAAGACATAAAATGCAATTCACCACTCTGTGATAGAATGCATAGAGTGCATAATAAAGTATAACAGAGTCTATTTAATAGGCTTGCTTATACAGGTACGACAACTATTATCGGAAACCCATTATCCAGAAAGCACCAATACACATCAATGCCATCTCCTATGAGGCCTATTTAAAATGTTGTTTTTAATTTTTAAAACATTTTAAAGCAATGTCAGGCAATGTATTTTCTCCACCTGGGAGTAAACCCCTTAATGCTTCCTTTTGTCCCAAAACCACTGTGCAGGTATAGACCTCAGTGCTTAGACAGGATTGATTTGGCATAAAAAAATGCAGAAATTAATATTTAACTATCGCTAAATAATTTGAACAGCTGTTTTTTAAACCTACTTGCTGCATTAGTTTTGCCAAAGGCAAAAGCCATGGCACTAATTGAAATTATACACAGAGAAAGTTACAACTAGCATCAAATAAAAACCTATGTCAGCCCTGTTATCTGACATACAGAGGACCTGGAGTTTTCCAAATAAGGGTAAGGTCACAGGGGCAGATTTGGGAGATGTAGTCGCCTAGCGACTAATCGTTTGTTCTCTTCTTCAACTGCCTTCTCCCTGCTATAATGAGAAAACACCAGCTCAATGGCACTTCAATTTCCAAATTCGTCCAAAGTTTCCTTGTGATGCAACGTCTGAAATTGAAGCGCTGCGAGTTCACAGCCGTAGGCGAATTTCATTTTAGCAGGCAGAAAGTAGTTCGGGGAGATTGTTGCCCCGAAGAAGAGGCGATTAGCCGCCAGGTAACTAAATCTCCCCGAATCTGTCAGTGTGCCCCTGCCCTATGGGATCTTTCTGTAATTTGTAACTCCTTACCTTAAGTCTACTAAAAAATATTTCAATATTAAATAAACCCAACAAGACTATTTAGCCTCAATTAAGAATTAATTAGATCTTGTGATCAAGTAGACGGTATGGTTTTATTACAACAAAGAAAAATTAAATCAATAATAAAATCTGATTAAAATGTAAGTCTATGGAAGTTGGCCTTTTCGATAATTCAAAGCTTTCTGGATAACAGATATAGCCTGGAATTGTGGAATATGTTAAAGGGATACTGTCATGGGAAAAAAAGTTTTTTTCAAAATGCAAAAAAACATGTTTTCCCATGACAATAACCCTTTAATAACACAATATACCTGTGGATGTACTCAAAGTAAACCAACAGTTTTTACATTTTAAGACCAGAGCAACATGCAATGTTACAGTTCATATAGCAGTCAATGATGCATTAAGTAGGATTCGGGGTGGCAAACAAAATTGGCATTAAATAAACATAAGCACTAAGAAGTACAACACATTTTTCTAAACTGAAAGCAATTCATACCATCACAAATGAATAGCTTGACCAAGAGTCGTCAGACCACCAACCATTCGTAGCTTTGAATTTGCCAGTACTTCTGGTAGGACTCTTTTTCACACTATCTCGCAGGTTATTAAATCTACCCCGATTTTTAGACGATACAGGCAAGGTGGATGAGCTGTAAGACCTCTGCATGCACACTGCCTGTTGATACAGCTGTGCTGGAGTATGGTATAGCCTGGATTGAATTTCTAATGTTGCATTTCGGTAAAGGCTAGCCATCTTCAGTCCTTGCAACAGGATGTCTGGTAATACCACTTTCCATCCAAAACAGTATAGAAATGGAGAAAATTTCTGTTTACTTCAAACACAAAAACACCATGCACAGCAATGACTTGCAGTGGAGACAAATCCAATTTCATCCTGTAGTTCTTCCTCTCGTTAATTAAAAAGACCAACGGAACAACAAAGGACAATACGGTTTCTAGGCATGAATAATCAATTCTCAATACAGATTATAGAGTGACTAACAAAGGTCAGAACACAAGCTATGCCCAGATGAAGAAAGCCTTTTTGCGAACGAAAAAAATCAATTGATTTAGCCAGCACTAAAAGTGTGTCTGACTCATTAAATCTCAGAACGCTACAATTGCAAAGTGTAAACACACACACTCATTTATTGTGTGTGTGTGTAATATATACACATAAAATTTTTAAAGCATTACTAAAGTAAGCTTATAAAAAGTAGGTTATCTGCTACATCAGGAAACTGGTTATTGTTATAGATGTTCAAGTAATATTAGGGATGCACCGAATTCACTATTTTGGATTCAGCCGGACCCCCAAATCCTTCTTGAAAGATTCGGCCGAACACCGAATCCAAACCCTAATTTGCATATGCAAATTAGGGGCGGGAAGGGGTTCGGATTCGGTTCGGCTGGTTTATCCACAGTAAACAGGTGTGCAATAGAATGAGATGACTAAAGCAGTTCCCAAAATAGCAGTTAGCTGATTTTAGCCCTAGCTTGGGCAGTAGCCTCCCCTTTTTCTCATTTGGAAGTGTTGAATTGGCTCCTGCATAGACAGACTTGGGCGAATTTCAGCTCAACATGAGGAGGTGCACAGTTCTTTTACAAAAGCCAGTCTGTTTGCACAGCCTTCCAATTGTGAAGGAGACTGCTGCCCACGGTAGTGGATAAAATCAACCAGTGGCTTTTAGCTAGCTGATTTCCACACTGTTTGGCCCTAGCCTAAAGGCCTTGTAAGTTTTTGGTTACTAATGCCTCTATTACAGAAGACGTTTCTCAGAGATTTTTTTGGATGTGTCTGTCAACATTCCAGTATAGATTTTGTACTTTAAAACAATGGATCAGACTTCTGTTGAATTGCAAACACTGTCTGACTGCTAGTGATGATCCGTTATAGAACTTTAGGGCAACAACTCAGAGATTTTGTTGCTGCTAGAAAGCTGCAGAAAAGTTTCAAAGGAGCACATTCATATCCCATAAGATTGTATATGACTGTTAAAGCTATAAAATCATGATGGGTCTTCAACTAATGAAAAACCCATGGTAGAATACTGCGCAGGTCCTTTTTTTTTTTTGCAACCCGTACCCGCAACCTGCAAACCGCAACCCAGACCTGTGACCCGCATTCTTATCCACCTGGACCCGCAAGTACCTTAACCAAAACCCGGACCCGCAACCTGCAAACCGCAACCCAGACCTGTGACCGCATTCTTATCCACCTGGACCCACAAGTACCTTAACCAATACCCGGACGCGCTACACGCTGACCATCAAGAATCAGGAAGTGCGATCATTGTTACCGGAAGGGACATCTTCGGAAGTATTAGGTAAAAAAAATCCCAAGTCGGGGCACCGCGGGGGGGAGATGGCTGAGTGAGCCTGCTGGGCTTGGGGGTCTTCCCTGTCAAAGGGGTTATGGATCAGAGACAAGGGAGGGGGAAAAAAAGAATTCTGTGTCAGGCCACTGTTGGGGTGCCACGGGGGAGCAAGCCTGCTCAGCTTGGGGGTCTCCCCTGGCAAAAGGTTTAAGGATCCGAGACAAGAGAGGCAGAAAACAGGGACTTCCATGTCCGGCCCCCGCAAACCCACTGAACGACCGACCCGCATCTATACCTGCACCTTCTGCCTGCAACCTGCAGTGTACCGCAGTTTTTTTTGCGGGTAACCAACAGGTACCAGACCCGCTGCATGACTCCTCTAACCCATGGTCTTGCTTTGGACCTAGAGTTTACAGGATAAAGTGTTTCAGTAATTTGCATATTGTATATACATATCTTTTATTATGATGCAGACAGTGATATTCTGAGACAATTCACAACTAGACTATTTATTTTTCAGTTATTTAGCATTTGCTCAGCTTTATTTTGGTATCTCAGAAGATAGGATGCTTATTTCCCCAAGCAACCAGGCAGTGGTTCGAATGAGAAACTGCAATATGAACTAGAATATATATAGAAGTAAGAAAATTAAATGGTAGAAATAAAATTGTAGCTTCACAAAGAAATAGATTTTTGGCTACTGGGGTCAGTGACCCCTATTTGAAAGCTGAAAAGATGCAACACTTTTATTACAACAGAAAATGGGGAAAAAAATTATTGTATATTGGGTTTCCAGGAAGAAAGCGACAACCCTTCTCTGCTGCAGGTGACTAATCTCCCCAAAAATCTTCCTGCTTGCAAGAATGGAATCGCCTGTGGGTGGCATATGTATCACTTTGGTTTTCTGAAGTTGCACAAAGTTGCCACCACCCTTAGGTTATTTTGGCTACATACATTTAGGACAGATTATAAATGCTTGCGATTCAAATTAATCTAACCCGCAACTTGTGTAGCCAAAATTGTCAAAGACTGTGGAATCATACTAAAATAACTTATTTTGCAGACAAGAAACACTAACCCTCTAGGTAGTCACTATCCTTGAGGGTCTGTGTGTCAATCTCACGGACCAACCAGCTATTACTATCTTGTGCATTGTTTGATATTGGGTCCAGTGTTCTCGGCTATCTTTGTTGCCTAAGCAAAGGCCTACCCCTTCTGTAGCATTCATCACAGATACAGATAGTCCTCTGATGAAGCACCCAATGGCACAAAATGCGTCAGGAGAGAGAGTGGCTGACACGAGGTATGCAGACAGGGGGAGAGACACTGCCATACAGTTTGTTATGCATGAACACTTGCATATTTATCATGTAATTATTTGCTGTAAAATATGGTGAATTTGCACAATTAAATGCTTGGATGTGAGGTTCTGTGAATGTTTTTTTCTTGTTTTGACACAGATAGTACATGCCCTAAAAAGAAAAAAAAATGTATAGAGTTTTTTCTGTAAATGCATTTTGGCCACATTTATTCATTTGTTTTATTGGCCCTTTAATCAGTTGTTTGGGGCAACAAAATCAGGACTTCAGTCCATTAATCCTTTATGTTGTGCAGCTCTGGGAATGGATAGTTAAAGTGCCTAAAGCCAGTACACAAATATTCCTGAAATATAGGACACATGGATTCTCTTGTGTTTGCCAAATTCCACAAGTATGTAGAAAGTTAATGGGAATTGCAAATTTAAGCAAAACTAGAGCACAGTATGCATAAAATTTTAGTTTTAACACAATTTTCAACAGCCTCTTTTATTACTGTATTTACAGATCTATTTAACCCCCATTTAAATTATCACAATATCTGTTTATGATAAAAAACTGCCTTTTCCTTGTTTATTAATCTTACCCATAATTGTGTTACCTGATAGACAATGTAGATTGCGGCTGAGCTAATAGCGTATTTATTTGAAAAGACAGGAATAAAATATTTGAGGGTAGATTGTGTTATGCATAAGGAATTATTAAAAGCTAAAACTGCATCAAAGACAACAGCAGAAGTTTCCTTAGGGAAGCAGCAGACCTATACATTGGAGAAAATTGAGCGACATCAGTATATCACACCTCGGATCTCAATTAATACGCTCCATGCAAAGATAGAAATGCAAATAATTTAAACAGTTGTGTTGAGAAAAGTGTTTCTTGTTTACCAAAAGCAATGACGACAGATCACTTTAAAATTGCAGCTGCATCCCCTTCATTCAACTCAAAGATCTGACCAGGCAAACAACAACAATCAACTCACATAATTTTATCCTTGGTGACTCCATGGCAACCTACAAAGCGGTCTAAGGAGAGGTTTAAGGCTTCCATGACAAGGTTATAGCATGAGCAGAAACCCAGAATAATTACACTGCTATATAAAGTCAGTACAGTCAACCTCTAAACATGGAAAGCCACATTTAACATACTAACTAACTAGGACAGTATCATGTATTGTTATTTTTTAAAGGGGTTCAAAACCCCACAAATACATTGATAATTTTGCTCATTGGGATCTTTTGCACATTTCTGTAATTCATATTATTTCCTGTTTTTTTTATGGGTTTCAGATAGATTTGTGTAACTCCCCAAAATTTGAAAACCAAAAAGGGACAACAACTTGTGCCATGCATAGAGCACCAATATTGGTCACGCCTATTTCATGGCCACACCCCCAATTACAATGTCCATTTTACAAAGTTTTCAGGTTATGAAAGTTTGAACAAGTTTCTGGTAATGCGGTAAGGGCGTGGTTTTTTAAAAAAGCTGACCACTGCATATTTGCACCAACATAGTGTGCCATTGCCTAAGCTTGAAACTACTAGCATATTTGCACAGCTGTCGGCTGTGGCTAAAAATGCCATGTTTTATATAGTGAACTTATTACACCAGCCTAACGCTTCAGCTTTTTGCATCATTTGAAATCCTGGCAGGGAAGGAGGGACTAAAACACTGATGTTACAAATTGTAACAACTTCTCCACAGCTTAACAGTAGTCAGGCAGCTCAGCAAAGTAGTCAGAAAGTTCAGCAAAGTAGTCAGAAAGATCAGCAAAGTAGTCAGAAAGATCAGCAAAGTAGGCAGAAAGATCAGCAAAGTAGGCAGAAAGATCAGCAAAGTAGGCAGAAAGATCAGCAGGAGAGCAAGGGGCTAGGCTTAGGGAACGGTCACCACAGTCCCACAGAAAACGGGACAACAGGTTTTAAGCTGGGCCGCAGGTTGTACACCCCTGCACTAGACACATGTACACTTTTAGCATAGAGAGGTATGGTAGCTGGCACACTACACTTTTTGAGCTAAAAATGTGTCTAGTATAAAAAGTCCCAAACAGTCTAACAGTGCTCATATCTCAGAAACCACTCAAACAGAAAAAGAATTCAAAGAACTACTCAATAATTTTACACCAAATTAATTTTAAGGGTTTCGATAAAGTAGATAATTTTGTAAAGTCAACACAAGTACCAAATCAATTTTCTCAGAATGCTTGAAACTGAGCAATTCAGCATAGTGTAGCATACTATGCTTAATATGTTGTAAACAAATACAGATAGGGAACCCGTTATTCAGAATGCTTGTGAACCCATTATTCAGAATGCTTGGGATCTTTCCATAATTTGGATCTTCATCCTCAAGGCTTAAGAAAATAATGTAAACATTAAATAAAACCTGGTTTTGCTTCCAATAATTATTTATTATTATTAATTATATTATAATTATATCTTAGTTGAGATCAAGTACAAGCTGCTGTTTTATTATTACAGAAGAAAAAGGAAATATTGTGTAAAAATGTGTATTATTTGAATAAAATAAGAGACTATGCAAGGTGGCCATCTTGTAATTCAGAGCTCGCTGGAGACAGGGTTTCTGGATAACAGATCCCATACCTGTACTGCTCAGCTGTTAAATATATTTAATTGTTTGCCATGGGTTACTGCACACAGGCAGACTTTGTGCCTTTTATTACATATAGAGGTATGTGAGCCTGCTACAAAGCTGTCCTGAGTAATGCACATAAGGAGGCTCAGTGGTTAGCAATTCATTCCTATCCAGCAAGGAGTTTGCATGTTCCTCCCATGTTAGTGTGTTTCCTACAGTTACATAATATAAAATATACAGGATCCTAGTGTTCAAGCTCTGTAAAGCTCTGAAAAAATGTGTTCTGCACTGATGCTTGCAATAAGCAGAGAATTAGCTGTATATCTGAATGGAAAAAAAAGTTAAATGTTGCAAGCATTTAAAAGCAAAATGCTATCTATATAAAATAATGTGTTTATTTAGCTATTGGCTGCTGACTAAGATTTCTTCAATAATTTGCATGGAATCAAATATGAAGTACCCCAAATATGAATCTGGTTTCCTCTTTAAATGCTTGTGAAACAGCAACCTAATAGGGTCCATTATTTCATATGCAGTTTTGTCTGTGGCCCAGAGTAATTTAAATTGAAGTTGTCGTAGAAGAAGCCTAGAGAAAACAAGAACTACAGCGTGGCATGCACATAAATGACCTGTGTTAGTTGGGCAGTGTATAAGCAATGGGCAGGATGGTTCCTGAACAATTTCATTTAGGATCCTAAAGTCTGGAGTTCAGTCATGATGTGTCTATCACTATTAACTTATATTTATCATTTATTATACATAAATAATATACTAGCCAAAGTGTCCATTGGTAAAATGAAGCTGAAAAACAAATAATATATATTATAAATATATATTGCCAGCGGGATGGCACTCGGAATGCTTTGGTTTTTTAAGTCGAACGAAGATTCCTTGTGAGGCAACTTCTGGTGAATTTGGAAAACAAAGTGTTCCGAGTACCATTCCTTCGGCGATTTACAATCAAGCCAGCGGGGAGGCAGTTTGGGGAGATCAGTTGCCTGAAAATTAAGCGTTTTGTTGCTGGGTGACTAATCTCCACAAGAAGCTTCATGTGCCCCTTGCCCTTAACAACGTGTATTTTTGTGCCCCAAAAAGGTCCCCTATTATAGGCTTATAGGCTGCAACAGAGGCCATGCACCATTCACATACAACCCCTCAGTTCTAATGAGTAGATTATAACACAACGTTTGGCCTAATTGCACACAATCAAATAATTAGTCCTTCAGCCTGACAGGCCACATAGCAAGAGAAGCCGTCCTTGATCAGACAAAAATTGCTTGAGGGACACTAAATTTGTATAAATAAAGTCTTTAACTAGTCAAAAATGGAGCAAAGGTGTTTGCGAACATTACATTCCCCCATTAATATCACAATCTATAATACACATTTGCTTCTCAATATGGCTTGACAAAGTTACTCCAAATTTACAGAGTCTATGAGTAAGTACATAGTCAAAAAGCAAGCAATATGGTAGCACAAATTAGAAAAACTTTTAGGAAAGAGAAAATGTTTGGCAATGTTTTAATGTATACTGTAAAATATTATACAAATGTATTTAATTTATAAGAATAAATAAGCCTGCAGTATAAAAAGTGAATTTGAATAAAGCAGCACTTGCCCTGTCACCCTGCTTTTGTAGATAATCACCACATTGTTAAAAGACAAATACAAAAGACAAAACATCCATTATTTCCCCATCAATAAATAACATAGTTAGAGGGAAATATAATACTGTACAAAGCTGCAATGTATTGAAATGCTTCTCATTCAGAGAAATTAGTGGGTCTTATTACAATAGAGGAGGTATTATCCAGCGTTAAAAATGGAAAGCTGAGAAAGCATTATTAAAAATGCATTACAAGCCGACTTGTTTTTACTTGTATTATTATAAGGTTATTGATTACAGAAAATTCTTTAGTGTTACTCAAAGGCAACTTAAACCTACAGTTAAAATTATTTTTTAGCACGCCTTTGACAGAACTCTCACAAGAGGCTACATACATGCACCTAGCATCTTCTCTTGCTGTGATTGCTCTTCCCCTCGAGTTCAGTCAGTGAATGAATCCTTTCACACATTCATTAAAGAGGTTGTTCACCTTCCATTCAGTTGGCTTCAGATAGATCACCCGAAATAAAGACTTTTTCCTATTACTTTCTGTTTTCTATGTGTGACCGTTTTTCTAATATTGTTGTGTGAAATTACAATTTTCTCCTTTTAAATCAGCTTGAGGGGGGGGGTCGCCGACCCTGTAAACTGTTCTAAATTGATACATGTAGTTGATACAATTCTTATCTTTGCCCCTGCTGAGCAGAATCCCTGTGTTTTATTACAGGTAGTTATTGGAATTGATACAATAGTTGCCAATACTCCCAAAATAGCTGCTGAAAAAAGTATCAACTAAATATTTCTAAATTGTAACCGTTTAGAGCCTGCACCTGAATTACTGAGCCGACAGACTCAAACACCAGAGACAGGGACACAACTTTGATTTTTTTTTAAAAGTCTGTTTCTGGGGAACAATCTGAAAACAATTGAACTGAAAAAAGTGTTAGGAAGGCGAACCAACCCCTTTAAATGTAAAATAATCTCATAAAAGTAGTAAGGAAGGCAAAGTGAAGGACAGTTCTGCAGTTTCCATTCTCTTCTAAAGATGCTTGAAAGTTTATAGGGGTCTGATATGAAAAAATAATTTGAAGAGAAAAAAGAAGCCTCCTCCCTCTTTAACTTACTACTGCCCAAAGTGACGTCAGGTGGTGATCCTCCGCTATGAACTCTACTTTTTACAGCAAAACAAACAAATGGCTCTAAAGGGATTGTAGACCCCAAAAATAACATTTTGCATGATGAGAGGTAATTTAATTGCAATAAACTTTCCAATACAGATGAATTACTTTTTCCAGTGTTTTTTTTCTACAAATTTAAGTGAAACCAGAGATCCTGGCATTGCTACAAACACTGTTAACCTGGCCTGTGCTAGGAAAAATTCCATTACTTATAGGTAATAAAAGTACTCTTTATGCCTCAATCACGGAATTGCTACATCCAGGACAAAATATATGCTTTCATAATAAAACAAAAGAAAGCACAGACAATAAAACAAAAGAAAGCACAGACATTAGAACGAGTGCACTTTGATGTTAAAGCAGGAGTCATTATTTAAAATAATCCCATTTAAAAATACATGGAGTACATCTAAAAGGAAATAAAAATGTCCCTATCAAGCAGTTATAAACAATGTTGTTCCAACAAGTGGCTAGTTACCTGGGCGGAGCTGGCAGCGACAGAGATGCAGTCAATAAAGCTGTGTCTGCGAGTAAAAAAAGCCACTATCTGCTGCCACCAAGAGGGTTCAGGATCAGCTCTAAGCTCTTCGGAGGAGCCTTTCTTTGCCCAGAGCTTCTGTTTTGGGCCTACAGAGCTATGGCTGGAGCTGGTATTTCCACCTCGGTTGCTGCGGGAGTACAGGAGTGTGTTGTTTCCGAAAATGTAATTCATCTCTGCAGCTCTGCAGGTGGTTGCCAGGCAGTCTTACTCCTCTACCAGCTGCTGAGTGGTGAAGAATCAGCAAGAACTGCAGATAGAATTACAGCAGCATCACATCCAAATCACTGAATAAAAATCCTGAATCCATTCCCTGTTCATTGTTCTTGCCTCATAATCCTGTCACACGGCACACTATACCTGCTCCATGTCTAACAAGGGGGGCTCACTCTCATGCTACGTTCACAAGGAGAGAAAAAATAGCAATTCAACTTGCTGCTTCTGCCCATGATGCTTTCCTTTCAGGTCTGCAGGGATCAAAGGCAGCTCCTCTTTTGTCAGCTGCTAACTAGGCAGCCTGAAGCCAGGAAGTGAGGTGGATGAGGAGCAGGTAGGATGCTAGACGCATTTCACTGCTGACACACACTTGGGGCTTCCTCATTTAATGCACTGGGTGGGGAGAGGCTGCATCACAAATTACCAAATTTTCAATCACTGTCTGTTGTTAAATTCAATGACAGTCTCACTGCTGGCATCAATTAAACATAAGCATAGAGCAAATAGAGAAAGTCGACCTATTGATCCTCCTCACAGACTCTATTAGTTAAGTGTTTGCAATTAAACAGCAACTAAAATCTCATACAAAAACGGATGATGTTCCTGGAAAGGTTACATTAGCATTGATTTCTTTGCTACTGTTAAGCATTTGCAGAAAAATCATCTAATGGTATGAAATTCACCATAAGGGCAATTTTCTCATCAAAAATCCTGAGGAAATAACGAACTGGAGACCAGTATACATTCTGAGAGTGGAGAATTTGGGGGGGTGAGAATTTAAAGGATTTATTTAGAAGGCGAATATGCGGTAACAAAGAGTTTTTAAAAAGCATGTGTGTTATTTGTAGGGATGCACCCAATACATTTGCAAATTATGGGTGGGAAGGGGAAACCTTGTTTTGTGTCAAAAAGTCACGTGAGTTCCCTCCATGACCCTAATTTGGATTCGGTTCGGCCAGGCAGAAGGATACGGCCGAATCCTGCTGAAAAAGGCCGAATTCCTAACCGAATCCTGGATTCGGTGCATCCGTAGTTATTTGTGCTGTACTAGCTACAGGACAAGCTACTGTCACTTTGTTACAAATATACAAGGCAAAACATTTATTGACTGAAGGGGGGAGTCTATGAAAGTTAGAGGCCTATCTGACAATGGGGCCCTCCATCTCTGCACTGTAACAACACTGTGCTGGGTTCTTGAATGGAGTTCAGTTTTCCATAAACGCTGTGATAGTTTGAACAGCTGTACAGGCCACTGCTCTGTTCTGTCATTGATCTGACAAGGACACAACTCTTGTACCAAGTTACAGATCAGGTCTTTGGAATGTTACGTACTGTGAGTTCCGTGTACCTGTCAGATCACAGACAAGAAACAACAGTGGCAGAGTTCAACTGAAGCAGTCAGAGCATTACACTGGGTTTGGGGTCACTGCTTTAAATGCCCAACACAGTGAAATTACAGCATTGTGGATTACACTGGCCAGGTGCTACACAAAATGACTGCAATCCATACAGTTTTCATAAAAAAAAAGCTGTAAAGTTGCAGAAATAAGTATTATTAGTGACAGATAAACAGGGGCGATCCTGGCCCCTCTGCCACCTGAAGTTTCTCAACTTGCCTCATTGGCTGAGCGCCCCTGCAGATAAATATTTCAGTTCTTATACAAGAACCGTTAACACTTTATAAAGGTTGAAAAATAAGAAACCAAATATTGATATATAAACATAAGTAGATAAACTACCAGATTTCTGCTGATAGGAGCACCGGCCAGGGGTTTCAGGTAGATAGATACAATCACTTGGGGGTGCCTAAAGTTTTGCACCCCCCAAGTGCCTCCAGCCTTTCCTTCTCATTTAAAATGACATACAATACAAGACAAAGCTCTACACTGCAAAGTTATTGGCATCTCTAATTACTAGGTATGCACTGAATCCAGCATACAGTTCAGATTTCGGCTGGTTTCTAGCACTTCTTGAAGCAATAGCTCTATTTTGCATTTCTTAAAATATATTACAACATAGTAAACATACATTTGTCAAAAATACGAAAAGCATAAGACAACCAGTACTAGTTGTTCAAATTGGATTTCCAAATGAGTGTTGGCACATTTTGCCTGCGATAACAGCACATTACAAAATTAAGTAGTTTTACTACAAGATAAAAATAGGTTTAGTAAAAATAGCAATCAATCTGATGCTTGAATTTAAACAGCAACCAGGAAAAGCTACCCGATAAACAGACGTTATTGGTGTCCAGAACTGGATTAGACTTTTACTTAAGCTGTGTGTGGCCCAACTTGTTAAATAGTCATTTAAAATTTATATGTATTAGCTTAAAGGGGTGGTTCACCTTTAAGTCAACTTTTAGTATGTTATGGAATAGCCAATTCTAAGCAACTTTTCAAGTGGTCTTCATAAGTTACTTTTTATAGTTTATCATTATTTGCATTCTTCTGGCTCTTTCCGGTTTTTAAAATGGGGGTCACTGACCCCATCTACTTTTTATTACTCATCTTTCTATTCAGACCCTCGCCTACTCATGTTTCAGTCTCTTTTTCAAACCACTGCATTTTTTTGTGAGAGCATTTAAATGCTGACAACTAAATCTTACTTATTATATGGATTCCTGTGTGGAGGCGAAATGTCCGAAAACTGGTAAGGTCTCATTATTAGAATTACATTTTAAGAAAATTGTTAAATGCCTGCCTGCATACTATGCTTTTAACATAGCAACGTTAGCACCATTCACTTCTGCCATGGGAGTACCACTTAACAAGAAAAGCACTGCATTATTTAGGTTTGCTTCAGAATTCTGATATAATACATACAATGGCCTTTAAGAGCACCATGTAGGAACATAACCTTGTCCATGGATTAACAGAAGAAAGAAAAAAAAGCTTCCCCGTTAAAAATACATTCAGATTCACTTTCTGGATGCCTCAAAGCAAATATAATCATGATTGGTGTTCAGCTCTCGCATAGGACTATCAAACAATTAAAGGGATCAGATAATAGTGTTGCTCCAGCAGAATTCTTTACTGAAATCAATTTTTCAAAAACAAAAAATTTTTTTTTTTTATATTTACTTTTGAAATCTGACATGGGGCAGACATATGTCAGTTTCCCAGCTGCCCCCAGTCATGTGACTTGTGCTCTGAAACTTCAGTCACTCTTTCTGCTACACTGCAAGTTGTAGTGATACCACTCCTGTCCCTCCCCCCACCCACCCCCAGCAGCCTAACAACAGAACAATGGGAAGGTAACCAGAGAGCAGATCCCTAAAGCTGGCCATACACAAGCAGATAAAGCTGCTGATATTGGTCGTTTAAACAGATTTGACAGCTTATCTGCCAATAGGCATAAACGTTAGGATTACCCCGATATATAGCCCTGCCAGTTAGTGGCATATCGGGCGAAAGATCCTTGCATCTATGGCCAGCTTAACACAAGTTAACAGCTGCCTAGCAGATCTAAGAACAACACTCAATAGTAAACGTGGCCATAGATGCACAGATAAAATTTGATTTTAGGGATGCACTGAAGCCACTATTTTGGATTAGGCCGAAATACTGAACCCTCATTTGCATATGCAAATTAGGGGTGGGAAGGGGAAAACATTTTTACTTCCTTGTTTTGTGACAAAAAGTCATGTAATTTTCCTCCCTGCATATGCAAATTAGGGTTCGGTTTTGGTTCGGCTGGGCAGAACCCATTGTTAGTGCTGAATCATGGGATACAGGTAGAATTCTATTGTTTCTACCGGTTTATCCGACGATTCAGCTTCAGATCCTTTCCAAGAGAGATTGTAATTGTACGGTCTATGGCCGCCTTAAAAGCCAAGTCCCTCAACTTTATTAAGCAGAATGATGCTTTTCAGTGTGTATTATTTCAGTGTGTATTAAAGAGGCAAAGAAATGACTGTATTTTTTTAAACTTCCTAAAGCTACTTTGCTGTTAAAATGAAGCAAACCATATCTGATAAACAGCCAAACACTGAAAGTTCATGAGATTCTATACCAGGGTATACCAGGTGTCCAACCTGCAGCCCAGGATGGATATGAATGCGGCACAGCTATAAAAGCTTGGTTCTCAAGGAAACGTCATAATATAAAAATAAGTTTTTTTTATCCTGGTGTCCCATATTCCAGTGTATAGCTCCATCTGGTTATCCAACTGGTAATATAACAATTCTCAACAAACCGCACTCCAAGGACTGTATAAGTGAAATGACCAAAAAGAATTTATTTTGCCGTTTCAGCTCCTATACTCGGGTCGTCATCAGGAAGTCCCTGATCTCATACCACCAAGCGTCAGTGTGCTACTTGTAACAAGTGTGCTGATAATGTTTCTAAAAAAAATTAAAAAAAGAGAGATTATCAGCACACTTGCTACAAGTAGCACACTGACGCTTGGTGGTATGAAATTTTAAATGGGCAGGGAGAGCTGTATGGCAGTCCCTACTAAGGGGATATAGAAAGTTGTAGTGCAACTGGCTTCCCTACACAGGTTACTGAACTACAACTCCCAGCACCAACACCCAGAGAGCTGCAACCTTGGCCCAGGGCTAGAGGGGAGAGAGATGAAGCTGCTCCTGGAACCCCTTAAGTGACCCCTGTGAAAGGGTTGTTCGACCCCCAAAGGGGTCCCGACCCCCAGGTTGAGAACCACTGCTTTAATGAAACCCAGAGATTCTGCTCAACAGGGGCAAAGAGAAGAAATGTATCAACTAAATGTATCAATTTAGAAGAGTTTAGAGGGTCAGCAACCCCCTCCTAGAGCTGCATTAGAAGGTGAAAAATGACACTTTATATTTCAATATTAGAAAAACGGTCACACATAGAAAATAGAAAGTCACTGAAAAAAGTCATGATTTATGGTGATCTATCTGAAAACATCTAGTTGTTTGAAGGTGAACAACCCCTTTGAGTATTTGGCCGGTGTCCTATAAAGATACTTCTGCATGTGACCAAGTTGATTCCATGCATGAGAAGATTTCAGATGAGCTTCATTTTATTAGCATCAGAGACTGATGAACACAAAATATCACAACAGTATAAATCAAAATATTAACCAACATATCAGTTCAGTACAGTAACTTTGCCACAAAGGTCCTTCTTTATTTATATTCAAAATATCTTGCAAGCCCTGATTCATTATGGGAGAAACCTGAAACAACATAGTCAGTGCTAGAGTCTGCTGAGGACCTGGGGATGAGGAAAGTATTTGTGGGATAAGAAAAGCATTAAATGAAGGGTTGGTTTAATAGAAGACTTAATAAACCATGTCAGTAGTTTGCACACTGGCTCCATTCATCTGTATTGTGTGCCAAGACAATATATATTGCAGGATTCAATTGGAAAATTGAGAAAAAGAAATAGCAAATAAAGAATACTGGATTAGAGCTAGAAGGTAGACCAGTACACAGGCAAGGCCCTTCAATTTAGCGGTGCCCAATCCCTCAAACGTTTATGTATATAGACCCTGGGGTTCAATTGTGCCAGCACATTTCCGCAGGCCTTACAGAGATTATATATATCATTCACATCATTCTCTGCTAGGGTTGCCACCTTTTCCTGAAAAAAATACCGGCCTTCCTATATATTTATCTTTTTTTCCTATTAATAACATTGGGATCAAACAACAAAAATACCGGCCAGGCCGGTAAAATACCGGCCAGGTGGCAACCCTATTCTCTGCTCCAGCGGTGCTTGCAATCTATGGCCATAGTAAGTGTGAATGTGATAGGGACCTATTTATCAGAAACCAGTTAACCTGGTTTTTAAAATGTGGAAGGGAAATGTGGAAGGGAACCAAAGTACCCAGGATAAACCTACAAGGACATGGGGAGAACATACAAGTGTTTTGTATAGGGTGTCCTGGCTAGAATTCAACTGAGCCAATCAAGAATGTTTGTTCTATGTTTTGGGGCCCCAGTAAGAATCCTAGCATGTTGTTGTACTTGTGGTAAAAAGGTACAGAAGGGCCCCAGTGAGAATCCTAGCATGTTGTTGTACTTGTGGTAAAAAGGTACAGAAGGGCCCCAGTGAGAATCCTAGCATGTTGTTGTACTTGCGGTACAAAGGTACAGAAAACAGCACACAGGTAACTTATTTTGCAATTTATATCCTAGGCCAAAACTGGAATGCTCCAGTAGTAAAATTGGCATAAATATGAGCATTAAATAAAGTATGCTACTATGTATGAAGCCAGTATGAATGTATTACTTCTCCATTAAGGACTGCTGTAATTGCATTAGAGATTTGAAAGCACAGTATTTAATATGCAAGCAAGCAAAATCCCAAAGCTTTTATTAAAATGCCCCTTTAGGCTGCTTATACAGCCATTTAAAGAAATGCAAAATGCATAGTCTTGCATACAAGGTGAGGAAATTAAATATTCAAAGGCAATCCAGCTAATAAATAATGCAAAACACTTTAGGAAAAATTAATGCATCTATATATTATAAACATTCTGCAGTAATAACCACTGCATATAAGCCACACCCAAAACATGCACATATGTAGTGCCTAAATGCATTCAAACAATATTCACCCTTCTTTACTGTGCTTGCACACTGTCGCACAAGGACAAGGAGAAGTTGTGCCCTTCAAGATTTACAGAGGCCAACAGATGAGCAAAATTGTTAAGTCAGGGTTTGCAGCTAAAAAGATGCCTACAGACTCCAATGGGTGAAAAAAATTGTAACGAATAAAAAAAATAAATAAAAAAAAAGTCATCCATAGATTTCACTGCATTTTTTTTTTACTATTTTGCTAATTTTGGGAGAAGTGAAACGGGTTAGATTTGCCATCTACACTTTTGCTGCCCTCTGATTTTTTTACTATAGCTGCTGACAAAGTATTGCTTTTACAATTTTCAATTTTAACAAAAGCGATCCCCTTATTTGGAATGGTGCTAAATGGAAACTAAAGCGCCATTTCATCAATCATTCCATCTAGAAACAGGGTACATAAGAGGTTTGAAGAAATCCACAAGCAATGACGGCACATCTAGATCCAATTT
>CM044440.1:89689728-89700724 GCA_024363595.1 Xenopus borealis
CCCCCCCCCCACCACTTTACTTCCCAGCCCTGCAGAACTCAAGTAGCTTTGTATTTTATTATTAATATTTCCAACGCTAAAGGCAGGGGACAAAGATCATGGAGCCAGATTTAAAAAGATAAATTTGGATTCCGATTGAAGGATTATTGTGCTGCAGCCACTGGTTCTGCAAAGAAAATTTGTATTAAACTATACAAAAAGTATATAATCCACATTAGATTACATGACAACACATGCAGTCTGCATTTTCTGATTCTTCATCAGTCTTCATGTACAGGTATGGGACCTATTATCCAGAATAACACGTCGGAGTGGACACAAGGGACACCTTACCTATTCACTTATTTAGTGTATATGCTAATCACATAAAGGTGTGTGTATATATTTGGAAAATACTACACTAGATTGGCGGAAATCTCTCTTTTTTTCTTTTATATTCTCTCTTTTTTTTGTGGATCTGACCTCATGCTGAGAGCGCTGGTTATCCCTTAAAACTTCGAATCTGAGGAAAAGTCATGTTACAAAGGATATAGGAGGAGCGGGGACTCTGCCCATTGCCCAGTTAGTAATAATAATATAATAAGTCTATTTAAAGGGGACATTTTGCATAACATTTTGCCTGATTTTTTCTAAAGATTTAGATAAAATGCCAGATTAAAACTGTATTTGTCTCAACCTAGATTCCAGGGCTCCAAATATATTAATTTTCCTTTGGTATTGTTTTTCCTCATTAATTACAAATGAGGGCAACACACGAGGTGATAAGGGCAAATATATTGTATCCATATATCCATAGCCCCACACAGCTGATTAACAGCAGCATGCTAATTAAAGGAAAACTATAACCCCCAAACAATGTAGGTCTCTATAAAAAGATATTGCATAAAACTACTCATATGTAAAACCCTGCTTCATGTAAATAAACCATTTTCATAAGAATACTTTTTTTAGTAGCGTGTGCCATTGGGTAATCATAAATAGAAAATAGCGACAGCCTCCTGGGATCGATTGATTCAACGGTGCACACAAACATTCCAAACAAACTATAAATTTTGGTCACATGAGCCAATTAACAGACAGAGTTCAGTCTTTTGTTCCAACACTTCTTCCTGTTACAGTTGAAATATTTCTGGTCAGGTGATCTCTGAGGCAGCACACAGACAGACCATCACGAAATGGTGACACAAGGCAGGAGATGTAAAAGGGCAATATTTACTTAAATATATATTCCAGTTTGGTAAGAGTCTTTAATATGCCACTTAATTTTATATAAACTATCTGTTGCTCAAGTATTCATGTTGAGGGTATAGTTTTCCTTTAAATAATAATGGTTCAAAGAATGTCAGGCAAGGGCTGAACTCCACAGACCATGTGTTTTTTCTCAGTCCGTCAGATCACTCACAAATTGTCTGTGGAGTTCAGCATTAATTGGTCGGCCCGCACACATTTTCACCTCACCAAATCCGGCCCTCGTTGCAAAAACTTTGGAGGCCCCTGTAATAAACAACGTGGTTAATTTCAACAACTCGCTACTTAAAAGCTGAGAAGTGGGAGTGTCCCTGGTTCTAGCTGAAGCTAAATACATTTAGCATTGGCATATGTACTCTTTGAATGCCAACAGGTTTGTTAAGTTAGGTCTTAAGCTTTGGTATAAAACAAAGTTCATGTACAACATATTTTATTGGCTTTTGTTAGGCTGCGGTTTTTAACAGTTATTTTTTATATTGTGGCTGTTATCGATTTGCTGCAAATCTGACAGGTGTTAGAGAAAGTCAGCGTTTTTACATTTCCTTTTTTACTTCATATTGTTTGTTTTGGTAGTATTGAATAAATACACTTTGCAAAAAAATTCTGTTTACTCCCAAATCCATATCAATGAAAGTTGCATCAGACTTCAAGGGGCAGACTGAAAATCTGATTCTGAAGTCACCACATCTGTCATTGTCTACATTTTTGGCCACACATTTTCAAAGGTGGAAATTGCAGCAATTTATTCCAAGACATACAACATTAGCTTGCATCTGTGCTCAGATCCTACAGGTCAAATACATCACACATTCTAGCCACAGAAATGCTGCACCAATTAAAGGGATCCTGTCATGGGAAAAAAAAATTTTTCAAAATGCATCAGTTAATAGTGCTGTTCCAGCAGAATTCTGCATTGAAATCCATTTCTCAAAAGAACAAACAGATTTCTTTATATTTCATTTTGAAATCTGATATGGGGCTAGACATATTGTAAATTTCCCAGCTGCCCCAAGTCATGTGATTTGTGCTCTGATAAAGTTCAATCACTCTTTACTGCTGTACTGTAAGTTGGAGTGATATCACCCCCTCCCTTTCCCCCACCCAGCAGCCTAACAAAAGAACAATGAGAAGGTAACCAGATAACAGCTCCCTACACAAGATAACAGCTGCCTGATAGATATAAGAACAACACTCAATAGTAAGGGCTAGAGCAGACGGGGAGATTCGGGGGCAATTTGTCGCCTGGCGACTTCTCGCCGCGACTTGTAGCCCCCGAACCTCCCTGAATAGCCAAGTCCTTAGGCGCACCGGCGTTACTTGAAAACGCCTGCGCCTATTCACACGCAGCGGCGCGATTTGTGGAATCGCTCCAAATTGACTCGCGAGTCAATTTGGAGCGATTACACAAATCGCGCCGCTGCGTGTGAATAGGCGCAGGCGTTTTCGGTATTCGGCCAAATCTTTCGGGAAAAATCCAAAATAGTGGATTCGGTGCATCCCTACATGCAAGTCCCCAAAAACCATTTTCCTGTGCCTTGCTCACTACGGCAACTCTCCTTTGCAACAGGTCTATTAAGAACATGCAAAATATTATAGAAATTGGAGTGTGGAGAAGACTGTGCATATACATCTTTAAAAAGCAAAACATTTACAAATTACACTTAATGGTATAATGAATTATTTTTGCTTTCCGTAAACATACGGTTTAATTTAGGTTTACAAATTCTATAAATGCAAAATGATATATACCTAGAACAAAACCCATAAGCTGGCTTTACAAAAGTCAATAAAAGCTACCAACTCAGTCCTTTCAGAGTTGGCATCTTATTGGCACATGTATGGTACCCACCATAAAGCCCACCCAACCAACAGCTGGCTGAAAATTGGTCCAATATCAGAAGTGCAGGTTTAAAAATCTTGTCAGGTTAAGGACCTCATTCCCATTACTGTATTTTCATCATTTAGCCCAGAGTGGCACAGGATGAGATGCAGCTTAATGCAGACATATCGGGGAAAGATACCTTACCAAAACGGATGGATCTTTACTTGGAAGGCCGGCTATAGTAAAGGTCCTATGTATGGTTGATAATTATGTTTGCATAAAGACAACAGCAGAGGGAGCCACATAACAGCACAAAACAGCTAGTTGTATATCAAATGCAAGAAAAGAAAAATCACAAGAAGGTAAAGCTTATAATTTTTATCTTACAAAATATGCATGTGACTGTTTTGTCACAATTGACTGTATTCTTCACTTAGAGGTAAATAAAACAGCAATAAAGGCATTTCACGGCTCAAGTGCATATAACCAGGAAGCCAGTTAAAATTATACTTTTTTAAATATTATTTTACATATACTTAATACAGAATAAACAAGCACAAATGTCACAATGACAAGTCATTCTGAGCTATAGGTATTATATAAACACACACTGCTTTGTTTCAATACAATAAATGCTAAAATTCATTAGAACTCTTCAAATTAACAAGACAAAAAAAACATGCTAAAAACTACAGATTTAACAGAAAGGAAAGAGATTAGCTTTTTGACTTACCTTTGTTGTTACAATGCACAGACAGTCCATGATTCCATGGTATAACAACGAAATGTTAAATTGTAACATAATGTTGATAATGTCACAGAGACATAGAATGAATGAAGCATGACTTCAATATGCACAATTCTAGAACGTCTGACTGTATTTGTATAGAATAGTGCTGTAGAACACAGAAGGTGGCAAAAAATTTTAACTTCTGTTGCTGTTCACCAAACAGGAGCATCAAAATACAAGTGGGAAAAAATTTGCTTTATTTCATGCACTCTGCGAACATATTGGAAGCTCATTGCAATACAGCATAAAAAAACGGGATCTAGAGTATGCGGATATCCTCTGTAATAAGATGAATGGATGAATGAATAAGATGAATCTCGAAAAGTACTGTAGTACTCTGGCATATAAAAGAATCTGCAACAGCCCAATTCAGCTTCTGCAGCTGGAGATCAATGACTTTCTTGGGCAGTATGAATGGACTATTCCATTTTTAAATCTAATTGAGGGGGGGGGAGTGGACTATTTAAAGGCACACTTGGAGGTTTCATGTGTGATGCTAAAAAGAATACCTGCCTACCTCTCGCTTCTAACATAGCAATGATACAAAGAGAAAAAAATGGTGGGGGGAATGGCAACAGCAAGAAAATGAGAGGGGAGTGCAATTCACTCACTACAAAGTAGCTGAAAGCCCACACACACATACAGTTCTTGCAAATAGAAATTAAGAGAGCAGTAGCTTACCAATACCCATATATTGTAATAGGTGTAGTATTAATCATCTGGCAAAACTATTTTAGGAAGAATTACTGCAAAAGTTCCTATAGTTTGAGAGATTGAAAAGATTTTAATTTGTGCTAAAGTACTATAATACTACAGTGAAACAGCAAACGAGTCACAAAATCGCTGGTTTATATAGACACTTTAGGAAATGGTGTTTGTCTGTGTGCTTCTATAAACATCCTATCATCTGGGAATGCTTCCTCCACTAAATGTTTGAATATTTGTGGGATTTACTGCCATTTATAAAAGACCATTAGTTTGGTGTGCGTATATGTCCCGCATCACAATCTGCACAGTTCTTCCAATCCTGACTCAGTAAAGGTTTCCACTATTTTAAATGGAATACCTGTTGCATTATCCAATAACCGGCAGAGAAATGATGGCAGCAGGTCTGGATATAGCTGCTTGCCATGGAAACCCCTAATGTGAAGAGTCAGACAAATAACTGTTGCATGGACATTGCCTACAGAGACAATGTGGAACTTGGCAGGGAATGTCCATCCTTCAACCTCAGATCAGTCATGGAAAATTCCATTATGCACTCAATTTACAGTTGACCAAGGAAGCCCGAGCATGGCAAAAATCTGACAAACGATATCACAATGACTTGGAAAGGTGGCATCTTATGATGGTGCCATTACTGAAATCACTGAGCCTTCAATACAATGCCACTAATTGTAAACTATACATGAGCTCTATTTCCTAGTGTGTCTTACACTTAAGAAAACAATGTCCCGCTTCAATCAGCGCCTGATCCAAACATCGAGCGGAGTCGCTATATTAGGTTTTAAAGAATGCGGCTTTATTCCAACACACTATGCATGTACATGGCAGTGGGTATGTGCAACAACTGACGCGTTTCGTGCCCTTACAGCACTTCCTCAGAGTTACGTGTAAAACAATTGTGATGCTAATTAAATAGTTTCAGTGATACCCACTGCCATGTACATGCATAGTGTGTTTGAATAAAGCCGCGTGTTTTCTTGTTTGGATGTACCGGATGGAAGTTGCCGGGTTTTCCCGCGAAAGCTGCGACAAAGGAGGAGCGCTATACCGGCAAGGGTGAGCTCCACTGATTTACTACAAACACTTATTTTCTCTTACACTAGACTCTGTATGTTTAGAATTCTTGCCCACACTCAGCAGGCCGATAGAAGCCCTTGAGTGGCATTAGCCAGAGTGTTAGAAAAATTAATTCTCAAAAAAACAGCTACTTCAGGTTATCACAGCCCAGCAAATCTTAAAAAGCATAGCTAGACAGGTATGGTTACCAGGCATGTGCTTCAGAGTCTATCAACTCACTGATCTCTCCCCCTCATCAAATGACTCACTTAATTAAAATGCATGTGCTCACTTTTAAAACAACTTAACACCCACAAATACATCTGCAAATGTAATGAGACATCTAAATGGCCCAAGAGCAACAAATACTATGTTTCTGCTAGGTATGCCATCAGTTAAGTTAAAGGGATACTGTCATGGGAAAACGTTTTTTTTTAAATGCATCAGTTACTATTGCTGCTCCAGTAGACTTGTGCACTGAAATCAATTTCTCAAAAGAGCAAACAGATTTTTTATTTTCACTTTTGAAATCTGCCCCTGGTCATGTGACTTGTGCCAGCACTTTAGGAGGGAACTGCTTTCTGGCAGGCTGTTGTTTTTCCTTCTCAATGTAAATGGAGGAGTCACATTGGGACATGAGTTTTTACTATTGAGATCTACCAGGCAGCTGTTATCTTGTGTTAGGGAGCTGCTATCTGGTTACCTTCCCATTGTTCTGTTGTTAGGTTGCTGGGGGGGGGGGGGGGGTGATATCACTCCAACTTGAAGTACAGCAGTAAAGAGTGACTGAAGTTTATCAGACCACAAGTCACATGACTTGATGCAACTTGACAAAATGTCTAGTCCCATGTCAGATTTCAAAATGAAATGTAAAAAATAGGGATGAACCAAATCCAGGATTCGGTCAGGATTCGGCCTTTTTCAGCAGGATTTGGATTCGGCCGAACCAAATCCTAATTTGCATATGCAAATTAGGGCCAGGAAGGGAAATCACGTGACTTCATGGCACAAAACAAGGAAGTAAAAAAATTTTCTCCTTCTCACCCATAATTTGCATATGCAAATTAGGGCTCCGATTCGGTACGGTATTCGGCCGAATCTTTCGGGAAGGATTCAGGGGTTCGGCCGAATCCAAAATAGTGGATTCGGTGCATCCCTAGTAAAAAAAAATCTGTTTGCTCTTTTGAGAAATGGAATAGCCAACAATTACAAAACAGGCAGCACTACAGTTCCACTGATAATATACATGACTGAGGAGTACTAACCCTTACACACAACTAGTTTATTTTCCTGTGTTTGAATACCAAATATAAAAAAGCAAAAATGGATCATAGGGAACATTCGGCTCTGCCTATGAATGTATAGATTAGTTTTCTGAAAATGCCAGAGAGGCTGCTTTAAAATGCCAAAGCAGTCATTATTGGGCATGAGGGGGCTGAATAGGACACTTTGTATTTGAAATGCCAGGGTCTATTCTGAAACTCAGTTTAGACTTCTAGAAACATCCAAAAATGCTTTGACTGCTTACAATAGATTCTTACCCTTCAAAAGCAATTACATAGATCTACAGTACAAACATCTGATTAAGGTGGCCATACATGGGCTGATAAGAGCTGCCGACAGACTGAGTCTGCAATTTATCGGCCCATAAGTGGGGCCCTCCGACGGGCTTCCCCGACTGATATCTGGTAGAAAGTCGGGCAGGACTAAAAATCCCGTCAGATCTGTTGATGCTGTCCCGCAATCCGACCACCCGTATCCGCATAAATCTCAAGGTGGGCATATCGGAGAGAGATCAACTCCATGTATGGCCACTTTAGAAGCATTTTTAAAAGTCTAAATTTTACATGGATTAATCAATACTTACACTCACTTTGCATTGCTCCAATATTTATATACTAGAAATTATATACTAGCATGAATTCAAACCTTAATTAAAACATGGTCCAGGTATGGGACCGGTTATCCAGAATTCTAGGGAACTGGGGCTTTCCGGATAATGGATCTTTCCGTAATTTGGGTCTTCAGTCTACTAGAAAATCATGTAAACATTAAATAAACCCAAATAGGCTGGTTTTGCTTCCAATAAGGATTAATTATATCTTAGATCGGACCAAGTACAAGCTACCGTTTTATTATTACAGAGAAAAAGGAAATAATTTTTTAAAATGTGGATTTTTTTTTATTATAATTGATTCTATGGGAGATTACCTTTCCGTAATTCGGAGCATTCTGGATAATGGGTTTCTGGATAACGCATCCCATACCTGTACATGTTCCAGTAAAGGGGCAATATTTGTACCATAAACCAACAGAATTATGTATAAAAGAGGATGAATGAAAACCTACCTCGACATTTAAAATAAGGCTGCTTGGTAGAGTTTCACAGGTTGCGGTGGAATTATGAAGGCTGGAATACTCCCATGTATTTACAGGCTGTGCTGGCTCAGTCGGCTTAGTATTGTTTCTGGATTTAGGGTTGTCCAGTAAGGTCACTTCATAAAACTCCTGTATATCTGAGAAATTTAGAAGCAGTTATTAAAATAAAAACCAAGGAACAAGTGATGGATGTTGACAATTCCTTCTATAAGGTGCAATATTCAGAGAATTACCTATGAGTCTTAAAGGAGAACTAATCCCTTAAAATGAATGCGACTAAAAATTTCATATTTTACAGCCAAAAGTTTCAGCTTGTCAATAGCAGCAATGATCCAGGACTTCAAACCTGTCACAGGGGTCACCATGCTCAGTGGGCTCTGAGCAGCTGTTGAGAAGCTAAGATTAGGGGTTGCTGCAAATTATCAGTAGAAAATTAGGTTTGTCTGTAATATAAGCTGATGCTACAAGGCTGATGCTAGTTGTACTGGTTTCTGTGCTTTGGAGACACAGATCTTTACTGCTAAAGGGCTGTGGTTGCCTTGGGCTGGTACAGAAGCTCATAACATAATGTGCAACATTTCTACCGACTGCTTTTGTTAACCTTTAGATCTCCTTTAAAGACACGAATAACTGAAGTATCCTCTGCAATTGGTCTTTATTTATTTTTTTCTGTACAGCCTTTCATGTATGCCTTTTTCCATCTTAAATATAAATTAATACTTCTATAAATCCCTTTCCCTTTGTCCCAAAGGTAGCAACAACTTAGAGATAAGTTGCCTTTTGGAATGAGGAAAAATTAATTTCCATTAAATATAATTTTTTTAAAAGCCCAATTACTTTGTAGTTATAGTAGTACACAGGCAAATCCTGGCATGATCCACCACTAAACACCACAATCTTCTAACTGTTTCAGTACCTCGATACCTTTGGGAATAATAGAATAATGACAATAGCAGCCTATTAAGCCTATTAAGTAAGCACCTGCACATATTAAGCAAGTCTTTAGTCTCTCGTTATGTACATATGCATAATATGTGGGATCATGCAACATCCTGGAACACATATTGGGCAACCTGGAGTGCTCACTTATGCATGTGCCCATGGCTGCCTATACTGGGAGATCTCTCCGATGGCAGAGGGCATGACACTCAGTAGGCTTTTATTCTTGCAAATATACTATGGATTCCTTATCTGGAGTGTGGGCTCTGGTAGGAAAAACATTTTTTTTGATGATAGGTACCTTGGAAAGCTGAATACTTAAGCAAGACAGTTTACATCATATTAACTGCCATTTTGATGAATCATACCAAAATGGAAAACATATTAGTTAATACTGCCTTTTACATTATTTCACTTGAGCCCCCATTGTATAGCCTCTGTGCGGTCTCAGAGATCACCCAATAGAAATACTGCAGCTCTAACTAGAACAGGAACTTTGTCCCTTAAAGGGGTGGTTCACCTTCGAGTTAACTTTTAGTATATTGTAGAAAGGCCAATTCTAAGGAACTTTTTAATTGGTCTTCATCATTTATTTTTCATAGTTCAATGATTTGCAATTTTCTTCTGTTTAATTGCGGCTTTCAAATGGGGGTCACGGACACCATCTAAAAACAAATGCTCTGTAAGGCTACACATGTATTGTTATTGCCACTTTTTGTTACATATTCTATTCAGTCTTTTTCCTATTCATATTCCAGTCTCTTATTCAACTCAATGCAGGGTTGCTAGGGTAATTTGTACCCTAGAAACCAAATTGCTGACACTGCAAACTAGAGAGTTGCTAAATAAAAAGCTAAATAACTATAAAACCCCAAACAATGAAAACCAATTGCAAAGTGTCTCAGAATATCACGCTCTACATTATACTAAAAGTTAACTCAAAGGTGAACAACCCCTTTAATTGGCTCATGTGACCTAACATGTATGGTTGGTTTTGTTTGTGTGTTCTACAAATGGCACATAATAGTAAAATGTTTATTGTTCAGATACGGGTTTATTCACACAAGTTACAGGGGAGCTGTTTTATGCAAAATAATTTTCTAGACACCAACATTGCCAGGAAGTAAAGTTTTCCTATAAAAGCTTGTTGGGGAATAATCCAAAGACCAGAGATCACTTGAGTTGAAAGGGTTAATCCAAGCAAGCTGCTTTAGCAAAAGCCATTTAACCAGTAGTTCAAACATCATGTAGTGCCAAACTTATTTTACCCTCATGGAAATGTAAAAAAGCATTCAAACAGTTCCTATGGTGTCAGTTATCGGATGTAGTTGACTATTGGCAGCTGCTTTGTGGACTGGCACCTACAGGAGGCTCTGTTTGGCAGCACATGGTTTTTAAGCAACAAAAACATACCAAGCCAGGAAACATGCTGCTCACGAGCCACTAGTTGGGAAACCGTCGTAGTGGTTTGCAAAGGCTTAATAGCTGGACCATGAGGCTATTCTACAGATCTGGGCTACTTCCCTGAATCTAAGAGCACTTTGGAGACAGGTTTACTCAAAGCAATATAGCTTACGTAAACAATGCAGCAACAGACACTTGGGAGCTTTTGGAAGCCTGAAAAATAATTTGCTGTGGGGCCCTGTAATATCTAGTTATGCCACCAACTATAGAGTTACTAAACAAAAAGCTAATTTAAAAAAATAATGAACAAAGACCAATTTCAGATTGACTTAGAACATCACTGTCTTTATTATACTAGAGCTGGCCACAGACTCAAAGATAAAGTTGTATGAAACAAATGTTTGTACAATTTTGAGGCCCAGAGTAATTTTTTCGTACCATGGCATTGATGAGCAACTTATGAGCTGATTTTAAGCACAAGGAAACCCCGATTCACTGGATGGTGCCAATATGTTAGGTACTCACCAGTGAACAGCACCTTCATTTTACTTATCTTTACCAGGCATCCCCTGCTCAGACTTGGATTTGATGCATTTTTTTTCCTAAATAGGGCACCAATCCAGGGGGGGGGG
>CM044440.1:89729735-89744230 GCA_024363595.1 Xenopus borealis
AAGGGACAATGCTGCAGAAAATGCAATATAGGGACACAGCTAGGGTGGCCACCTTTTCTTGAAAAAAATACAGGCCTTCCTATATGTTTATCTTTTTTTTTTATTAATAATATTGGGATCAACCCTCAAAAATACCCAGCCGATAAAATACCGGCCAGGTGGCAAACCTAGACACAGCCTAATAGGGATTAGGTCTAGTGAGTTCCCTGATCCCCTGTGTGACGATCCAGGCCACTGTGCTGTCTCTGGAGAAAAGTCCCTGGCATCTACCTTGGAAGATCTGTGTGATCAGGTGTGCCTGTATATACTGCATCTACCTTGTCAGCTCTATGTGAGCAGGGTGTGACTATATACTGACAATGCCTGTACCACTAAGTAAGTAAACCTGTGGATCATTTGTCTTGGACAAATAAAAGTAATTTTGTTATATTGCAAGAACCTCCTGGCGCTCATTCTTTCCTGTTTTGTTGCACAGTAGCCTGAGAGTTGTAGTTTCACTAAACCATTCCTGAAATCTTCCATTTGGCGAAGGTGCTAGCCCAAAGTGTTTGAGTCACAAGTAACCCATGCTCTAACAACGAGCTGGACATTAACCCCTTTTTGGATTGCTTAGCCAAGTTAGCGTTACATAGTAATAGGTTATTTCAGAAATGCAGATGAACACAATCACACCAAAGTATGGCATGCAAAGCTTTTATGTGCACACATTTCCTGTGAGCAACGAGTCTCCTTGTTTGCCCTATGCATGGAAAAACAATAGGGGGAGAGTCCTTATAATCAAAGGAAAATTGTTGTATATTTGTTTACTCAGATTCCCTTTTTTAAATATTACATTTTGTTCAGAAACCATTCAGTGTGACAACTATGCAATAAAAAGGCAAATCATTGGTGTTATTTAAAACAAAAACAAAAGTAATAAGCAAACTGTGTATCATAGATTTTCATTTTATGGAAAGCTTCGGAACCATCTGTGCTTTCTGTTACCTAGAGGAGTTTTGGCATGTACGTTCATCTCCCACACATGGGGAGCTTGCCCAAAAAAATTTACATCGCTCCTTACCTACATTTAAGGGGATTGTATCATTCACAACTTAAAGGGGAATTCGGGGGGGGGGGTTGAATTCTCCTTTATGCATTTTATTCAGAAGATATGGAACAATGTGTAAACTACCCAGCATTATAGGAAAAATTATATCAAAAACACATTATAATTTTCTTTCTTTTTTTTTAAACTATACTTTTTGTATCTTTAAAAGGTCACAAACAACTTTTAGAAACACAAAGGGATAAAGTCACTAAAAGTCGAATTGTCGCCAGTGAAGGCCTTGCAACACTTTACCCCACTTCTCCAGGCGTAAATTCGTTACCACTACGCTAATTCACTAAAATGCAAAGTTGCATCTCTGTAGCGGAACGCTCAGGGGCGATCCAGATGATATCGCCGCATGAAGTGGCCTTCAGTATGCTGCCCCCCCTCCCCACAGCGCTCATTTTTTCAGCGCCAGACAGGGGAAGGGGGGGTCTACAGCTCCATCCGAATTTCCGGGTTGAAAATGGGAAATTCGGCTCTTAGTTACCAGGAGCGGCTTTTTTGCTGCCCCTGGTAACAGGGGGGCACTGCCGTCTGAGGCGAGTGCCTCAACTCACCTCATTGGCAGAGCGCCCCTGGGAATGTTAGCAACTTCATATTGAACAAGCACTTCATAGTGAACTTTCACTAGTGCTCATTTCTGCTTATTATTATTAATAATAATAATATTAAAAATAATATGTATTTATATAGCACCAACATGCCTCTCTTATGCTTAGGTCATTTTAAATAGGGTGGGTGCATACTGTATAGGTCATATACACATCTTTATTAGAGATGTTGGGGCAACTGTCCAAGGAAGCAAAATAAAGACAGAAGAGATCCTCTAATGCTCTAGACATGAGACAACGCTAAAACAAATGTGGCATGGCCATCAAATGGTAAAAAAAAAGTTTTTAAAATATGAAAAAAGCCAGCTTTTTAAAATAAATTTTTATGACTTTTCCACATACAGGATATGATGTCACTGACATAAGACTGAGGAGGATGTAGCATCAACTTATTAGTTCAGCAGGTCTAAGGTGGCGAAGGAAACTCTGGAGAAAGAGGTAACGTTCTGTAAAATTCACACTTGATGAATTTGCGGAGTAATGATCATTCGCCCAACCGAAAATTCACCTGGCGATATGACGCAAATCTACGCTAGTGACAGTCCTTTCGCGAGCAAATTGTCCTCTTTGCCTGTTAGTTAATTGGTAACAGGGGCGATCCTGGTCCCTCCACCACCTGAGGCAGCTTGTGTTGCTGCCGCCCCACCCCCCTCCCTGTGCGCTCACCTTTTTGCACCCGAGGAGGGGTCCATGAGGGCAGCAGAGCGGGTTTTTTGTTCAGAGGTTTGTTTTTGTACATAATTGATAGTTGAAGTTTCTAAACCTGACTGTTTTGCCAACCTGACTGTCCCATCTAAGTGACTGTCCCATCTAAGTGACTGTCCCATCTAAGCCTCTCAGTTAGAGTTTCTAATACTTTTTGAGCAGATAAGTTCTGCCTGTGGTCGCATCTATCCTGTATACCTGAAAGGGAAAATAAGTTGAACAGTCTTACTTTATATATTGGGGCCCAGCAAAAAGTCTCTTGAGCTGTACCCTACCATTACTAAGGATGGCACTAATGATGGGTAGAACCAACCAGCTCTTCCCTAGATGTATAGTAGCTTTCAAAGCCAATATTACAATTGCAGAATTCCTTCCCCAAAGAGTAAAGAGTTCAGCTAACATCTCACCCATTTTTCTACACTCTCATCGCTTTATATGCATATTAAGTGTGTTTGCATACAGTATGTCCTGTGTGTGCGAGACAGGGCACAGTGTAGTGTTTCCCTACAATGTGAGCTCAGCAAGATATCCACATTTCCTAAAAGCAGGTGGAGACTGTTTACGTTCAGAGCCAGCAAAGATTAAGGGAAGCCATAAAAGGGACATCTTGTAATATGTGCCAGTGTAAAGCTTCTCTTCTGGCTAAAGCACTGAGGCATTCCTGAATACTGGTTCCAAACATGCATGTGTGTCTGTCTTTCATGGGGAATAGCAGACATGTACACCATGTTTCTAGGACTTTTACAGTAACAAAACATCAGTCATTTCTACAGGGCTGTAAGACTACTGAATGTAACACTTAGGGGCAGATTTATCAAGGGTCGAATTTCGAAGTGTAAAATATTTCAAATTCGACCATCGAATTCAAATACTTTGTCTTCGAATATCGAGGTCAAAGGATTTTTCTCTAAATTGGGCATTCCTTTTCTTCAATGTGAAAACACTTGTGAAAGCAAATTCTCTGGAAGGTCCCCATAGGCCAGGGGTGTCCAAACTGCGGCCCGAGGGCCAAATGCGACCCAGGATGGATATGAATGCGGCCCAGCTTGAAATGCTGAGTTCCCGAGAAAACTTCATGTTGCATATAGGATATGCATGATATAGGAGGAGAGGGGACTCTTCCCATTGCCCAATTAGTAATAATAATATAATAATAAGTCTATTTAATATCCAGGTGTCCCTTATTCCAGTGAATATCTCCATCTGGTTATCCAACTGGTATTGTAGGTTGTTTTTGTGTATTTTCTTTACTTTTGCAAATCAAAAGTGTTTGTGTATTTCATGTGTGGCCCCCAGACAATTTTTTTTCTTCCAATGTGGCCCTCGAAACCAAAAGTTTGGACACCCTTGCCATAGGCTAACATAGCAATTCGGCAGGTTTAATTTGGCGAAGTATTGAAAGCGAAGTTTGTTTAAAGAGATAGTACTTTGATTGTCAGAATTGAAGGATTTCACTTCGAATCGATCGATTGAATGGTCGTACGTTCGAAGTAGCCTATTTGATCGTCGAAGTATCCAAGAATTACTGCAAAATTCTAAGTTTTTTAACTTCGAAAATTCACTCGAACCTTAGTAAATCTGCCCATTAAAATGGAAAGTTTTTATTCCACATCAAAGGCTCTATTCAACAGGAAGGGGTAAGAGGTACCTAACAATTGGCACCCTCTAGTGACACCCACCCAGTCATTTCGGCATTATTTAGATGTCCATGAAATATATTTTGCCTCAACATTCATAACACTGTTTGCTAGCTTTGAAATTGAGAAATGTCATGATTTCCAAATCTGTCTGAAAGATTTATTTCAACTCTGCTCACTTAAATAAAACAAAATCTTGGCACACGCTGTGGCTGAAACAACTATGGTCAACCGCACACAACAATCCCCCCACCACCACACTTCCCTAGCCTTTCCCATCCCCCTCTTTCCCAGTTATGTGTTTGGCCTATTGGGCTGGATAGTTCTATAAATACCACAGCAAAACATCAGACAACGCCATTGTTTAGAAATGTTTTGATGGTAAATTACAATAAACATAAAGTTCAAAAACATCTTTCCAGTTTATAAGTGACAAAGCTTTTATTTTTCTGAAAACTGTGTAGGGGGAAAACACTGATCGAAAAATAAATCGGAACTGGGATTTTGCTGCAATTAAGGGCAGGGCTAGCCTGGCGCCCTAGGCAACCTGGCCAGCCCGGCGCCCAATAGCACGTGCAGAAAAAAAATCACACTCGCACCTGCGCAAGAAAAGGATGCGTGCACCAGCATGAAAAGGACGCCATGACATGCCGAATCAGGTGCAGAGATCGGACCCCCAGCTTTGCGCCCTTGGCACGTGCCTATTCTGTCTACCCCTTGGCCAGGCCCTGTTTAAGGTTTTGATGGTAAATTACAATAAAAATAAAGTTCAAAAATCTTTCCAGTTTATAAGTGAAAAAGCTTTTATTTTTCTGAAAAACTGGGATTTTTGAAGGGCATTTAAAGGCAAAAAAATAAAATCCAATTTTTAATTAAAAAATGTGTACAGTTTTTAGAAGAAACCTGACTGTATGCAGTTAAATTCTCCCTTCATTTACTTCTGTGGATAGGAATTGTCAGACGGTCCCTAACTGCTCTGCAGGGAAACAATCATACTTATGAACAGCAGGGGGAGCCCTCGCCTTACTTCCCAGCCATGTAGAACTCAAGCAGCTTTGTTTTTTTGTTCCCTGTTTTGATCATTTATGACAATCCCTAAAAAGCCCAGGCCACACTGAGCATGTGGACAGTAGTCTTGGTCTTGCAAAGATGTTTAATAAAGTTACAAGATGACAGCACCAGTGGCCAACTTTGAAAGCATAAATCCTATGTTTGATTAGGTTTTATGGTGCAGTAAGTTCGTGTTTATGTTAAGTGTACAAAATACAGCATTTCTAGCCTTATTCTATTTTAGACTTTCCTTTTCCTTTAAGGGCAGGGCTGGGCCAGGCTAGCCAGGCGCACTAGGCAACCTGGCCAGCCAGACACCCAATAGCACGTGTCAAAAAAAATGACGCGCACCTGCACAAGAAAAGAATGCGTACGCCAGTGTGAAAAGGACTTGCGCCAGCGTGAAAAGGACAAGCGCCAGTGAGAAAAGGACACCATGGCATGCTGAATCAGGCGCCGCCAGAGCACAGAGACCATACCCCCAGCTTTGCGCCCTTGGCACTTGCCTTCTCAGCCTTCCCCTTGGTCCAGCCCTGATTAAGGGTGACTAATATACCCGAATATTCTCATCTGTCTCTGCCCTAAGGCAGATAATGGCCCTGAAGATTAATACATCTGCTCCTTTATATTCTTATTTTCTTTTTTAGAGCTCTACACTGCTACAAAGGGGGGTATACAATACCATAAATTAAAATTAAATATTTCCAATTGCAGAAATAGATTAATGGTGCTAAATTGCCCCACTGCAGTTAACCATGGCAACCAGTTACAGCTTTGCTTTAATGTCCTAACTTGCAGTAGCCTGTCCAAAGCTAACTGCTCATGGGATATAAATGTATAGTTTAGTGCCTATTTTGTAACTGAGTCCTTTGTGACCTAGAAAAATGCAGAATTTTAATTCAAAGCCCCAATTTTATATTTACCAATTTATTTTGCTTACTTTTAATTCTGAATGCCAAATACATATCTTTCCTTACGTTCCACTCTGTGAGAAAGGCATGTGGTAATGTTTCATCCAAATCAGTATCTGTAAACAGCAGACAGTTGCTCCATTTACTCACATTACCTATGAAGAATTCTATTCTCCCTGATGGAATCTCATTAAACTCCAAGTCACTGGTACAATTCTAACTAACTATAGTTAGCAACTGGAAAAACTGCAATTCCAATAACAACATTAAAAGCCAAAATATTAAATATAGCAACTGAAAAACTATATTATATAAAACTATATAATATATACCTATATTCTATAAAACAACACAGAGGATTAGGTAACTTTTTAATTGTTTTGTTAAAAAAAGATAAACAAAGTAATAAAAGTTTTTCAGGACACATCAGGGTCATCAGATGTGTCTATACAGTATCTATAAAATTGTACAGAAAAGAGTGCCACGAGATTGTTAAAACCATGGTAACCAGATTTGTTAAACTTTGGTCTGGGTACCCCAGTTTCTGAGGTAAGTTTGATAAGAGGAATTGCTTTATTAACCATTTGCTGCCATGAGGAAACACCGGGTAGAGTTATGACCATCCAGTTGATGTCAGTCTTTTCTAGCATAGAACAACAGATAATGGTATTGGTTTGGGACGTAATTGGTGAGACTAATATCATCCAAAATGCCTAGGAGGCACATTTTGGGTGATTTTATATTAGGGAATTCTAGGTCATTCACTAGAATGTTAATAATATTTATCCAAAAATTGGTGGTGAAGACAATATCCTGTGCGTTTTTTGCCTGCATCGAAGACAGGAGTTGTTCATCAACCCCCCCATTTAAAAAAATCTGATGGTGTAATGTAGATCTGGTTTATGATTTTAAATCAAATAAGTTTATCCTTGGTGGAAATTAAGAAATAGTGGAAATTCTCTGTTGTTTCCTCCAAGTCCTCCTGAGTCATGTCAGGTATTTCCTGCACCCATTTGTCCATCATGGGGATAAAGTTTTGGGTAACTGGGTTTAAGAGAGTCTGGTATATCCTTGAAATGATTTAAGATATTTCAAGTGAATGAAGAGCTTCCAGTGGGGTGGTATTTAGTGTTGGTTTGAGTGTTGAGAATTGTGCCCTGAATGTGTGTCTGAGTTGTAAGTTTTGGTAGAATGGAATGTGTTGTTGGATGTATTTTTGGGAGATTACCTGGTAAGTCAAGAATAGTCCTGTTCTGGGACAGAATATAAATCCTTGGACCTGCTTGAAGTGGGTTAGGTACAGTATAAGTTGCCCCATAGAGGGAGTTTAGAGCAAAGCAGTGGGAGAGAATTGCACAGGAATTTTATGGCTGATTGCCACTCTTTGTGTGGGGTAGCAAGGGTGGGGTGTAGAGGGCCAACATCATTAATATGATGATATGGAAAGTTTTGGAGACCAACTATGGATTCCAAAATCAATGACTGTAAAGAACATTTTGGATTGTATGGATCTAGGAGGAAGTACCATTCTGAGTAATATATTGTAGTTGTGAAGCTAAGTAAGTAATACAAATATAAGTTTGGGATGGCTAAACCTTCAGCACTGTATGGAGTCATCAGTTTTTTCCCAGGCTTCATTTGAAGGGCAATGCAATTGTATTCATTCGTTTGAGAATGGCTTTGGTAAGTATTGTTGGAAAATTATGAAGAACATAGAGTTAGGGGGAATTAGGACCAATGTGAAATGTCTTCTGGCCTGGAGGAGATTATAGGTTGGAGGGTAAGTTGGACATATTTGGTGTTATTTCAATGAATTTCTATACATAAATTTTTTAATGGAGAAGGAAAAGTTAAAACTAAGTAGGTTTTATCAGAAAGGTCTATATGAATACACTAGTAAACCATCAAAGTTATTCTGCTCAGTTACCTGTCAAAATAAACACCACATTTCTGTCCTTCTAATGTGTACACATGGGCTTTTATATCAGACTGGTTTTCAGCTTAAACTTCCAGGGCTAGGGCTTGAGCATGCTCAGTTTGCTCTTCTCCCCCTCCCTCCTCCCCTCCATGCTGTAATGTGAGCTCAGAGCTATGAGTGAGCAGGGAGAGACCCAGGCAGAAAGTGATGTCACAACAAGCTAATATTGCAGTTGCAATTCTAAACTCAGGTTTACTCAGGTATGGAAAAGCATTCTAAAGAATAACAATGGTGTTCTAACTGATGTGGTAGCTTTACTTTTCCTTTAAAGCAGGATAGCAATTTCAGTTGAATATCTGAAGGAAATTCTGGCAGAAGGAAATTCTCTCTAGCAAACAACAAAGGTTGTTTGTAGACTGTCAAAAATGGTCCATACTTTCAAGAAGATTGGTTAATGATTCTATGGGATCTGCCAGATACATTAAGAGGTCATCAGCAAAGACTGACACTTTTTCAATTGTAGTGCCATATGTCAGCCTCCCTAATCAATTAATCAATGTGGCTAGTGGTTCAATGGCCACTGCAAATAAAGTGAGGGAAAGGGGGTGGCTTTATGTTCTTCCTCTGGCCAACAGGAAGGGTTTTTTTTTATATGGCAGCTTGACCCAAGAACATTCTCCAATGCCAGGAGGTCCACCCCCACAAATAGTCACATTCAATAGAGTCAAATGCTTCTGCTGAATTAAGCAGTGCAACAACTATCAAAACATATGATGGATAAACACTCAATGAATATTATATTCAACAGAGAATTAATATAATAACCATTCGACTCAAACAAACTGTGAATCCCACCATTCATCCTAAAATGAGAAGTAGCCTAATGCAACAAAACAAAAAAATGGCATAAAAATGTGGCTAATTTCACATGACAAGTTTTTGACATTTTAGTCTGTTTCCATGGTAATATATAATGAAAGGATTTCTATAATGCTTCTGACTGGGTAATATTCAGGTTCTTTTTTATCTTTCTCATGTGAATATCTTGCAGAGCCATCTAAAAAGTGCATGCTTCCACACACTGCAATAATAGAAGTCTAACTTATTGTATGGGAAGGAAAGCAATCTTACAAACAGTTGATAACAAAGAATCCTGCATTACCTAGCTTGAACAGCCGTACATTGTTTCCTTTCATTTAGCTCACAGAAATGCAAATGCAACAAATTATTTCAGAGACTGAAACGATTGCAAATTAAATGCACTTATTAAATGTCAGTAAACCTTTGGAGAATGCATATAGTATCATACTGTACATACAGTACATTATGTTTATTTCCTTTGTTATATCAAAATCATCATTGTACTTGTCTAGGGATTTATCCTACTCTGTTAAGTAAAACCCGAACTGCAGGCCAGGTATGTAAAAGGTATGTATGGGAAGAGATGTTCCTGTATCAGATGTACTCATACACTGTGGAAGAATTTTTGCAGGAATGTCAGGAGGTTTCCTCAAGGTTATAAAGGGCAAGGGATCAGCCATGTTTAGCCTCAATGAGCTCCACTCAGTGCCAAGATAGTAAGTAAAAGGATACCACAATAAACAAGAATGCATCATGGGGAAGGCCTGAGCTTCTTTGTGCACTTGAAATCTAAAGATAAATTAGGGTGACTAAGGCTATGGTCAGATGAAACGGATTCCTCCCAGGCGGAGGATTGGCTGCCTGGCTGCTTCCCCTCTTTTATGCAGGTGTGGTGGATTCTGGCGCAAAATACAAAATGACATATTTCAGTGCACCTCTGCCTGCACCGAGCAGAGACAATGCTTCTGGCTGCAGGCAGAGCAAGAGCAGCGTGGGGAGCAGATTATCGGCCTGTTATCAACAAAAACAGCAGCACTCCGGTATTATTGTAAAAGTGCAAATCTTTTCTTAAAGTGCCCTCAGGCACTGTGTTTCTCCCCAGGCCTAGATTCACAACTGTGTGGCCCTAGCCTAATAAGGCAGTGAGAGGATGAAATGATGAAAGCAGTAAAGTTAGTACCCCAGTCATGTGCTGGAACTCAAGTAGCTAAACTCAGGGAAGAAAGAAGTCTCTTGGAGCACACTTGGAAGTCCCAGGTAGGTTCCAGTCAGCCCATGTTTTGCTTGTCTATGGATATCTTCATCAGCATTGCTTCTTCAAAAATCATGCACCTAGAGGTAATAATGAGTCATTCAAGTTCGTCGAGTGGGTTAAGATTTTTCTCTCCCTAATGACCAATTTTAGTGTAATCTGAGGAATCTGTCAAATTATCTAACCATCTGACATTGGTCAGAAAATTGATCGGGCAGGTTAGAAAATTTTCATTGTCCAACTGTTTGCAGGCCTAAGCAGGCAAATAACTACAGTTTCCTACAGTTTTTAACTAGACAACATCGCTTGAAATGGTCTTTTTAGTTGATGGAATAATTGTATATTTTACATTGATCATTTCAGGATAAGCTTGATCTTACAATAATTAAAAGATCTTTTAAAAATATTAACATCTATGGATGTCTTTTTAACAAGAAATGGCAATATAGATAAGATTTGGTAATATAAATTATAATTCACTCACCAAAACAGTAAGTCTGAATCACACTGTGTCCCTTTAATAACCTTATAGGGAATTTTGGAAACGCTGAACTTGATGTACTTTTCCACCAAATTATTTTAGAAAGAAGCTAAGCGCAAGGTCACATGTTTCGTTTTTATGTTGTGTTTTTAAAAACGTACAGCCGAGCATAAATACTCACAAAATAAAGCTCAATTGAAAATAATGGAATATGCACTATAGCAATTCCCACGGGGTGCTTGCGAGATGGATTTATAGATTTTGCATATACGTATTTACGACATTGTATGTTGGTGAATGCTGACAGACCAAATCCAAATCCTAATTTGCATATGGAAATTAGCGACGGAAGGGAAATCACTTAACTTTTTGTTAAATTTTTTTTCCACTTTTTACCTTTCGGACGCTAATTTGCATATGCATATTAGGATTTGGATTCAGTTCTATATTTGGCCATCACATACATTTTTGTCACAAAACAAGGAAGTAATAATTGATTTTTTTCCCCAATTTTTACTTTTCTGACGCTAATTTGCATATGCAAATTTGAATTTGAATTCGGTTCGGTATTTGGCCGAATCGCAAATAGTGGATTTGGTGCATCCCTAATATATAGTGCCAGTTAACTGGACAACCCCTAAATGGAATGTTTCTCCCAGAATGATCAATTAGGCAATGCTCAGGGCCACTATTCACTCAGCCTGAAAGCTGATGTTGGAATTAGTTACCACCTGTGAAAATAGGGTGGGACTTGGTTTGAGCAAAGGCCTGGACCTAGGCGGCAAATTGTTAGTGGCAGCATGGCGCCCAGCTGCTTTATGGGGAGAACTGGGGAAGTGCTTGTGGGGTGTGGTAGTGTGCGGCCAAGGGGCCCCTGCCTGGGAAATCCAGCCCTGACCTTGAACAGGTAGGGTTGCCACCTTTTCAGGAAAAACATACCGGCCTTCCTTTATATTTCATTTTTTTCCCTATTAATAACATTGGAATCAGCCATCATTTTTACCAGCCAGGCCAGTAAAATACCGACCAGGTGGCAACCCTATGTACAGTTAATGTTGTTGATTAGTATCAATGCATGCTCATTGTAATATAATCCCCATACAGGTTTTCTCCCCTGAATAAAAATTGACCTGATATAAGCTTGAATATTCCCAAAGGGAATTATACAGGACAACTTGTATAACTTAGGTTTACTAAAGGTCTACTTAGGTTTACTAAAGGTCTACTTAGGTTTACTAAAGGTGGTAAAAATAGCAAAGGTTTGTTCCACCAAACAGATGCCCCTCCTGCCTAGGACCGAAAATTCTGCAGGTTCCAGAAAACAAGAGGAGTCTGGCACTGCCCAAATTCACTAAACAAATTTGTGTAGAGACACTGGTGGTTACAGTGAGCATGTTTGCCACACTTTTGTACAGGAAACCCTCATCTTATTTTATGTCACTGATTCCTCTGTGATACGACAATTAAAGGGGATATAAAGGAAAAAAAATAAAATCCAATTTTTACTTTCTTAAATGAAAAAGAACTCTGTCTCCAATATACTTTAATATTTTTTTTTTATAATAAACCTGACTGTATGCAGTGAAATTCCCCCTTCGTTTTACTTGCTGTAATAGCTGCAGATAGAAAGCGCCAGATGGTCCCTAACTGCTCTTCAGGGAAACAATCATACTTTCAAACGGCACCTTACTTACCAGAACTCAAGCAGATTTGTTTGTTTCCCTGTAGAGCAGCTGGTGACTGTGTAGATTTGTATTCACAGACCCAGTGCAGTCTGTATATTCTGATTATTAATCAGTCTTGCTGTATCGGCTTCTGGCAGATATTAGCTGACTTGTGCTGTTTTGATAATTTATGACAATCCCTAAGTTTAACCTCCCAACTGAAGCCCAGACCACACCGAGCATGTGCGTAGTCTTAGTAATGCAAAGATGTTTTACAAAGTTATACAAAATACAGCATTTCTAACATGATTCTTAGACTTTAGTTGCCCTTTAAATCTTTCCAAAGGGTCCTCTAGCTGGCTGTGATTCACTATAGTGGTGGAAAATATTGGAAACTCTTTAACCAATCACATAATTTCCTTATTTAAAAATTTCCATGCTCCTCATCTTCTTTAACTAATTATTTTCTCCTGCATGTACTACAACTGACTTGGATTCCTGCTGACTATAAACATAATAGAATTTGTAACTGTGCTAATGCCACAGAGGACGTGATAATGGTTTGTTGTTTCTTCAGTCACTTTTAATCATTCTTTTGTTATGCATTTTATTTCCTATATCATTGCAAAGTGAAAAAATGTATAGTTTATTATTCATTTAATGTGTCTGGTCCTGAATAATTTTTATCTGTATGTATATGTATATATAGCATTGCCTTGTACAAAAATAACATTCCTTTGTCACTGTAAACATTAGCTGAATATGCACATATGAATCTCCTTTCTATGACACATAGCTCATCCATTTCAAGGCTGTTTACTCTTTTTCAAATATATTATTATATATAATATAATTACTATTGCACCCCTTTTAAGACAGAAGCTTTGGAAAGGCACAGAGAAGATAATGTAGCACTTTCTAAACATGAAACTAAGGTTGGGTGACAAAATATAGCATTACTAGGGTTAGGGTTGCACTAGGTTGCTCCCAGGCCCATTCAAAGCATTCCAAGATTACTGTGCAGAGCAATTATCTACATTAGCTCCCTATTTATGTGTTGGGGGTGATACTTTTCTGTATCCCAAGGGTGTCTTGTATATTCAGAAAGGTACAAAAAAAGCTGAAAAAGACAATTGAAAAACAGAAAATATTAACTCAGTGAAGTGTGCAAAGTGCAAATTCTGCTTGTATCTGTTTTACTTAAAGTTTGTGGAAGGCACTATTTTCTAGAAAGGCTTCATTTCCAGTGTGCATTTTCAATCCTTGGACAGTAACAGAAATTGATGCAACCCACTAAGGGAATCTTGTAATTAGTGGCAGGTCCAGGCTGATAAAAAAAAATGTCCTATGTGTAATTCATCATAACAGGCTGGGTAGGTGGTTTTTTGTTAAAGGAGTGTCTATGGGCACAGGTACCATTCTATATAGCATAAAAATTGTTATTGGCTGCCAGTGGCATAACTAGATATTACTGGGCCCCACAGAAGATTATGAATTAGGACCTCATGGGGCCCCTATACCTCCTGGGTCCCCCTGCAGCCACAGGGTCTGCTTCCTTTATACAGTAGTTATGCCCCTGTTGGCTGCTCAAACATTTTATTTTTCCTTTTAAATCCTTGGGCATTTTACCCTAAATCAACATCTTCTTTGTGCAATGACAAATATTTGGGAGTCATTAACAAATTACCTAATTCAGATAGGTGTCCTATTTATAATCTAGCTACTGTTGCATCAACTCTACAGATGACGCCAGCATGATATTAAATCAGACATGAGAAAGATCGGCTTCTGCTGTTATACTGACTACTCTGCTTTTTAAGAAAGATGCATGGAATGATAACCACAGCACTATTGCCTTGTTATGAAATATTAATATTTGGATTGAATTACTCAATATTTTATACAGCAAAATGCCCTTTGCTCTACTTGTGCACATTAGCCCATATCTGTGCGGTTTTCATTTATTTAAACCACTGATAATTTATTAATGATTGGTGCAAAAATACAAAACTATTTTGGTAATATACCACAACTGCATGCCCATAGAGGTATTGGCCAGGGTGATGGAAATATAAGATTGATAATCTATGGAGATATTCTTGCGGCATTAAGAGTCGATTACAATAATGCTTGGTATGGCTCCCACTGGCTGTAACCAGGTTGCACTCACTCTTGAAAAATCATACTGTATGTTGCTGGGGAATGATCAGCGATCACGTATTAACCCTTTCACTGCCAGCCATTTTGTCCAAAACCGAACATCTACTGCAAAGCAGTTTTTAGACATTTTGTACTCTTTTGCTTTAAGGGCCTTT
>CM044440.1:89846379-89856451 GCA_024363595.1 Xenopus borealis
GCTGTGTGTTACTCTCTATCAGCGTCTGGAAAGTCACCGGTCTGACTGACGTGCCAGGCTTCAACTTCTGACAGTCGTGACCTCCCGCGGCCCTCCAGCTCTTTTTCAATTGCATCTTGCAGCAGGTCAGTCAGGCTCAGGGAGGGTGGGAGTTGCAGTTCCTGGTCTGGAGGGCCGCCCATTTGGACATCTCTGCGCTCTTGTTCTTGAGTTGTGAGAAAGAGATGCTCTAACAAAGTGTGTATATGGAGTAACCGGACAGGACAATTCTTTTGTTGTGTTTCTGGGGATTTGTGACACTGGCAAAGCACCATTAGCTTGCAAGCTCCACCCCGTTAGACTGTAAGCTCCACCCCCTCATGCTGCAAGCCCCACCCTCTCAGACTGCAAGATCCACTCCCTTAGTCTGAAAGCTCCACCCCATTAGAGGGCAAGCTCCACAGGCAAATAACACTAGGTGGTAAAGCTATTGGCAGCTGTGGTGTGTTGTGCTTATAGTCCTACTCATACACGTGTACCTCTTGCTCATGATGATCTTACTGAAAGATAAGAAGGTAACTATAAAGGAGAAGCTCCACCCAAAGATGTGTTGTTTGTTTTTTCGTTTCACAATGAATAAATGTCATTCTGAGCAACTCTCCAATAAACATTTCATCTTTATTGCCAGACTGGGGGGAGAATTGTTTTCTACATTGTTTGAGTTGGAACCAGAGGACAGAACGATCATCAAACATTGCAGCATATAACTGTAAAACCACTGATCATTTTAAATGTATGTTGGAAAGTTGCCTAGAATTACAGTTTATTTCATTATGCATAAACAGGTGTGTGATTAATATTCCCTTTAATCCATTTTGTGCAATCTGTAGCACTGACATGGGACTACCAGCAGTGCTGGACTTAGAATCAAAATAGGCCCTGGCATTTCAGGTACACAGAGGCCCAATCATCCCACTTAGAGGCCCAAACAGCCTCCACCAGCCCACTAAATTGTGACTTTCTATGGGACCTTATAGCAGCCCCTCTGGCATTTGCCCTAACCCACAGATTGCCAGTCCGGGCCTGACTACCAGTGTGCCCTATCTATTATATTTTTAAGGTTCAGGCATTTCCAGGTTAAGATGGAGAGTTGGGTACAGTATTGGACTGGACCACTGGCATACCAGGAAAACTCCCGATGGGCCCAGGTGTTAGTTGGCCCAGGTGTTAGTTGGCCTAGGTATTAGTGGGCCCACATTTGCTAAACATTCAGCCTAGTTCATGGCCATTTCTATGAGAACAAAAAGGCTAAATATATGGAATAATGGTTATAGGATGTAGTGAAAATAGACTGAGAATAGAGGTTGAGTGAGGAGAGGAAGAATAATCATACTGAGTGTGGGTTTTTGGGTGGGCCCCTAGTGTCCCAGTCCGACACTGGTTGCCTTATTGATATAGTGCCATGGATACCAAGTCTGGACTTGGAATCAAAATAGACCCTGGCATTTCAAGCATGCAGAATACCAAACTAACTCTACCGGCCCCATAATTACCTGTGAGACACATTAAAAAAAAAAATGGGGATCAACACAGGCATGCAAAAACTTCCTGGGTGCCAATAAGGGCTGTGATTGCCTATCTGGTAGACCTTGTGTGGACTGGCAGCCTTCAGGATGATCTCTTTGGCAGTACATCTGGATTTTATGCAACCAAAACTTGCCTCCAAGCCAGGAATACAAAAATATGCACCTGGGAAAAACAGCCAAAGGGTTGGTGAGCAACATATTGCTCACAAGCTACTGGTTGGGGATCACTGGCCTATGGCATCTTACAACAGCCTCTCTGGTATTTGCCAGAATCCACAGGTTGCCAGTCCATGCCTGGTAGGTACAATTAAGCTTCATTAACTGTGGGACACGCTCTCAAATGTTTGTTGATACATGTAAGACCCATTCTTTTATCTCTCCTCATAGTATTTCCTCAGACACGTCAACACTTCTGGATTTAAACAGAGGGTTTGTGGTGGGGTCATAACTGGGTGTATCTGATTATATTGGAAAATCCTACAAAAGCGGAGAGAGGAAAGGTTGACATCTCTGTTTCCTGTAACACTAGCTGCTACACGGTCAAAAGCACAATAGTTTTACCATCATTCTTAAAGGGGAACTATCGTGCAAATAAAAACAGTATAAGCTTCATATCATAAAAATAGAAAACTTCTAAATGTAATTAATCTAGTTAAACTTTTTACTGTCATTCTGGTTTCACTGTCCGCAGTTTATCTGTCCAAGGGCATGGATACACTTGGTTTTCAGTGCGGAAACGCGGTGTGTATATGTATTTACACTGTGAATGGCTGTTTTTAAAAACAGAGGTGCGTTTCCGCTCCGAAAACCGCATGTGTGTTCCCAGCCTAAATGCGAGCAAACACTAAGTTGCATGTAGAGAGACAGATTGCTGAATGGGGGAGAGTTAAAAGTTACTTAATTATTTTACATTTAATTGATTATATTTAGAAAGTGCCATAGGTACTTGGTGAAGGTTATATTAAATATTGTTCATGATACAGTAGAGCCCCCATAATACATTTTCCAACTTTTCTCCAGTCACACACAGACAATTTCTTCTTTCCTGTATTTTATGTTTTCCCAGACTTATAGGGATACTGTCATGGGAAAAATGTATGTATTTATTTATTTTTTCAAATCACATCAGTTAATAGTGCTGCTCCAGCACGTATGCACTGAAACCCATTTCTCAAAAGAGCAAAGAGATTTTTTTTAAATTTGCTTTTGAAATCTGACAGACGTACTGTCAGTTTCCCAGCTGCCCCCAGTCATGTGACTTGTGCTCTGATAAACTTCACTGACTCTTTGCTGCTGTACTGCAAGCTGGAGTCATATCACCCCTCCCTTTCATCCCCAACAGAACAATGGGAAGGGAACCTTAAACATGATAACAGCTGCCAGGTAGATATAAGAACAGCACTCAATAGTAAAACCCAGGTCCAACTACAACACCTTCAGTTACACCTTCAGTAGGAGAAACTACAGCCTGCCAGAAAGCAGTTCCATCCTAAAGTGCTGGCTGTTTCTGAAAGCACATGACCCGGCAATGACCTGAATTGGCTGCTGCACACCAATATTACAACTAAAAAATATATATTTATTGATTCAGGAATTACATTTTATAATGTAAAGTGAATTATTTGCAGTGTAAACAATGTAATTTACATAATAATAATTACCACTGAATCCCTTAAAAAATTTTGTTCACCTAGTTAAACTTGTTAACTAGTAGTATGATAAAGTTTGGCTAATAACATTTAACAAGGTGCATTTGGCAAGCATAAGGGTTCAATTTTGGTAGCATCAGCACTTTGTTCCAACATGCCTCTGGCCTATCTAATTGGTTTTTTTTTTACGTTCTTCAGATGTTGGTTTCCCTCTGGTGATTTGCCATACAAAAATAAGACACAACTATTTTGTGCACCAGGTCAAGACGATCGTGTGTGCCCCTCTGCCTCAAACCTCCACAACAGATTTCAACAAGGATTTATACACAAAACATGAAAAAACATTATAGTGTAGGAAATTCTGTCAGTAATTGGCATTCCACATCCAGTGTGCTTTATTTGTGTAGTCTGCAGATTCAAAAGAATTTGTAAGTTGGAGAGTCTGAAGAAGAATATTATAGTTCAACAGTACATGAGCTTTTACTTAAAGGAGACATTTTCTTTTAAAAAATAAGAAGTGCATTATACTCCTTTAGATATAGTAGAATTGTGCTGAAAAAGTAGTGTTTCAGGCTGATTTACTGTATATTTCTGCATAATCCCTAATAATCCCTCCCTTCCATTTCCTGCACCCTGAATTCCCAGGCTGTGTAGGGAAGCAGACTGCTCACTGCACTGTAGGACAGGAACCAATCAGCAGCTAGCAGGACCTGATAGGGAACTGAACCTGTTGTGCTTCTGTGACTGCAGGGCTGTGATTGGCTGTCCCCCTTGTATTGTGCTTCTGTCAGGGACCCACCCCTCATTTGAAACCAGTGAACATAGGGAGCTTTAATAAAGGGGCTGTAGTATAAGTAGCCCAATGTTTATTATACAAAAGTTTTTATTTTACATTATGTTTATAAACCGAAGCCTTACACGTTTTGTGTCACCAAGAGACACTTGATCATAGGGTAAATTTCTTTAGTAATTGTTCTTTAGAATTTGCAGAAGTATATCATGTTGTATGTTCTCAGAAGGGTTTGTGTCAACTTCTTTTCACTTCAACATAATATTTGTTTAAACCACCACTGCTATATTTAGCAGGAAGGATAGTAACAACAGCATTCATTTGTTAAGCTTGCTGTCTTGTTTGTGTTTGATCTTTGGGAGCAAGGCTGGAACTATGGGTAGGCAGAAGAAGATGGGCGGGTGCAATGGTGGGCCCATATCCACCAACCTGTAATCCAGGCCCTGGCCCACCTTCTCCTGCACATCACAGGTACCTGTCCCCTGGTGTTACTGATGCACATACCCGTGTGCTCCCCCTGCATTGAGACTGCATATGTCTACACTGGTTCACAACGGGGTGGGCCAGATGGCCAGCTGAGTTGCCTAGGGTGCCCAGCCTGCTAGGCCTGGCACTGTTTGGGGGTATATTTATCAATGGGTGAAAATGGGACTTTTAGAGGAATGAAGATCCAAATTATGGAAAGATTTGTTATCCGGAAAACACCAGGTCCCAAGTATTCTGGATAACAGGTCCCATACCTGTACTATTATGCCTAAGCCATGTTGGTTGTTTCTGAGTTTGGGCAGGTTGTATTACAATACAATAGTACAATGTTTGCTGATAACATTCTCAATGACTGCTGTGTTTGCATCCATGGCCCGTCTCCCAACACATCTTTCCTTCCATATTTGCAAGATAGCTGTCCTTATGGTAATGATTCATTGTTCTCTATACCAAACACACAAAGTTGTCAGCTATATATACAATTTCAGCAGGTGCAAGGTCAGCTTCATTCCATGTATCAGTATAAAATAGCTAGCTAGCATCTTTATGAGTTTATAAGTTTAAAACAGAATTTTAAATGACAGAAGTGCTTGTTAGAGTACTCTGAGCAGTATCCTTTTGTCTTTCAAGTGTACAGCCCCTTTAAAGGGCAAGGAAAGGGGGTGCTAGTGATTAACTTTTACTTCAGACCTCCCCCTTGGATTATTATTTTGGTGAGCACCACACCCCCCATTTTTTATAATTGTTTCCATGGGACTAATGTTCCATTAGCATTGTTAGGCTGCCTGTGGGCTGCACATTTAGGATACTGTAGCACTGAAAATGAACACCTTTGAGGGGGGGGGGCACAACACTTCCATTCCCTTTGGGGATAGGGTTGCCACTTTTTCTTGAAAAAAATACCAGCCTTCCTATATATTTTTATCTTTTTTTCCTATTAATAACATTGGGATCAGCCATCAAAAATTCCGGCTAGGCCAGTAAAATACCGGCCAGGTGGCAACCCTACTTGGGGATAACACAGCTGCGTTACTGAAAGATGATGAAAGTAAGTGTCCGTTTAATTTAGAAGGTAACTGGCTGTATCGTGTTTTTAAAAAGGAGACATTCTGTGTAAAGAGTGCTGAGTTTTTTTTTAACAAAGATGGCAGAGTACACATTGTCAGGTTTCTTTTTTGCGTTTTGTGTTCATTGGCATATTTTTGAAATAGAAATAGTGTGAACCACATTCCTGTATGTTCACAGTTTCCCTATCACATTCTGCTGATTCCGAGAACTGTTCACAAGACCAGACTGAAAGGAACAGTGACACCAAAAAATTTGTGTTTTATACTAATGAAAATATAATGTACAGTTGTGCTGCACTGGTAAAACCGCTGTATTTGCTTCAGAAACTCTACTTTAGTTTTATATAAACAAGCTGCTGTGTAGCCATGGGGGCAACTGTATGGATAGAAAGACGGTCCGCACACACCAATATTGCAGTCGGGGAATGTACCCCTGTTATTTATGCCACCAAATATCAACGTTTCGGGGGGAACACAGCCTCCCTTCTTCTTCTTCCGAAAGTATCCAGAAACTGCTGCCTGCCCACCAACTTTTTCCAAAATCAAGGATATTAAACTATACCCCTGAACATTGCAGGCCTCTGTAAAAAGATATCTCACAAACACTGGTTCATAAAAATACAGAGGATTTTTTTTTAGAAATGTACTTCAATAGCCTGGCCTTTAAGCTGTTGGTTAAGTATTTAATCTGAAGCCTTTTTTCCTCTGGGAAGGCCTTTTACTTATGTCTGTGTATCCATTAATAGACTCAAAACCTGTTGCATCTCATCTACCTTCTTGAATATTTTGAGAAACTTTTTTGTGTTGCTTATATTGTGTACAAGCACATTAACCCCAAAATACCTTGTTCCTTGGAACTAGTTTCTTCTACAATACACAAATATCCCAGACTTACAGTGTAAATTCTCAGGGAATTGCTTTTAAAGGATAATGAAAGCTTTATTAATGAAGTAGCTAGAAATGTTTTACAGTACATTATGTTTTAGTAAAGATCTGTGTCTCCAAAGATGCCCCAGTAGCTCCCCATCTTCTTTTCTGCTGATTCACTGATTCACATGCTCTGTGCTGCTGTTGGTTACTGAGCTTAGGGACCCACTCACAATATACAGTACACATAGAATAGAGATATCAAATTATGAGGCTGATTATTAACTAATACAGATAATTACTACATGGCAGCACAGAAACCATTGCAGCTAGCATCCAAATTTAATAATCAGCCCTGTAGCATCAGCTTATATTACAGGGTAACATAATTTTCTGCTTGATAATTTGGGACAACCCCTAAGCTTAACTTCTCAATAGCTGCTCAGAGCCCACTGAGCATGTGAGTGTCACAGACACTTTCCAAGATGGTGACCCCCTGTGACAAATTTGAAGTTCTGGATAATTGCTGCTATTGACAAGCCGCTGCTTTAGGATGTTGGAATAAAAGCAGTACATAAAAAATGATTTTTAAGCCCTATTCATTTTTAAGGCTTAGTTCTCCTTTAATGTCATTTCATATTTAGAGAGGGTTTCCTCCTCCCCTATTAGAGTAAGAGTTGTTTGTACAATGAACTTATGTACCTGTATGTGTTTATATGCCACGACTTTTCATGCTGATGCTTTATTTTGTGTACTTATATTTTGAAGTTAATAAGTGTCATAGTGCTTGCAGTAATAATGCAGAGGGCATGGTCCACTTTGTTTTGCTAAATCTAAAAAAAAAACTGAGCAGCTGCCTTTAATTGTATCTTGTAGTTTTACTTAAAGGGGTGGTTCGGCTTGGCATTAACTTTCACTCTGCTATAGAACTGAAATGTCTAAGAACCTTTTCAATGTTTTCTTTTTTTATAGTTTTTTTTTTAATTATTTGCCTTTTTCATCTGATTCTTTAAAGCTTTCAAATGGGGGTCACTAACCCGATCTAAAAACAAATATTCTGTAAGGCTGATATTGTTACTTTGTATTACTAGTCTTTCTATTCAGGCCCTTTCTTATTCATAGTCCACTCTCTTATTCAGATCAGTGCATGGTTGCTAGGGCAATTTGGACTGAAGAGCTGCTGAATAAAAAACTCAATAACTAAAAAAAACACTAATAATAAAAACTGAAAGCCAATTGCAGATTGTCTCTGAATATCAATTTCTACATCATATTAACAATTAATTTTAAGGTGAACAATCCCTTTAATATGTATTCTCTACGCCATTCAAGCTCTCTGGCTTTTCTAATGGTAGATCACTGACTTTTGTTCTGCTCATCTTTTGTCATTATTAGGATCAGTGTTAGCCTGGAATACCTTGGCCCACCACATAACCATAGGTAGAGGGTGATTTCTTTTGTTTGCATAGGCTAAGTCTAATGTTACATCAACAATTTGTTCACCTGCAATTTCCCACTGGCGGAGAAACCACTAATTCAGTCAGATATTATAAGCAATGGCAAACGTTGTAATTCACCTGTCTGACCACACACCTGTCCCATACATGGGCTGACTTAAAGGAACAGTAACACCAAAAACTCCCCACATACCAGACAGATCTAGGATTAGCAGCTGCTTTGTCTCTTTACCCATCATTCTAGGAAAGCCGAGTCACACCTAATTCCTAACTGTACTCGGCACACTGATTTTCTCTTAAAGGAGAACTAAACCTTTCATTAAAAAAAACCCTACCCCCTGTAGACCCCTCTCCCCACTCCGCCCCCAGCGTAGCAAGAAAGAGGGACAAAAAGATTTACTGCGTGGAGCGTATCAAAATGTTTTGACCATGCCCATTTTGTGGCCACACCTGTAATTACCATGTTCATTTTACAAAATGTGGCAGGTTATGAAAGTCTGAACACATTTCTGTTTCACAGTTTCCCTAAGAGACCTGCTTATTGTAAATTGTTACAAATGTTTCTTTGCTTATCTTAAGCAATGTACTGAAGTGCGCCTGTCACATATTCTGGGCTGTATTTTTTGGCTGTTTAAGTTTACTTAAACTACTTTTAGTCATGATTTCCCATTATGATCTACATCCATAAAAACTTTGTTAGCATTCTTCTTCATGGAAAATATTGATTTATACCTTTTATATAAATGATTTATAAGAAAATTAATATTTAACAAACCACAATTTCTTGTAACAGTAATATAATACATATGTGAATGAAAAGCATGAAACAGGAGGGTGATATAGACAAGCTGTTTGTTGACAGTGTCTTGAGATCTACTGATCACCAGCTAAAGGTCTACTGCTAGGTCCGATCTACCTTTTGGGTACCCCTGCTTTTGTAGATCAATCTGTGACTGAGGGTTGAGCTGTCAAAATTGGTACTGTCTCGCGAAATGGAAGGAATGCTGGAGTCACCAGGTAGGGATTTTGTTTTCTATAGACACTATTCAACAGCACCTCTTTGTCCCTCCCCACCATGCAAGCTCAAATAGGCAAATTGGTCCGTCAGAGGATTTTTTTTTTTTTGTGGCAAACAGAAGCCTACCAAAGCCTTACTTGGACATAACCTCACTCAAGCTCACTAAATATAGAATTGCAGTATAACACATGCAACAAGTTGTCCTAGGTTGATTCTGCAAATGTATAGCTCTCTGTTTGGCTGGCTCCACACATGCTTCTATATGGTCTTCCTCCACTTACACTGAGCCAGCTGGTAACAATATAGCTGGTAAAGTCCCACGCGGAACCAGTTTCTAAGACCCCTAAGAACGCAACCTGCATATTTACCCAATTTGATCCGCTACCCGAGCTGGATCCGCAACTGCCTTATCCGCAACCCAGTACGTTAAGTTGCTGCAAACCGGATGTGATGTCATCAAAAGTGGGCTGGACAAAAATAAGTATTGTAAAATTTTAAAAGTAGTACAATGTAAGACAATAAATCATAAGATAAGAAATTTAGATGAGACCCGCGACCCCAATTTTTTTAGCTGGTAACCCGCGGGTACCCGACCAGCTGCATTACTCTAATAGCTGAGATTCTAGCTGTTTACATTCTATTTGGTGATCTTCTAGCTGGTGACCTTCTAGCTGGGTCCTCTGGCAGCGAGTAATTGGTGGGGGCCCAAGCTGTGATTGGGGAATGAAAGGACTGGTGACAGATGGTTGGTCATGGGCCAGCAATGTTATGTGGTATGCTGTACCCATCTGGGGTTTTCTCTGTACCTTGTGAGTAAATCCTTTATTTGGATGTGAAAAGGTTTGCTGAATATGGTTTGCAGACTAAACTTTATTTTTCCTTTCTGTACTGGGTTTTTGTAACTTCAATAAATAAAGAAAATATAGGCATTCCCTGCTGCACAACTGATCATTGTCCTTTATTTGCTTGAGCTTTGATCACATCACTATATACACAACGAGTTAAAAGTGTTGAGTTTTAGCTGGAAAGGTTTAATGGAAAAAGAATTCAATTTGTATAAGGTTTACTAATGTAAAAAAGGTTTTGCAATACATCTGCCTTTGATTGTGTGTCCCTCCCCATGAGGTTGCTGCTGTGCGAGGCTTCCAAACTTATTGTTTTTTTTTTTTTTTT
>CM044440.1:89856514-89907790 GCA_024363595.1 Xenopus borealis
TTTTTTTTTTTTTTTTTTTATGAAAGAAGTAGAAACTATATTGATATTTAGATTAATTATGCTGTACTGTGCTAGTAGGGTGCTCTAGAAACAAAAATATATCTACTTTACATTATGAACCTAATAACCAAAAATATATTTCAGTGCTCCAGAGGTGAAGAATGCAGAAAGTACTTTAAATGCTGGGATACAGGTACAGAATATGTAATCAAGCATCTGTGATAGGAATTGTGTCCGTATCACTAAGAAAAATCTTCTGCAGTGTTAACGTCTAACTGTCCCCAAGCCAACCCTGAGCTCAGCCTTACTTTCTTTCACCAACATATTCAGTAGCATATTAATGATATACGGGGCTCATAGGCTACTTCCATCCAGGGCCCTCTTCTAGGCTACTGCTGGGTCTAGATGTGTGCAGAACCAGGCAAATGTGCACCCAGGTCTAGACGTGGCTAGATGGAAGTGAGGTCACATGATGTGTTCGCATGACGTCATGTCCGCCAACTAACCCCCCAGCTCTTTCACCTGCTTTCCTATGAAAATCTATGGCAGGAGCTGGGATTTTTTTTAAATACATTTATAGTCACTGGAGAGCGGCCCCCCAAAACCTGCTGCTCTAGGCACAGACCCTTGGGTGCCTTAATATAATTACTCCCCTGTGTAACTAGGGGACCACATGCCCAGGTAACAAAACTGCACCTTGCTTCCCCTCCCCAGTGTGTTCCACTGTCTAGCGGGCCCAAGTTAGTCCTGTGCTGAATCAATTTTTGAGACTCAGACCCCAACCCACAGCCAGGGACCCTAACCACAACCTTCATATTTACCCACTTGGATCTGCTACCCAGCCCCAGTCTAATACTGCCTTACCACAACCCGCTAACCACCATTAAACAGGAAGTGATGTTGCTTTAAACGGGAAGTGATGCCATCAAAAGTGGGCAGAGACAGAAAAAAGTTTTGTAAAAATGTAAAAGGAGTAAAATATAGACAAGTAACATAAGATGAGAAATATAGAGGAGACCCACGACCCACAGACCCGCATCTATACCCCCACCCGAAAACCCTACCCTTATCCCGCAGGGTACCCGAAATTTTTACGGGTAACCTGCGGGTGCCCGACCCGCTGCAGGACTATAGCCCTAGAACACGTCCCCTGCTGACCCATTGTTGTGCAGAGTTACTGCAAGCAGTAAATATACATCACCCGCTGTATCACAGATTTGTTGCAAATCTCTATTGCCTTAAAACATGTCCTCATTGCCCAAAACATCTAGTATAACATTGCTGATGTAACTTGATTACACTTATTTGGTGGCTAACAGGCCAAGTGTGTGCGTCTTCTGTCAAGTTGCTAACATTATGCAGGCCAGGACTATGTGCTGTAGTATGATGTACATACAATTCAGTTAAGAAGGATCAAATGCAGTCTTAATAATGCATAGTGCTTCCAAAAGAGCAAATTGAAAATATTGTTGTTCTTTAGCGGCAACATATACTGAAAACTTTACAGAGCTTAATACATCAGTCAAGTCACTATCACATTCACACATACTTTAATCAATTTTATCACCTGCATGCATGGTTTTAGTGTGAGAGGAAAGCAGAGTATCAGGCTTGTTATGGTGGGTGGCTGGAGTTTGAGCAGAATTGCAACAGCCATGCTGGAACAGGGGATTCACGTGGCTACAAATACAGCAGAACAAGGAATTTGGAAAGTGATGCTAGTTTCTATTTCTCTATTTCCTTTTCTATTTCACTTTTAAATCAAATTACAGTAATTATTGAATTTGTTTACTTTTTGTCATATTTATTGAACGTATGAATACTGTGCCCCTATATTAGCAAGCGTGCAGCTTTTTTTTTTTACAATAAGTGCACATACACCCCATGGGGTGTATTTATTAAACGTTCGAATTTTGTTTTCTCTAAAAATTCATGGGTTTTCTCTAAAAATACTTGAATGTAGAGAAATCTTTTAAATTTTTCTATATTTATTATGCCTCAAACAACAATAATTACAAATCCAAAAATACTCCAGCTAAAACCCCTCAAACTCATGTAAAAGTTGGGGTTTCTTGCCAAAAGCTTGGCTTCACATAGGTGTCTTCTAATTGTAACAGTATCACTGGTAACTATAGATCTTCTTTGATCTTCCTAGAGCTGATCATTAGAAGAGTCTTTGTCATTTTGACTATTTTTCTATCCATTCAAATGGGAGTTTTCCTTTTTTTCGCCACCTCTTTCAGGTTTTGGTTACTATTTTATGTATTTATGTATTCCCCTCTCCAAATCAACTTTTTAATCAAAGTATGCTGTTCTTCTGAGCATTGTCTGGAACAAGCCATTTTACTCAGATAAATGCACTATAACCCACATGCACAACATTTGTCCTTAAATAAGGGCTATAATTGACACCTGTTTTTCATACAACGAATGACCTCAGTATCTGATCTCCATTCTATTTTATTTGGAACAAGTATTATTATTCTGAACACTGCTCTTATTTTGAGCCTCAGTTAAGTCAGTTACACAGAATCAGCAGTATACATGTGTTGGGTTTGTTGGTTTTACTCTACTACACCTACTAGTAAATTATTTGACATGTAATATAATTTCTACCAAAACAGTGATTGATCAGGTTAGTGATGTTGGACTGTTATTATTCAGAACACAGCTGTACAATGCAGATTAAGAACTGCATAAACATGTCATTGCCTTGTGGTCGTAGAACTGTGCCACACATTAGCCTCAAATGACAATTTCATAAAATGCACAACTTGTGAATAACTGGATTCCTGGCCCGTTTAATCGTTGGATTAATGTCATAAATGTTTTGTATATTCATTGCCATGAGCTCTAACATGAAACAACATGTTGTGTGTACTAGTATTAATAAAACATCTTCTGACTGATTTATATACAAAATGCTGTGTGTATCTTACAGGGCATCTTTAGAAGATGTAGAAGGTGATGTGGCTGATTTAGAAATGAAGCTGGATAAGGTAAGGTTGCTTTTATATATCCTTTATCTTTCAGAACAGTGCTGCTTTTCTCACAAAAGCTTTAGCCAGCAGAAACAACAAGCCGCTTTACATATACTATTTGCCTGTTACATATTACCTTGTTATATGGAATTGCCAGTCTCTGGTAGTGGCAGGTCTTGCTGGATTTAAAAAACAAGTAACCGTAAAATATTTAAATTGCAATTAAAGCATATATTAGTCTGTACAGCATTTAAAATATTATTATACCCATATAATTATACCCACCGAAATACTCCAGGTAGTAGGTCACGAAATACGTCCCTAGTTTCACATCCGACAGCATTTTAAATACATATATATAGAAAGGAAAATAAGATTTAAATAGATAGCAAGAGAAGTGCGGTGTTAATCCTGAGTCTTGAGAAGTGGCTGCTGTTTGGAACCTGCTGCCGTGTGGGAGTGACCACGAAACCATTTGGAAGTTTGGGAGATAGTGACGAGCTCCACTATACCTCATTTTGAATTTTTCAAATCTAATAATATCTTGCCAGGAATTTTCCTTCTATAGCTGTGAAGAGCGCCATAAACAATGTAACATTGTTCTCAATTCATTATACAAAAAAAAATAAAGCTTAACACTTCTGGCTTTGAGTTCATTATGCAGAACGCCCATGGGAAACGCTCTATAGGAAGTAGATAGGAGTGCATTCTTACTTCTGGCATCCATGAGTTTGCAAAGGATCCAGGAATGCAGGGAAACTTGCCAGAAAGCCAAGTGTTTTTGTACTCAATGATTATAAAAAATATTGTGCATTTTACAAACTTACATAGTTTGCATTTGGGTTTTAGTTGTGAACTGTGTTAATCATTGTGCCTGAAAGTGCTGTTGTCATGGTTATTATTATTAACATGTATTTCTATAGCACCAACATATTTAGTAGCGCGCAGTGTTGCTATCACTCTGCCAAAAGCTGGCCATAGACGCAACGATCTGACCATAAGAATCGAGGATTTGTACGATTTTGGGGCCGTGTGTAGAGAGTCCCGAAATGTTTTGTCTGGCGGAGATCGGTCGTTTGGTCGATCAGACAGGTTAGAAAATTTCTCTCTGCATGTATTGCCGATCGTACGACTTTCAGTGGGAGACTGTCACTACGTTTTGTCGGACGCAACTTTTGTACGATCTTTGTAGGGGCAAAACATCAGCTGATCTGTGTCTTTACTAATTTATTTCATCTGAAGGTTAGTGGCAGGTCGGGAGATGGACACGCAATCCGAAAATCGTATGAATCCTCGATTCCTACGATCAGACCTTTGCATCTATGGCCAACTTAAAGCAAACTGTGTCTTGTGATAGCAACAGTGACAGACAGGTGCCACAGCTTCTCTTCAGAAGAGCATTCTCGTTGTGCATTAGGTAGGCCTTGGGGTGCATCATTAAAAAGATTTGTCCACTCACCAACTCAAAGTTTAAGCTACACCATCTACACCCCAATAACTGGATTTTATTTCCTACAAATTGTGTCTCTTACCCCCTTCTGCTAATGGGCAGCGCCATCTTTGCTTCCTGTATCTGTTTAATGTTTGCAAGTAATATTTGTATTTGGTATATAAAATATAGTTTGAGCTGTATAAGACTTGTCAATTTACTCTGCAAGAAAACACATACAAATGTTATTCTTTCCAAATCTATAAACGCTCAGTACGTTGCCCTTTAATGTCTCCCTTTTCGTTTTTAGCTTGTGAAACTTTGCATTGGAATGATTGATGCTGGAAAAGCTTTCTGTGCTGCCAATAAGCAGTTTATGAATGGAATTCGGGACCTTGCACAGTATTCTAACAAAGACTCAGTGATTGAAGTAAGTATGGTTTTGTCATAACAATGGAAATGGTTGTATTGTGCCCAGCCTGTGCAGTGAAAATTAATGTCCCTATGTTAACCAGGAATTTTCCTTGTTTCCTGCAAATGATAAGATACAAGAATCCCATTGTCTGTGGCTTTTGTTTGTTTTTGTGTGATATCCTATACAACGCCTCACTTTCAACTGAAATAAATAGTTATTTTTAGAAGTTTATAATAAGCTGTTTCATAATAAAATGAGAAGCATGCAAACACTATTGTAAGATTATCTTTCAATGTTTCATTTTTTTTTCCACAGAGCAGCTTGACAAGGTTTGCAGACAGTTTACAGGAGATGATCACGTACCATGCAGTAAGTTTGATAAAATAAGGCTTGTATCAACCTGGCTTGCTATAGTGGTGCAATCCTCATCATGAAATCTAAACCTTTTCACTCATTCTAGTGAAATCAGTCATTCCCTTTATTCTTTTTGCAATCTTATATTCTTTCAGATGCTATTTGACCAAGCCCAACGATCAATCAAAACACAGCTTCAAACATTTGTTAAAGAGTAAGTAGTGACTGTTCCCAAGATTATTTGGCTGTATTCGGTTTGTTAAACTTAGTATGAGTTTTTAGTAACTTTTAGTGTGATGTAGACAATGACATTCTGAGACAATCTGCAAATGGTTTTCATTGTTTTTCTATTTGAGGTTTTTGAGTTATTTAGGTTTTTAATTAGCAGCTCAACATATTGCAGCTTCAGCAGTCTGGTTGCTAGGGTCCCAACCATGCATTTGGATTGAAACTGGAATATGAAAGATGAGTTGTAAAAAGTAGCAATAACAATTAGCAAGTAGCTTTGGTTTTTTTTAGATGGGGTCAGTGACCCCCATATGAATGCTGAAATAATCTGAAGAAAAAGGCAAATAATTAAAAATCTATGAAGACCAACTGAAAAGTTGCTTAGTATTCTCCATTCTATAACATACTAAAGGTGAACAACTCCTTAAAATTACTGTCATGAAAACATGATATATGTTTATCGCCTTGAAATAATACACTAAACAGGGCCTCTCTCAATTAAATGAACAGTTCATTGTAAAAATAAAAACTGGGTATAGGCTGTGCAAAATAAAAATGTTTCTAATATAATTAGTTAGCAAAAAATGTAATGTATAAAGGCTGGAGTAACCGGATGTCTAACATAACAAAACAGAACACTTACTGCTTTTCAGCTCTTTAACTCTGAGTTAGTCAGTGACTTGAAGGGTGGCCACATGGGACATAAATGTTCAGTGAGTTTGCAATTGATCCTCAGCATTTAACTCAGATTCAGAAGCAACAGTTAGGACCCATGTGTCCCACTCAAGTCCCTGATTGGTTACTGGCTGGTAACCAATCAGTGGAAACCAAGAGAGCTGAAAAGCAGGAAGTAGTGTTCTGGCTATTATGTTAGACATCCAGTCACTCCAGCCTTTATATATATTACATTTTTGCCTAACTAACTATATTAGAAACATTTTTTATTTTGCACTGGTTATCCATTTAACCATTTTTTGTTTTCATAATGAACAATTCTTAGTTTAGAAAGCAGTCGTGTGTGGGGCACGGTATCAAATGCTATGGCAAAATCCAAATATATCACATCTACTGCCCCCCACAGTCCAGCATCTTACTTACCTCATCATAAAAAGCAATCAAATTTGTCTGACATGATCTATCCTTCATAAAGCCATGCTGATTGCTGCTCATAATACCATAATGTAACCAAATTTATCCTCTCTAGGGACCTAAAAAAATTCAAAGATGGCAAAAAGCAATTTGATAAGGTCAGTGAAGAGAAAGAAAATGCTTTGGTGAAAAATGCACAAGCTCAAAAAACTAAACAACATGAGGTGGAAGAAGCAACCAACATTTTGGTAGCAACCAGGAAATGCTTCCGACACATTGCTCTGGATTATGTCCTGCAGGTAACAGACATATTCACTTTACATTATTATAACGATGGTTAATAAAGGATATCCTCTGATTTGCTACTTGATTAGTACTCATAGTACTCATATTTTTGGACTTTGTTAAAGTAAAAGAATTCTCTCTTGTGTACATCATTATCCGGATTCATTGAACAGATCAGGGCATTGCTTGGGACTCGAGCTGCAGCACTTTGGTGTCCCACATACATGTTTACAAACGGACCATAGCAAATCCACTTCCCGTCTTCTGAGTTTCTAAATGGAGCACTTGGTGAGATGAGCTCTTAAACTGCAGTAATTTTTTCCTGCTGAGAGCAGCCTCCTTGTACCATTTATTCTGATTTTTGTTGAAAACTGCTGTCCTGAAATGTAAAATTATTGTTCTGGTTCACATATATTCTATATATATTTAACCAATAATCTTTTAGTATCTGCACTCCTAAGAAAGTCTAACAATTGTCACTTACCCTCTTTGAGCCCCAAAAAAGTGCAAGTGTCACTGCAGTGGAAGTGCAATAAGGAGCAGAATGTCCGCATTGCTGTTCTGGCTGGGAGGGGTTGGATCTGACTCAATTGTGGGTGTCAAAATGAAGGCACTTGCACTTAGCCATAAATCAGACACAATTGTACTGTAAGTTTTACAAGGACATTAGGCTTAATTTCTGATGTTCATCGTGATGCAATTCTTTAAAGGAGAAGGAAAGGTTATTAGAAAGGTCCACCTAAATATACCAGTAATATCAGTTTGCTTCTCCCCCCGCTCCCCCCTTCTCTGCTGTAACCTGAGCCCAGAGCTATAAGTGAGCAAGAAAAGACTCCAGCAGGAAGTGATGACACACCAAGCTAATACTGCAGCTGCTATCTTAAGCAAACAGGGAGTTTCTAGAGCAGCAGTTCTCAACCTGGGGGTCGCGACCCCTTTGGGGGTCAAACAATCTTTTCACAGGGGTCACTTAAGGGGTTCCAGGAGCAGGTTTATCTCTCTCCCCACTATGCCCGGGGCCAAGGTTGCAGCTCTCTGGGTGTTGGTGCTGGGAGTTGTAGTTCAGTAACCTGTGTAGGGAAGCCAGTTGCACTACAACTTTCTATATCCCCTTAGCAGGGACTGCCATACAGCTCTCCCTGCCCATTTAAAGCAGGCAGTCATATTTGTATAATTAACATGGTAATTTTCGGTGTGGCCAAAATATTTTACTGCACTATGCACGGAAAACAAACCTTTATGCAGCCACACTGTCTCCTGTACTTTCCTAACAATCCGCCGCTCTGGGCTGGCAGCAAAAATATTTTAATATTGTATGGTTGGAGGTCACCACAATATGAGGAACTGTATTAAAGGGTTGCAGCATTAGGAAGGTTGAGAACCACTGTTCTAGCACTTTTTACTCAGGTATGGTAAAACATTCTACAGCAGTGCTGTAGTGTCGGACAGAGGGCTGAAATTTGTTTGGCCTACATAGTGAAGGGCCGATAATGGAAGCCAGTGTTGACCACACCCTGTTTCTAAGCCACACCCACTTTAAACCACACCCATGTTGCCACAAGACTATGTCCACATTAATTGTGGTCAAAGTAGATATCAGCAGCACACTGTAGATTTGCAAAAGTGTGACATTTATTTTATCACAATATTTCAAACAGGGCAACGTTTCGGGCCTACCGGGGCCCTTTATCAAGCCTAGTGTTACTATCCCAACAACCATATTTAAAGCATAAGGAGGGGGTGTGGAAAAGGGACACCACCCCTTCCTGTGAAAAAAACATTTAATCAGTGTTAACCCTTAGTTAGTCAAATTGTATTAAATGTGAAGTCCATAAAGTGATTCATGAAAAAGGGTTATTATATTCAAATAAGTCCATTATAAACATGTGTACTGTTATACATAGTGAGATAAAGATAAATAAAGAATCAACAAAAATTATAAATAAAAATTTTTAAGTTAAACAGGACCAATTGCAAGTAAAATAATTTCTTCAATAATCGTTTCTTTGATTGACTTTGAGCTGACTTTAATTATGGTAGCACACCAAAAAAACCAAATGGTTGGTGCTTACAGCAGGGATATCATTTATATGTTGTCATACTCCTAAATCCATATGCCTCCTCTTTCCCTGTGGATAACACAGCACATGATTAAACACCTTAGGGACCCCTAACAATAGTTTATTTTCAAATGCTAACAAATCCCCAGAACAAATACCAGGCTTATGTTCCACAGGCAGAGCAGGGCACACACAGACAGAGTATGTCACACACAGGCAGAGTATGTCACACACAGGCAGAGTATGTCACACACAGACAGAGTATGTCACACACAGGCAGAGCATGTCACACACAGGCAGAGCATGTCACACACAGGCAGAGCATGTCACACACAGGCAGAGTATGTCACACACAGGCAGAGTATGTCACACACAGGCAGGGCATGTCACACACAGGCAGAGCATGTCACACACAGTCAGAGCAGGGCACACACAGGCAGAGTATGTCACACAGGCAGAGCAGGGGAAACACAGGCAGAGCAGGCCACACGCATGCATGTGTGATGTGCCTATTGCTGCAGTTTGCTGAAGGAACTGAAGGAAGCCTTGTCCTGAAGTGACAATAACTTCAGGGTTTCTTTGTGTCAAGAGGCCCAGTAGCAGGGAATACTGCCTCTGCTAAACTGTGCTTATGGTGGTAAATGATTCTTACAATTCAGCAATTGGAAGAATGATTAAAGGTAAAAGGCAGTAGTTTCTAAAATAAAGGCTGCTCTCAGCAGGAAAAAATTACGGTAGTTTCAGAGCTCAAAAACCACAAATAAAAAATTCAATTGCAAATTGTCTCTGTATATCACTCTCTACTGTACATTGTACTTAAAGTTAACTCAAAGGTGAATAACCCTTTAAATGCATCTGTTTTGCACTCTCATGAAGTGTAACTGCAAAATTTTGCAGTTTGTTGAATAATTCTTAATACCCATCAATTAACTAAATTAATATAGTGTTCTGATAATGCTTTCAAATATTAAAGTTTTATTTCAGATTTTATGGGCATTTTCATGTTTTCAGCGCATTGTATATAGTATATGTATTGACTTCAGGATTCCTTTTTTAACATCTAAAATTATTTTTATCATAGATTAATGTACTCCAATCAAAACGAAGGTCTGAAATTTTAAAGTCTGTAAGTACACACAGCATAGACTGGTTGGGGGATTTTCCATGCTGTATATTTATACAAAGTACATTATTTAGATAACTTCATATATGTGTATAGCAATGTTTGCCTAAATGAGTGCACAATGAGGAATTGTGCACTTAATTTGTAGTTTTGTTCCATGGTTTACCACAGTGTTGCAAAAGGCAGCCAGGAACAATATCCTATTGTAAAGAACAAGAGGTGATAGGCAGGAGCACAAACTGTCATATTCTTAGGAACCTTCGTCGGAAGCCCCCATACACGGGCAGATAAGCTGTCAAATCGGTGTAAACGACCAATATTGGCAGCTTTATCTGCCCTTGTATGGCCAGCTTAAGTCTTTACTTACCCCTCAGTGCAGATTCAGGGATCAGAGTTCACGGCAGCCATCCTCTGGACCTTCGGTAATCTTTGTGTGTTCTTCCGGCACTTATGGCAATTTCCATCAATTTGGAGAGCGTGTGCAGTTGTCGCGATCCAGGAAATTTCTCCAACTGTGCATGTGCCTCATATTCTCAGTTTACCAAGGACCCGGAAGATGACTGCAATAAACTCCGGTCCCTGAATCTACAATGAGGGGTAAGTAAAGACTTAGGGGCATTTGCCTGGGGTAGCAGCTAGGCTGTGGGGGAGGGGTTCTATATAGGGATTTTTTTTTACTTTAGGGTGGTCTTAAGTGTTCTTTGATTTTATTTAAATGTTTTAATTGACAGTGTGACTCTTTTAAATTCAAATATATAGCATAGAATAAACGATCTGCATGCACAAATAGATCTGCTCATATGTTTTAGGGCTCTTACACATGGACATTCTTTTTATTTATGAGTTTAACTTGTGTTTAAACTCAGATTTGAGCGCAAATAAATGCATTCACTAATTGATTTCATTATGTTCTGCATGGTTGTACTCATGAATTTTCGGAGTTTGGTTTTACTCCATTTTCAGTGCATTTGTTTAGACCCAGCATGTCGCATTTCTTACTTGTGCTTGCCATACATTTAGCTATCAATAGTACAGAGGGTTGCATTTGGAATGGGAAAAAATTCACTTATTTGAGTAAAAGACATAATATATGCGTTTTTTCACACTCTGCATGCTTTTTAAAAATGCCCATACGTAAGAGCCCTTACTGTCTATTTAAAGACAATAAAGTGAAAATGATCACTGTAAAGAAATTTATAAGAGATATTATTTGATTCTGTGCGGTTAATGTGAAGAAGAAACTTTTCACATACTTTTAATACTGTGAGTTTTTTTTACATAGGTTGCGACATTTCCTTGGTGATGAAATTGTGTTATTACAGTATGGCTTTGTATTATCTGGGTTTATATAGCTCTGGTGCACAGCTTCATTGTAACAGATCTGTGTTCCAAGTCCTGGCTTTCTCCTTGTGAAATACTGAACTGCTGGGATATGGACTGGTTCAGTCGTACATTCTAGTTTGGTAAAACATGATTTGAACAACTCAAAAAACATGTTTTTTATTTCTGTAAAATTCTATAGAAACTGCTCAAAGAATATATAGCAGACATGATATTGTGTGCTTGGCATAACTGCATTTTTAATACCTGTAGGCTCTGCTTTTAATCGTGCTATTATGTTTGTGCATTAGCATAGGAGTATTGGTAGATATTCTCTGATCAAGAACACCACTGCACCTTGTAGAAATGAAACAACTTTGGTTGTGCTTATTAGAGTGTTTAGGAGGTAAAGCCATTTGTAACTATTTCTGTAGTAAGTTGGATAGTTTCCTGCTCTGTACATAGGGATAATCATTTCTTTTTTGGATAAAATCTCATTTATTTTCCATTACAAATGTAATTTTGTGGCACTGAAGAAAGCAAAGTTTGGAGCGCCATCTGACAACTGTGGTTTAAAAGAAAATTCTTTTTTTTATCCCATCAGCCATTTGAATCTTTTTAATGGTCTGTTTTGGCATTTCATATTTTTATGAAGTGTTGCCATGTGTGGGAAATATTCCAGCCTCTCTGCAATTTCTTTTACCAAGTACATTTTTCCATATTACAAATCTGTAATTTTCTCTTGCATGAGGAACAATTTTTGTCATGCACATATAAGCTCTTAAAGGAGAACTAAACTCTAAAATAATGCTAGAAATGCTGTATTTTGTATACTAAACATAAACATGAACTTATTTAAACAAATGATTTATGCTTTCAAAGTTGGCCACAAGGGGCTGTCATCTTGTAACTTTCTTAATCATCTTTCAAGACCAAGACAACACACACGCTCAGTGTGGTCTGGGCTTCAAGTCAAATAATATCTGCCATAGAAGCCTATACAGCTAGAGAGTAATAATGCCAATATGCAGACTGCACTGGGTCTGTGGCTAGAAATCTCTACATGGTCACTGGCTGCTTTACAGGGAAACAAACAAAGCTGCTGAGTTCTGCTCCCCCTTGCTGTTTGAAAGTATGATCGTTTCCCTGCAGAGCAGTTAGGGACTTCAGAAGTTTCCTATCTGCAGTAGACAGAGTAAGTAAAATGAAGGTGGAATTTTACTGCATACAGTCAGGTTTCTTATAAAAACAGTAGACCTTTTTAATCAAAGTATATTGGAATAGATTTCTTTTTCATTAAAGAAAGTAAAAATGGGATCTTATTTTTTTTGCCTTTACATCCCTTTTAAGGAGGCTGAAACTATACTGCATAATGGTAAAATTAAATTGCTTGTGGATTTCTTCCAGTAAAATGTGGCCTTTCAATTTTGTTAGTGACTTTACTAGTTCTGTAACTAGGTAAAGAAAAGGTAAAGAAAATGACCCATGTACTTGCACCTTCCCATCCCTATTCAGTATTGACCAGCCACCGTATGTATTGATTATTAAAACGTAGCATTTATTTGGTAATTAAAATAAAATAAACATTTTCTTTACCTTTTCTTTACCTTGCAATTGAATTAGTCTTATTAGACTGACCCTGCACACCATCCGGATAGTCTCCCACAGTAACGGAAGGTGCTCCCCTACGCTCTCTTTTTCCTTTACATAGTTCTGTAACTAGAAGTTCTGTAATGGCTACAAATATGTCTGTAGAAATAGGTCAAATCAACTGGACTTGTGTTTTTCTTGAAGACGTTTCCCTAGTCATCCAACTGGCTTTCTCAGTTCAGAGTGACTTGTAAATAAGATCTTTCTGGCAGAAATACCCTGGAACGTTGCTCCAATCAGCATAATCTGTTTATTATAATCAACAAGGCTGTCATGAAGTTAAAAATTGATTGTATTAGCCTGATTGGAGCTTATAGATAATAAATGTTGCACCCTCACCTCTATTGAAACTTGAGTTTTCAGTTTTCACATATATGGCTTCATTAACACCACTTTTTAACAAGTCATTCTCCCAGTCTACAATCTGGACTTGGCAGTTTTCTAACGTGTGTCCTCTTTCTTTAAGATATAGGTACACGACTGTGTAGAGGAACTGACTCTATGCTGGTGTAACTGTTGTTTGGTTTGTCCCTCACACACCGAGCACTCCTCACTGCATACATACGGAACGCATTTTAGGACATTGTCCTGTCAAAACGATGTCCTGCATGCGCCGTCCTGTTACTGTGGAATGCAGCATGCTTTTTCACTCACCCATCCTCAAATGCTGCATTCACACCTCTGTCCTGGGCCCTCCCTCCTCAGCTATCAGCCATACGAACTCAGCCCTCCCTCCTCAGTTGTCCAATTTCCGCCCTCCTGACTCAGCCCACCTCCCTCCCTGCTCAGCCTTCCGACCGTCCTCAGCACTGTGCCTGTGCTGCTTTATTCACCTTTTATTTTTTTTAGCTTCCCCTTATTTTTTCACAGCCAATAGGCATCTTTATGATCTTAGAAGACTGATGGCTGATATGAGAGTTTTGAGGGGGGAGGGCTGATGAGGGAAAGCGGAAGGCTGAGTGCTGAGGAAACAGTTCGGAAGGCTGAGCAGGGAGGGAAGAAGTTGGAGAACTGAGGAGGGTGGAAGGAGGAGGGCTGAAGTGGGAGGGGGGTTCGTATGGCTGATAGCTGAGGAGGGAGGGCCCAGGACAGAGGTGTGACTGCAGCATTAAAGGATGGCTGAGTAAAAAAGCACCCAATGCTGCATTCCACAGCAAAAGGACGGCGCATGCAGGACATGGTTTTGACAGGACGATGTCCTAAAATGCGTTCCGTACATACACAATGTTACTCTTCTTGTGCATTGGGGTTGGGTCTTTTGGGGTAAACTAGTTGCTGCCTCAGTGTATTGCTGGTTTAAAGCAGACAGGTATGTGGTGTTTATTAAGAATCCTTCTAAGTTTTTCTGACATCTCAGCTACGTACATATGTTGTGTTCAAGAAAAACACAAGTCCAGTTGATTTGACTTATTTCTACAGATATACCATGACCTGGGTTGCTATCGCAGCATGGACTGTACCACATGCCGGCATTTTCCTTCCTTCACCTGCATACTGGGAAGCTGATTGCCATTAACCATTGTGTTAGTGGTACCACCACTTTCATCATTTATATTTTGAAATGTCCTTGTGGCTTAGTATATGCTGGTAAAACTGTGACCGATTTTTTGTGACAGGATGGCCAATCACCGCTCCACCATATATACATTGCTTAGTACTACTAAGGGGGACACAATGGTGGCGGCACACTTTCTGGAATACAAACACACATTGGCCAGTGTGAAATCATGACAGACCTTTGCTACAACAACTCAGATGGATACATAAGCCAAACACCTTGAGCCCACAAGAACTTAAAGGGATACCGTCATGGGAATTTTTTTCCAAACTCCTTTCGGAGTCTAGATATATATTTTGGTGTCCAGCATGATGGGTCCCGTTGTTTTCTGCCTTGTTTCCTTCTTCTTGGTTTGCATCTACTCCTTTTAGCACTGTACCTTCTATGTCTTGGTGTATTGTCTGTTCCTCAATGCCCATGTTTATTTCCTGTTTATTTCTTTATTTGTTGTCCTGCTGTATCTGATACATTGCTACATACAATCTTCCATAGCAACCCCCATTGTGTACCATCTGTCTCTAAACCGTTCCTTTTTTTAGATTTGGTGCTGCTTAAATGAATTCATATACGTAATCCTGTTGGTTAGACTTCCGGCTTGTTCCTTTTTTGTGACCTTCCTCTTGGTTTTCTTTTATTTTTTTGCACCATTTCTATATGGACCTTCACAATTGCTCTTTTTTAGGTTTGGGTGCTGCACAAATGAATAAATAGATGCAGTATTGTGTTAGTTATCATCTGGTCAGTTCCTCTTCCTCCTGTTGACAGTTAATACAGTGGATCGCTGAAGTAAAAGCTATTATCCAATCAACCTGATATTAGTTTTATTTGTTTGTTTTGCTTATTTCCACTGATGTTTTTATTAGGGATGCACCGAATCCACTATTTTGGATTCAGACGAACCCCCGAATCCTTAGAATAAGATTCGGCCGAACACCGAAGCCGAACCTTAATTTGCATACCTATAAATAGGTATGAATGAAACCTTACTTCATTTGCATATGCAAATTAGGGGTGGGAAGGGGAAAACATTTTTACTTCCTTGCTTTGTGACAAAAAGTCATGCAATTTCCCTCCCCGCCCTTAATTTGCATATGCAAATTTGGATTCGGCTGGGCAGTAGGATTCGGCAGAATCTGAATCCTGCTGAAAATGGCAGAATCATGAACTGAATCCTGGATTCGGTGCATCCCTAGTTTTTATGATGTCTTTTTGGCACTGTTTTATAAGCGCTTTGGTACCGTTATAATGTGTATATTTTGAAGTGAGATTTTGCAATCTTGAATTACAAATTGCGTCATATTATTTGCAACAATGCTAAGCTGTTAATTTTTTGGTTTACTTTTAGATTCTTAATTTGTGAAGTGTTTTACTTTAGTGGTTTATAGTTTTACTTTTTTCCCACATCACTTTGTTTTTTTGGTTGTTGTTATTCACTACCCTTTTCCTATTTCTATACCTGTAAATAGAGCGTTTGCTTTCACCTGTGTTACTAGACGAAACATCCGTCTCCTGCTATTAAAATAAAAAATCACAGCATTCATAAGACCAGTGAGTGCAACTCTTCCTCTACATATATGTGTGTTTGTGTATATATTAGGGATGCACCAAATTTTACATATGTAAATTAGGGGCGGGAGGGAAATCACAAAACAAGGAATTGAAAAATGTTCACACTTTTTCCTTTCCCACCCCTAATTTATATATGCAAATTAGGATTCGGTACAATAGTTGAAGGAATCTTTCACAAAGGATTCGGGGATTCAAATCCCAAATAGTGGATTTGGTGCATATATATATGTTTATATCACAGCGAATAGGAACGCACAGCCACAAGTTAAAAGAAAACCTGGGTGCCAGTCTTAAATATTCCAACCAATGACAGCACTCCAAGGAAAGTTTCAATTAGTCAAAAGGTTGAGGTTTAAGTCCAACGTTTCTATTCTGTACAGGAACGTTTGTCAGGAAAAAAGATATATAGCAGCAACAATTTGTGGCGCCACATTCTTGTACATAAGCGTCTTTCTGTGCACTGGTACTGTATATCTTTTCCCTGATGGCTCCTGTACAGAATCGAAATGTTGGACTTTAAATAAACTTTCACTTAATTTGACCTTTTTGACTTTCCTTGGAGTGCTGTCATCGGATGGGATATATATATATTTAATTTTTTTATTTGTTACAAAAAAAATCAAAATGCCTGGGTGCAAGTCATTAAAATGTAGAATAACCAAACACCAATGTCTGCACTCACAGGTCTTAAAAGTGAAAAGGTTATTTATTAAGAAGAACGGATGTTTCGGCAGGCACTCTAGGCATGGATTTCTTTTCCTCTGGCATGCAGCGTGATGTGTCTAAGCTGGCTTGTGTCTGCAGTTCTCTTTATGTGCTGGGAGGATGTGCTACTGCAGCATAGGAAGAGGCTGCTCTGGATGATTTTTCAAGGGCTGCTTTTTCATTTAGATACGCGTGTCCTATTTTAAATATATATATATATATGTATATATATTTTTTTTTTAATAAAAGTAACAGAGAGCTTCTGGGATACTGCTTAGAGTACATTGTACATTCTTTCTCTACAGCCTGGGAATGGGTTTGTAACATTTTTTAGATTTTTTTTCTCACTGAATGTATATGATTTCAGTTTCTAGCTGTCTTTTTGTAAAGGAGAGCAGGAAACGTGTATGCAGGTTAAGACATAAGCACAGGGATTTGCAAAGTATCTTTTTGCTCATATTTTTAATGGTTATGTGAATTGGTCAAAAGCATTTTTTCCAAACCTTGATGTATATTATCTCATAAATCTGTACAAAATCGTGCACTGTATTTCTGCATTGTATTGTCTGATAGTGTACTTCTTCTGTTTAATCTTAGATGTTATCCTTCATGTATGCCCACCTGACCTTCTTCCATCAGGGCTATGATCTTTTCAGTGAGCTGGAGCCGTATATGAAGGACCTGGGTGCACAGGTAAATGCTATACTCTTTCATTTGCCAAAACATGAATTTGCCAGGAACAAAGCAAAACTAATTATAATCAGTTTACCAGACGTTGTAGTTCATTATTGTAAATTAGGGATGCACCGAATCCGGTATTCAACCAGTTTCAGCAGGATTCGGATTTGGCCGAATCCTTGTGCCTGGCTGAACTGAATCCGAATCCTTAAAATCATGTGACAAGGAAGTAAAATTTTTTTTTTAGCCGTGCACTTCGTGCGCAGCATATGCAAATTAAGGTTCGGATTCGGTATTCGGACTAATCTTTCACAGTGGATTTGAGGGTTCGGCCAAGTCCAAAATAGTGGATTCGGTGCACCCTATTGTAGATATCAGAGGAAATAAATTACTTTTGATCCATTCAGGATTGATTCCCATTTTGGATGGTGAATTATGTAGGGAAGCACATATAAGGGAGATTATGAAATGTGGGGATAATAATCACTAGCGCCTATATGTGCAATATCCCCATTCTTTCATTTATAGAACTATTTCCTTGCTGCTGTGTTTAACTTGTTCATCTCACCAGAACAATGCCATTCCTAGATAGTTGTAAGAGATTTATTCCTAGATTCTTTACATCCTGTATGCTTTTTTCTTCTTCAGGATTGTGCCCCATGTTTGCCCATACCATATCTTGGACCCCATGCATCATACCTCCTAACTGTCCCGTTTTTAGAGCTCTTTTAACAGCTCAACCCACAGTCCCTCATTTGTCCTGTTTTCTCTGCACTGAACAGCCAGAAAACTTAATTGGCTTTTGGCAGAGAGCCCAGAACAACAGCAGAAGATAAGATATTTTTGTAATCATTTTAAGATAAGCAAATAAGTAATTGTAACAATATAAGTTTAAAGGGCAATTCACATTGATTAGCAAAACTGTAATAACTGAAAAAAAACACAGAAATATGTTCAAACTTTCATAAGCAGTCTAATTTTGTAAAATGAACATAGTAATTAGGGGATGTGTGGCCACAAAATGGGCGTGGTCAAAAAAATGTGACTAGGGCCCACGATCGGATCAGCCCGATATCGCCCACCCCAAGGTGGGCATATCGAGGAGAGATGCGCTCATTTGGCGACATCGCCAAACAAGCGGATCTCTACGTGTATGGCCACCTTTACTCATGAAGGTTCCTCCTTTTCATCAAAGCACTTTTCTTCCATTTAAAGGAGAACTACAACAACCCCCCCTATCTGCCCTCCATAGCCCACCCCACCTATATCTCTTATCTCATCATGGTTGAAGCTTGTCCAAGATGAGCTTCAACTGTGCATGCTCTATGTTGACAAAGAGCAATGAAAAGGAGGATTTTATAAGACTGTTGGGGGATTTTGTATATAGAGGATTTTTTTTCCTTTGAATCATAATTGCCTTGGTGTTTTTGGACTACAAACTACATAATGTGATTGCATTTTTTTTAACAGTTAGATAATCTTGTTGGTGATGCTACAAAGGAGAAAAGAGATATGGAAATTAAACACTCAACTATTCAGCAAAAGGTATAGTAAAGCATGACAAGTTTTAGTAAATGATAATGTCGGATCAGTTTACAGGAAACTTGCTATATTTTCAGTTAATTGACTTTCTCCACAAAGCTTTACTACTGAGAAACATAAAACAAGTCTTGACTGTCTCCTAGTAGCATTGGGATGACAGTTTTGCGAAAAATTGGTCATATACTAAATTATTAATTTGATCCACAGCACAATTTACATTTGATTACTTAGACTCTGTAAATTAAAGATAGCAGTTGGGTGTCAGATATACATTGACAGTTAGAGCCAATATATCATATAGGGGGGGCTCCCTTTCCTACCAGATGAATTAGAGCTCACTCAAATAACTGATTCCACTACAAGCAAAATCTAACAAAATAACTGCCTTTTGCACAAATCCTGCATGTAGAGAGACACGTCTAGTGCTTTTAATAGAGTAAGTTGTAATATATCTTGGCTAAAGAATCCCCCGATAAGATATATGCATGAAGAGAGAATGAAGAGAAACAGATGCTGAGAGAGGAATAATGAAGATGAACTTTATTTCAGGAAATGTACAGAATTTTTAATTGATTGTATTTAGAAAGTTTCTAATTTCAGTATGTTGAAGCTTATATTAAATTTAAATTTTTGCGATAGTTCCCCTTTAATTTGGTATGTATATCACACACCCAAAATAAGTGTGAACTGACTAGTGTGTTAGAGGAAAAAGCTAGTAACAATGATGTGGCCATTGGAAGAGAAGATGGCCCAGGAAAAAGCCGTTGGAAGAGAAGATGGCCCCCGTGAACTTTGCTGGAGGGGACCTACACAGAGGGGTAAGTAGTGACTTAGGGGCAATAGCCCAGGGGAGAGGTAGGCTGGGGGGGAGGAGGGAAGGAGCGTACGTACGGGGGGGGTTAGTGCCGGGGGTTGTGTTCCCTTTAAAGGAAAAGGAAAGTCATTTCTTGGGGGGGGGTGCCAAATGTTAGGCACCCCCAAGTGAATGTATTTACTTACCTGAAACTCCAGGCGGGTGCTCCTATCAGCAGAAAACTGCACCGGCCCGGGGTTATTCCAGGGAGCACCATGGAGCAATTCTCTTCTTGCTTCTTCTTTCTTCAAATTTCCAGTGGACTTTAGAGGGATGCCCGACACTGCTATTAGATATATTAGGAATATGCTACAATGTGCATTTTTACAAGTGGTTAATTTTGCTTGAAGTGAGTGGGAGAATGCACTCTTAGCTTTGGTTGCTTGAGCATCAATAGAGGAACCCCCTGTGTGCCATCAGCCTTAGGTTATGCATTCAGCAACTTGTTATAACTTCTCAGTGTGTAACCTGTGGCTAGAGAGACCTGTAATAGATTTTACACAATGTGACGGAGTAAATATATATGTTTTATAAACCAGCCACAATTTTGTTACTAAATACTGGGTTGCCTTTAAGGCTGAGGGCACATGGAGCATTGGCTTTGCATGTCCATGTACAGCTTTCACTCGATCACAGGTAGACTAAGCAGAAGTCGGCTTGAAGATGCCTGCTTTGCAATTTTTTATGGCTGATCTCCACTCTGCTCCCTGTACCTACCCTTAGGAGGCAGTTGTACATTTCAGTAATGCTAAAAACACATGCGGAGGGTCAAATGAATGCTTTCTTTTCAAAATGTAAACCTGAGCCGAAACATGGCTCATGTTATGTATGTCAAAGAATTGGGATATTATGATAAACCCCTAGGAGCTCTCTATATTTGTGAATGTATTTTTATAAGGAGAATTGTATTTCCATCCAGTCCAGTTTCTTCAATATGTTTTCTGTCTGTATTAGGATTTTGCTGATGATGACCCCAAACTTGATTGTAATGTTGATACAACCAGTGGCATTGTTATGGAAGGATACCTCTTTAAACGAGCCAGCAATGCCTTCAAAACGTGGAACAGGTAACATTTGTCTTTCTTCACCAACTGCAAGGGCAGAATGTGCTTGTGTGTTACACACATGCAGTTATTTATTTGGCAGCTCGAGTGAACACCCCATTCTGCTCAGCAAGTAACACCTTTCAAATCATGCCCTTTCAAATTAAATAAAGGGCTGAGAACACCACTTAATATGCATATTACCAGTAGAAGGCCAGACACATTTCTTTTGCTGCCTCCATATGTCATATTCTGCTGCTTCTTTTGTTTTGCCTTTTCATTCCTTCTCCTCCTTTCTTGTATGTTTTAATCCTGACCCATTTTTTTACATGACAGGAAAAAGCCAGACCACAACAGGTATCAACCAGCCTCCTTGTAACCTCCAATGACTTCTTTTGGCACGTGCTCTTCTCCATATTAACCCATTAATTGTGATTACTTGCAATGGACATATCTCATATCGGCTACTGCAGGGGATGGGAAGTATAGAAGCTTTATTACTTTATAGATTAAGTCCCTCGATTTTTCCCTAAATCTAAAAACATACAAGTGAAACAGTTTTGCTAAAATTCTGCAGTTTCAGGTGTAGTTAATCTTATAGTTTATGGTACACTTAGCAATTGATTGTGCTTCTCACAGCACTAATCAAGTTTATCTTCACTATTCCTCTCTCAGCATCTTCATTCTGCCTTCGTGCAAGAGTTGGATGTCAGATAATTGTTGACAGTTAGATACAATATATTTTATATGGGAGCTCTTTTTGCCTAGAAGATGTATTAGAGCTCATTTGTCCAAAATGCCGTTATTTTGTTAGATTTTGTTTGTACTAGGGATGCACTGAATCCGGGATTGGTTCAGGATTAGGTCAGGATTTGGCCTTTTTCAGCAGAATTCAGTTTCAGGTGAATCCTAGTGCATGGCCGAACTGAATCCAAATCCTATTTTGTATATGTAAATTAGGTGTGGGAAGTCACGTGACAAAGCAAGGAAGTAAAAAACATTTTCGCCACCTTTCCCGCCGATAATTAGCATATGCAAATCAGGATTCAGTTTCGTATTCAGCCGAATCTTTCACTGAGGAATCGGCCAAATCCCAGAAACTGTATTCGGTGCATCCTTAGTTTGTACTGGAGTCAATTAATTTCGTGACCTCTAATTCATCTATTAGGAAAGGAAGCCCCCCACATAAGATACATTGAAGCTTACATTCAAGCTGTACACATTCAAGTAAGGGAGAACTGGAAAGCACATTTGCTGTATCTCCAGAGATTTTATCCATTGCATGTTTTCCTCCTTTTGATTCCACTTTTTCTTTGCTTGTTGTGACTATTTGTTTAACATCTCCTTATATTGTATTGGGGGGAAAAAATCAACCTTGTTGCCTAAACTCTCCTTCCTCAGCTGTAGTATTCTTCTTTTCCAATCATCAACACTTTATTGTCAAATTCTAATAAACAATTCTTCTTTTGTCATGTCAACATTAAATAAACCCAGCAGGCTGGTTTTGCCTCCAATAAAGATGAATTATACCTAACAAGGAACTGTGTTGTTATTACAGAGAAAAAGGGAATCATTTTTAAAACTTTTGATTATTTGAATAAAATGGAGCCTATGGGAGACAGTCATTCTGAACTTTCTGCATAACAGGTTTTCTGAATAACAGATCTGATACCTGTACAACAATTATTAGGATAACTGAATAAGTACACGCAGGGCTTGTGTTTTATAATATTTGGAAGTAACATGGCTTATCCTGACACCTCATACACGTTCCTGTGCATTTTAGATTATTTTACATTTAGGTTGTGATTGTGCTGCATACATTGAAGGAACTATTACTCTATGTAGCACATTGTTGCTATGTGGCTGTTTTTTGCCTACCAAATAATGTAGACTTGAATTAATTGTTAACTGTTAATGGGAAGCTGTACACATTCAAGTGGGGGGAAAATGGAAAGCACATTTGCTCCAGAGATTTTTTCCGTTGCATGTTTTCCATCTTTTGATTCCACTCTTTATTTGCTTGCTGTGACTATTAGTTTAACATCTCCTTATATTGTACTGGGGAAAAAAATCAACCTTGTCACCTATACTCTCCTTCCATAGCTGTAGTATTCTTCTTACCAATCATCAATACTTTGTTGTCCATTTCTAATGTACAATTCTTATTTTGTCATAGCAATTGTAGCACCTCTCATATTTGTATTTTACTTTAAGGTTGTATAAGCAGCGCATAGTCACTAAATACACACGCACAAACAAGGATAGAATCTAAAACTGGACAGGAAAGCACAAGAGCAGACAAGACAGCCTCATCTATTTTGTTATTGTTTCCAAAAAAGTATGTTTATACAATAGTCATGTCCAGGATTACAGAGAAGACGCAGTACCTAGTTCCATAAGATAAATATTTTTGTCCCATATATAGCATTTGCTGTCTCTGTTGAAGCAGAATTATAAATACATATATATCAATTATAAATCAAAAATGAAAGCTGTAGTCAGATAGTAATCTGTAAACTATCTGATTTAGGCCTGGTTTACAAATTCCACCAGAATATATGGGGTATTAGTAAGCTTACTTTCCCTTTTTGGGGTTCATTTTATTATAATTTCCCATTTTAAACCCTGATGTGAAAGTTTTCAGGGTGACATAAGAAGGAATTCCAGTAAAGAAGCAATGCTTTCCAAGAAGCAGTTGTAAATTCACGACAACTTTCTTATGTTAAAGTGTGCACACTAGAAATCTACTCGTGCTTGCATGTTAACTTCTTATATTTGCACTTATTATGCATTTGACATTAATTTTTTATTAGTTGTGGTTAGAATTATTTAGGTTATTTAGGTTTATTCTGTAGCTCTCCAGTTGGCAATTTCAGCTGGTTCTGTTGCCAGTTAGTGGCATATTGGGGAAAGATCCGCTCGTATGGCAATGTCGCCAAATGAGCGGATCTTTGCATCTATGGCCAGTTTAACTCTTGTTCCCTCATGCCCTTTGCTGCCTTTGTCCCCCAGGAGCCCAGAGTCTGTGGCATTGGTAGGGCCTTATACATGGACAGCTCTGGCCTAGATATAAATAGATACAACAACATATTTAAAATCAATTTCGCAATTATTTTCCTTTTACCTTTTTAAGAGTAATGTTAAACCCTGCTCCACAACAACGATATTGTATAATAACCCTGAAATTTTACCTACATCTTTTGGGTGCAGTCAATTCATTTGTATCATAATCCTTATGCCAGGTGAGAAATTTGCACAAGTTGAATGATTCTTCATAACATAATTGTAGGCCATCTAGAAATGTAAGATGATTTGTAACATTAACTAAAAGTGAAACAAATCGTATTGGTAAGCTATATATCTTCAAAAGCTTGACATCCTATACTTTGCAGCACAATAACAAGAATTAGTTTAAAGTCATTGTCCATAATGGTTCTGCTGTCAGGCCCAAACAAAAATAACCTTGTGAGGTGTTTTCATTATGCGTTTGTAATAAAGTTTGTCTAATAATGCTACTTTGTTTAACTTTTGGAGACAAAAATACCATTTTTGTCTTCGTTTTTTTCATGCAGGCGCTGGTTTTCAATCCAGAATAATCAGCTAGTTTACCAGAAGAAATTTAAGGTAAAATATGTCTGCGATATATGGGTATTTGTTAGCTGTGAGACAACTTTTTCATTTACAGTAGATCATTATTTAATACAGTGATCCATGATTGGATGTTAAAAAAAATAATAATTTTGTTTGTGTCTGGGTTGCAAGTGATTTACTGTTTGTATTATATATATATAGTTACATAGTTAAGTTGGGTTGAAAAAAGACAAAGTTCATCAAGTTCAACCCCTCCAAATTAAAACCCAGCATCCATACACACACCCCACCATACTTTCACATAAATTATATATACCCATAGCTTTACAACTGTAGAGTTTAGTATCACAGTTTAGATTATTATGAATATGGTTTTCATATGAAGCAGGGTTTTAAACATGAAACCCTGCTTCATGTAAATAAACCATTTTCACAACCTCCCTATCCCTTCCCTCTTGCTTTCTGTACCCCCTTCCCCACCCCTCTTGAAAACCAATAAATACAGTTTTGGAAAAAAAATAAACCATTTTCACAATAATATACCGTATTTGCCGGCGTATAAGACGACCCCCCCAACATTTCCACTTAAAATGTACAGTTTGTTATATACTCGCCGTATAAGACTACCCCCTCTTCCGCACACCTTCTGCACACCAAATGATGATTTGATTGTAGCGAATCCCTCGCGGGTCCGGTAATGAAGTGCCTGACTTTGCACTGACTGGGTAGGCCGCAGTTCAGGCCTGGGATCCCTGTGGTCCGCCTCATCCCTTATGAATGCATGATCCTGCAGGAAGGGGTGAAAAGCAGGAGAAAGAAGTGGCGGCGTGTGGCCCCAACTACAACTGCTGCTGTGTCTCTCTCAGCGCTCTGTCCACGACAGCAGCAGTTTAACGTGATGCCCCTGGGCCCTCCCGCCCCCCACCCCGATGCACCCCCGCTCTCTTCCCCGCTGTCTCGCTCCCCCTCTCTCCTCCTCTGGCTAGGCGTTTCTATTGAATGTCCGCCCAGGTAAATCAGCAGGAGCAGCAGTTCCCAGCGGGCGCCGGGGAGCAGGAGAGGCGGCAGCAGTAGCACATTGGCGGGGTCAGTTGATGCTGGATCCACGGCGGTGGCGGCGGCAGCAACAGCAGCTTCCCCAGCTCCACAATCCCATCCAGCCAGAGGAGGAGGAAGAGGAGGAGGAGGGATGGGGAGGGAGCACCCGGTCAGAGCACCCGGTGTATAAGACGACCCCCCACTTAGGGGCATATTTTTCTGGGGGAAAACGTCGTCTTATACGCCGGCAAATACGGTACTTTTTTAGCAGCATGTGCCATTGGGTAATCATAAATAGAAAATAGCCATTTTAAAAAATAAGGACAGCCTCCTGGGATCCTAGGATTCAACGGTGCACACAAACATACCAAACAAACTATAAAGTTAGGTCACATGAGCCAATTAACAGACAGAGTTGTGTCTTTTGCTTCCACACTTCTTCCTGTTACAGTTAGAGTTGAAATATTTCTGGTCAGGTGATCTCTGAGGCAGCACACAGACCATCGTGAAATGGTGGTTCAAGGCAAGAGATGGAAAAGGGCAAGATTTACTTAAATATATTTATCAGTTTGATAAGATTCTTTAATATGCCACTTAATTTTATATAAACTGATCTGCTGCTCAAGTATTCATTTTGGGGGTATAGTTCTCCTTTAATCAATCAATTACAAAACTTCTTCCATTGAACATTTCAGAACTTTTGCCTGTCTTTGCTTTATTGTAGGATAACCCAACTGTAGTTGTTGAAGATTTACGACTTTGCACAGTGAAACAGTGTGAAGACATAGAAAGGCGTTTTTGCTTTGAAGTGGTTTCACCAACCAAGTAAGCTGATAAACTTCTAAAAGTGTGTATATATTGTCTCATTCTGCACAAGCCCATGTTCATATTGATTTTTACTTCTCCCTTTTGGTACAGGTTCACTAAAATGCACACTTGTTTGTCCAGCAAAAGCCACATGGTTTGATTCCTTACACATGCAATCCTAGTTATCTGTCATTTTGATAGGTCTGTAGTAAGCCCTATTACACACAGTGTAATGTGTTTGTTAATGTAACCCTCTGAGGACCCTGGGAAATTTTTATACATCCCTTCAAACTGTGGGTACCAAAAATGGTAGATCTGTATGCGGAGATCCATTCGTTCCAGCCAATGACACATTTGATAAGTGCCATTTTCAACAGGTTATTCCATTAAGGCATTTGTTTTAAATAGATGTAGCTTATGGGAATTTTTGGACCTTTCCTCTTATGAAATCTGTTTAAAAGCCTGTCCATCTCATTTAATGTATTCCTTCTCCAATCCCTCTTTTTGCAGAAGCTGCATACTGCAGGCTGACTCTGATAAACTGAGACAGGCATGGATCAAATCTGTTCAAACCAGCATTGCCACGGCTTATAGAGAAAAAGGAGATGAAGCAGAGGTCAGTATCCAGACTTAATTATTAAATAACAAGCACAACAAAACACATATCATTTAGACTGTTTCACAATGGACGACCGTCATGTTAGATTTATTTTCCCCTTAAGTGGGCAGTAATATTAGTGGGCATCTGTAGATGATGTTGTTACACTGGTATCAATGGTGATTACTTTAGATAAGGCAAACTATATTTCATCTCTTGTTGCTAAGTGTAATTACACATTATAGCACTGCAGGAGGATGCCAAGGATGAAATGTACTGCAGAAGATGTTTGGCTTACTAGTTAACATACTTTTGCATTGACAGCTTTCGTCAGTGTTTGCTTTTAAAGTTTTATTTAAACTAAAAAAATAAAGCTTATCTGACTGACTCTGTCTGGTCCTCTTTCCATTCTCCAGAAGTCCATGGTAATGGCTTCCTCTTGAGTACTGCCTGTCAGTGATACCAAGGCATGCTGTATTATCCTCTTTTTGGACAAGCAAAGCACAGCTGACAGGTGTACCAATGGAAAGTCCTGGCCACTGACATTTTGAAAAACATAAAGAAGCATTAGTTTCAAAATCAGAACCATTTCAAATTTGTAAAGTTATACATAATAACTTTTTTTTACACTGTCAACCTTCATTTCAATTCAGAAAACTGAGAAGAAGCCACCTGTCTCCATTACTAGTCCAATATCTGAAGCAAAAGAGAACCTAGTTAAAGGGGAGTGCGCACTTCAGCGGGTTCAATGTATCCCTGGCAATACAAGCTGCTGCGACTGTGGGCTTTCAGATCCCCGCTGGGCCAGTATTAATTTGGGCATTACCTTATGCATTGAGTGTTCAGGAATACACAGGTAAGCAAAGGCTAATGGACATTTTGATATTGAACTTATCAATAAGAATTGAATGGGTTACATTGGTACCAGAACATTTAGGGGCATGGATTCTGCCATCATAAAAAATTAAAAAATCATGCAGTGTAAGTGGCCATTTCACATTTTGAATGCTTATTATTGCATATTAATTTATGGCTTTCTATTACCCATATACTTAGCCAACAGAGATTATTACTCTGTACGGCCCTACCTGTCAGTGCAGGACGACTGGGGTTAAGTTGCTCCTTGCTGTAGGCAGGACAAACTAAGAACTTCCTGCCCCTCCTCTTTCCGTGACTCCACCTCCAACCTCAGTTTTTTTTAGTTTGTCCTGCCTATGAGGCAGCATTTTTCCTTCACCTACAAGATTTTCAATATAGTGTTCCCTGTTATAAGTATAATTCACAGGTAGAGCCTATAACTGTACGTAAATCAGGTAAGTACTACATACATGGTTGAGCCCAGGAGTGCTCCCTGTATTATAACAATGAGCATAACATGGTCCCTCTTGAAAGAGGTCTAGTGCTCCCCGGCCTACAGCTTTGTTTGAGCCACGATATTCAGTACATCAGAGCCAGAGTGCTCCCTTATGGTCTGAGCCCTGGATGTCTTTGGAAGTGCTAGCCTATCCAAAGCGGACATGAAACGGGTCCAGTAGCCATCTTGGAATACTCGTGCTGAACAATGTCCATTTGTACTCTTCGAGTAATATGGACAGCGGGCCTGTGAGACTTCCGCTGCTCGTACGTCACTAACCGCACTAAAGTTCCCATGTGCGCCATTCGCGCAATAGCCACTATCATCTTGGTTTGCTATACAGAGCTCTCCAGCAAATGCAGAGAACCTCAATAAGGCTTCGGCATACAAGGAGCTTCTTTCCTTCATTGAGGATATAGATCTCCCCGGATAAGCCCCGCAGGCTTAAAGCTAAGTTCAGAAAGACTCATAAGCCTGTTTCTAAATGCAGGTCTCCTTCTCCTCAATTTGCAAACGCTAGCACAGACCTTCCAACAAATAAGGTCATTACCAAGGCACAGGTCTATAACTCTCAAGGCACACAATTAAATGTTGCGGATAGCCTATCCATAACTAATGATTTCTCAGAACAGCACACTACAGCAGGCATAATTTTGCCACAGAGTGGTCCACTCCTACCAGCACAAGATTTTACTCAGTTTATTTCGTCAGTCCACCATTCAGCAAACTACAGACCAGTCCATATTAGACCGTACACCTCAAAACACTGCCAAGTCAAAACGCTTCAGGTCACCTTCTCCTTCAGGGTCACATAATCTCTCCTCAACACAGTCAGAGGATAGTGAAACGTGTACTTCACCTAATGAAGAGTCTGCATCAGATTCAGAATCCATTGAAGACAATTTTCTAAAGAAGTCGGAAGAAGTCAAAGGTCTTCTTCGTTCCATATTCTCCACTAAAATAGATAGCAAGTTCCAAAGCAGATAAAGTATTGGTTAATGCAGTTAAAAGACCAAGGGCCTTTCCAGTCTCTAAGTCAGTCACCAAAGCAGTAGATACTGAATGGCCTCACCCAGACGGAAGGCTCACATTCCTCCCGAATTCTAGAATACCCAGTCGCAGAGGACCTAACGCAAAAATGGGATAAGATTCCTAAAGTAGATCCTCCTATAGTCAGAATTTCAAAAAACACTGCTTTACCAGCGGAGGGTGCAGAGTCTCTAAAGGATCCTATGGAGAGAAAATTTGACTTGGCATTAAAGAGAGACTTTCAGTGTTCAGCAGCAATTTTAAGGCTGGCGGCAGCAGCGGCCACAGTAGCTAAGACAGTCTGATATTCGTGCCAGGAACTAGTTAGTTCTCCACCATCTTCAGCAGAACACTAAACCTAATGTGAGGTATGTTCTTTATTAAGCTTTATATCTCATTTACATCTTCACCTAAACATTTGTGCAGGGCTTAAAACAATCATTTGTAGTTCTTGGCATGTTGTGGTGAACACATGAGTTTTATAATGCCAGTCAGAATAGTAGCTGTACTGCATATTTAGTGTAAAATTTTAATTTTGCAAGCCTTTGAATGCTGTTTATAAAGTTGGATATATGTCTGTTTTAAAGGTTATGTGCTGTTATTGCTGAATATTTGAACTGGTTCTTTAATCTTTTTGTTTAGGAGTCTTGGGGTGCACTTCTCCAAAGTGAGATCTCTGACTCTAGACACATGGGAACCTGAGCTTCTAAAGGTACACTTTCCAACCAAGAGTTGCTGAAATAGGGGACTTATGTGCTTAATTGAGACACCTATGATAGGGTTACCAGATCATTTTAAAATTGTGGGACATATCTATTAAATGCATGTTGTAGTGCTGTGCTGATTGCATTTCAATTATGTTGGAATCAGTTTAGCCCCTCTAGATGGATTTTCTAGACATGCCCCTGAATTTTAAAGTGATTTGTTAACCCTAACCTATGAATTTGTATTCTGTTGAGATTGAGATCTGGCCTACATTCTGCCAGATATTGATCGGGGAAACCCACCTCACTCTGTCTGCAGCTTTTATCTACCCTTGTATGGGGGCCTTGAGGCCACTAACCCCTACGAGGCGATCTGAGCTCCCCCTAGAGGTATCATTACCACATTTTGTGAATCTATGCCTTGTGTGTTATGATAACCTCATATTTTGCTTAATGTCAAGTTGAACCTGGACTTCTGTTGTGAGGTTGCTGTAAATGTCAAAATAGCATTAATAGAGAGTTCATGAATGTATGAGTAAAACTAAATCTAAATTGCATCAATTTTGTACACAGATTTGCAGATCTTGAAGCTATCATTTATGAATTAATAGAATGTAGTTGAAGCAGGTGTGGTGATGTGGCCACTAAATTGCTTACATGCCATTCTGTAAAGGCATCTGGTCACATACATAATTGAGGAAATATTCATCATAGGAAATATTCATCATTAAATTGCATCTTTACATTCGAAAGGTTGTGTATGTCTTATCTCAGGTTTGTAGAACATCAAGAACTGACCTTTTCCCCTTGTCTTGTATAGTTAATGTGTGAATTGGGAAATGATGTAATAAACAGTATATATGAAGCTGGAGTGGAAAAAATGGATGTCAAAAAACCTCAGCATGGGTGTCAAAGGTAAATTAAGTTCTTTTATTTGTCATGTATCAAAGTTAAACATTCCCATACACAGTGTTCAAGAGCTTAGTTAAAGTGATTTAACACATGAGTTAATAATGCTACTCCAGCAGACTTCTGCACTGAAATCCTTTTCTCAAAAGAGCAAACAGATTTTTTTATATTCAATTTGGAAATCTGACATGGGGCTAGACGTATTGTCAGTTTCCCAGCTGCCCCCAGTTATGTGATTTGTGTCTGTACTTTAGGATGGATCTACTTTCTGGCAGGCTGTTATTTAATGTAAATGAATCTCGGTGGGACTTGGCTTTTACTATTGAGTTTTCATCTTAGATCTACCAGGGAGCGGTTATCTTGTGTTAGGGAGCTGCTATCTGGTTGCCTTCCCATTGTTCTGTTCTTAGGCTGCTGGGGGGGAAAGGTGATATCAGCAGTAAAGAGTGACGGAAGTTAATCAGAGCACAAGTCACATGACTGGGTAGCAGCTGGCAAACTGACCATATGTCTAGCTTCATTTCATATTTCAAAATGTAATATCGGTTTGCTCTTTTGAGAAATGGATTTCAGTTCAGAATTCTGCTGGAACTGCACTATTAACTGATGTGTTGAAACTATTAACTGATGTGTTTTGAAAAAACTTTTTTCCCATGACAGTATTTCTTTAATCCACGGTCTTTGTTAAATCTTGGGGTTGGTTTGTACTAATTTACAGCAGAACCTGATTTGCTATGCCTACATTAATTAATGTCAGGTTAGCAAGCCCTTTGCCATATTATTTTTTAACAGTACTTTTCTAAGACATTTGTTATCCAGCTTCAGTGGCATTCTCCTTTTATACCTGCTACTTTTAGTACACAGAATGCCCTTTTGTGCACATCAAGGAGTGTTAGCTGCAATTTCTAACCAGACTACAAAGTTACTCTGCTGTATTTGTGTCTGTAAGGCAGGAGAAAGAAGCATATATCAGAGCAAAGTATGTGGAAAAAAAGTTTGTGGATAAGCACTCTGAGTCTTCACTAGTCTACAAAAGAATCCCTTCCGTGAGCAACACGGCTGACCTTCTCAGTGTTGCTGATAAAGACCTCAGCTCAGAGTCATTGACAAGAACGCCTTCCAGGAGTTCAGGTATATACATATATGTCTGTGACATAAGCACTTTAGTTAGACATAATGGTCATGAATATAGTCAAGCTACTGCTTACATGATACATGTAAGATATGTCTGAGCAGAGCAATAGAGGGGGCATGTTCATTTTCTTGGCAAATCAGTTTATTGATGTTTGGTTAATGTGTAGCCACTCTTTTGGTGAGAATCAGCTGCTTCCAGAGTTTAATCACATATGAACTTGGGCCTGAACATTACATACTGATCACATTGACTGTGTATTTAGACTAATCTAGACTGATCAGAGGTTGCTGGGCATGTACATAGACTTGTGGGCTGCTGCCTTTGGTCAAGGTTGTCCATTTATTACTTCTCATGGAGAGAGGTGAGGGAACAAGGTCATCAGCTTTATTTTAAAAACATTCACCTTCAAACATGTATATTGATGCTGTAGCCAACCAATGTCAATTTATTCCTTTTTCTAACCAAGAATACAGTTTTTGACTTGAAAGGCTGCACTTATCGGTTTGCTATCCAAGTCAAATGATATGGCAAATTAGTTTTGCCGTCACTTATAGGGAATCTAAAATGAATTCATGTACATTTACATTGTTCTTTATTGGTAGTGACCCCTAAGATTTTTGCAGTCTGAGAATGCTCATGTAATGCTTTTCTCTTAGCAGCTCTTTTTGAAAGTCAAAGTGTTAGCAGCTTTGCTGAGCCAAAAGCCTGATATTAGCAGTTTAAAACTGCATATATCTGAGAAACCACCAAAAATAAATTAATCTAAATTGCCAAAATTCTCAGACAAGCATCCTAGGCAAAGATACATCAATTAGGTTTTTATTTCTGGTATTTGCACAGATGGTGTTAATTCTTTTTGTGTACAATTCATGAACAGGCAACTGGTGGTGTTTTACTGATTGTGTGTCACCTCAAACCGTCACACTTTTAGTTTTGCCAGAGAGTTGTCTGGTTATCTTGATCCTCTTTTACTGCCTGCTTTATGCTTTGCTAACTTGCATGTCCCCAGCGGTTGCTTTTAGCAGTGTTGAAGCAAGGTGAGAGTCTCTCTTCTGTCCTGATGAGCTTGTCTCACACTTCTTCTACTTTGATACCTCTTCAAAACTGCGTAGTAGTAAGTAACTACTCTAGTAGAGTGTGCAAAGTTGCTTTCTCATTTTTTATTTGCTTTAGGTGCTGGTTTATTATCTGTAGATTAGATATCCCTACTTTTAACCTTTTTATTAAATGGTAAATATACTCTACCTTTAATTTGTGTTTATACCATAATATGCATCCTCAATGTATACTGAAATCATGAGGATTCAGGTTTTCTCTACTGTGTACAGTAGATTCACACATCTGTGTATTTACACCTGCTGATGTGAGTTGGTGTGATGCTTGAGTTCTCAAAATAGTTATTAGGCTTACGTCGACTAAGGAATGTTTTTTAGCCAAAGTAAGCCACCTTCATTCATTATGGTGTACAGGTATGGGACCTGTTATCCAGAGTCTACGGGAGATGGCCTTTCTATAATTCAGAGCTTTTTGGATAATGGTTTTCCAGATAAGGGATCCCATATCTGTACTTGGAAGCATTTGAGACAGACATTTCTTATTTATATATTTATTTATAGTCTCCCTTCCATGCACATTTCATGCATTATTATGTGTAACTTCTTGTCATTTCTTTTTGACTTACCCCTCATTTGGTGTATCTTATCAGAATGGACCATTACAGCTGTGATAGTAACAAAATGTTTAGTCCGTAGACACAAAACCTTACTAGAAAATAAGCACAAATCTTAAATAAAAGGTAATTACAAAGATAATTAGAATTTTTTCTTTTTACTTCCTCTGGGGATATACAGATATGGGATCTATTTAATGAAATGCTTGGGATATGAGTTTTTTTTGGATAGGGTAAATCATTACCATTAACACAGATTTCTCCTATCTATTATGTACAAGTTAAAGTGTTTTTCTTTTCAATGATTTTTATTTGCGTTTTGGCAAAAGTTAAGTTGCAACAATCATGTAATAACTTCGAAAATCTATATAAAGTAAAGTAAGAGGGAGAGTCAGCCCTAAATCTCCCGAGTGGAAGGGCAGAGGAAAGGAAAAAGTACAGTGAAGTATTCAGCATATTCAATATCAAACAAAAGAGACTAAAATTACCTTTAGGCAATATTTGTGAGTTCCCTTGAATGCATAAATAGGGTACATACTTATGAATATATAGGCTATATCATATGAAAACGTTTATATCTATTGCAAATCTAGGATGAACGGATAGATAGGGTCCATGTAGTTGGAAAAGAATAGATCTACCACAGTTCTCAAATTTTCCTGATTTTCTCATGTTTGTCGTAAGTATACTAGTTATCCTGTCAATGATCATCACCCAATTCAATTTAGCCAATATTTGGCTGTTGTACTTTTATCTGCCAGAAAAATAAAAGTACTCCGTGTTTTTTTGTGCGGGTATTACAACTTGGATGTCTTTGTATTTAATATTGCATTATCTTGTTGTTTGTGTTGAGACCAAACTCTTTGAACATTTGGACAGTCCCACCAAATCACCGAAAACACCTAAAACAATCTTTGCTAATCAGGGGGCTTATTCCCTTTAAGAGGAAGGGGTCCATATATCAGCATATGAGAACTTTAAATGCTTTTTCCAGCAATTAAAGATTTTTGGAGCAGCTGGCTGTGGACTCCATTAGCTTGGGCAAGGTTTAAAATAAAGTGTTTTTAATAAAGCAAAAAAGTAAATCATAAACAATTTTTGCCTTATATAGAGCACTGTGGTAAATGGCATTGCCATATTTTGGAATTTTCTGGTTAATGGAATAGAATCCCATACATGTATTAGTTGTCTTCCCCCCACAGGAAAGTCTTCCAACAGAAATCCATCAGCCTCTAAGACATGCAATCCTTACGTGTATATGCACATTTGCACACATAATTATAGGACCAACAACATCAGCAAATGTCAAATGCTTGCTTTATAATTAAGTATTTTACTTCTGACCTGCCCAACTGCAAATCTGCCTTGCGGTGTTGCAGCAAGGGCATCTTCACCTTGTGCTTGCATGGGTTTCTTTCCACGCTCCAAAAACTTCCAGGCAGGTTAACTAGCCATGGTTTTAGAAGTTCCAGTGGAGCAGGGAATGATGAGCAACATGTAAATGGAAAATGCTGCAGGATACGTTGGTGTTCTATATATAAGGAATAATATTGAACAGCTTTCACCAGATACATTTTAAGAGATTCATAAAATACATTCTGACCCCCTTTGAATGCTTGCATGGCTTCTTTATGTCTATTACAACCTCTTAAGGAAATGCAGCTTTTAAAACTGTAGCATAATAGTTGTATTTAAATTCATAAATAGATGACCATAAAAATTTGTTATAACTGGCCTCATCAAGAGTGAAATATTGTTGGCCAGTTCTGTCATTTGTATGCTAGCATGTTGTTCGCTAGTTGTTCCATAAATGTTTTGGTCATGACTGTGTGTTTATCTGATATTCGCTTTATCTAAAATTATAATTAAGAGAGATGGAAAGGTTACAACTAAGTAAGCTTTATTAGAAAGGTCTATATAAATACACTAGTAAATCCTCCAGGTAATGTTGTTCTTATTCCTCTGAAAAAGAAAAAGCCAGATCTCGTCCTTTTTAATGTGTACCCATGGGGTTTTGTATCAACTTCCTTATTTCAGCTTAAACCTCCATGGCACGGGCTTGAGCATGCTCAGTTTACTCCCCTCTCCCACCTCCTTCCTTCCCTACCTGTGTAATGTGAGCCCCGAATCAATCGTACTGGCTGATACATTTGATAGCTTTAAGAAGGCAAGTGAGGTAATACAGGGTTACGGAAGATAGTTTATAGTACAAGTGGATCCAGGGTCTAATTGCCTCTGGACCAACTAGCAGTTAGGCAGGTTATATATAGGTTTAAAAGGTTGAACTTTATGTAAGTGTGTCTTTTGAGCATGGAGAGACTCATGTATGAAGTGATGTCACACCAAGCTAATACAGCAGTTGCTATTCTAAACAGAGATAGCGTCTACAGCTAAGCATTATACAGAATAAATATAGCATTCTAGCTTGCACTGTTAAATTTATTTATATAATAATTCTTCGGTAGCTTTCCTTCTCCTTTAAATTTGGACCTGCAAGTGATTAAAATGCTACTGTTTTGAGGCTGCTTGCCATATGGTGGGAAGTGAGAATTAAGGTGTCTCTGGTTTGGCGACTTTCACCAAAAAAATCTGTGTTCTTTTTCAAGTAAGAATAACACATCTGTGGCAAATACGAGGCTTTGCATTGATGGAGTGCAGTTTACCTTTCTACTTATAGCAGCGAGCAAATATATATGCCATTGCCCTTAAAAAAAAATTATTAATATTTTGTGTTAAGATACCTGCATATGCCTATTACAAAAGCCTATTATGGGCAAATCAAGTGTGCACTTGGGATCTGATTGGCTAGTCTTTAAAGCAGGGCTGTCCAACTAGAGGCCTACAACCTCCCCTTGTGTTGCCGCCCACATAAAAGTCTACCTACTGTGATTCCTTCAGCTTGTGTAATATTTAAGGTGTCAGTACTGAGATTAACTGGCCCCTGCATTGTTACAACTCATATACAGACAGTAAGATTACACATTATTCACCTGAAAATGCCCTCGTTGTTTACATCTCATAAAAACTGCTCAAGGGACATTAGCATTGTATCACTGTATGTAGCACAGTATGATCTTAGAGTCCTGGTAGGTTTCCCTGTATCCTGCTATGTTTTGACATCCTTTTGCTTCCTGTGTGCGTCATACTCTGTGTTCCCTATGCTCCTTGTGTGTGCCATACTCTGCTTGCCCTATGCTCCCTGTGTGGGCCATAATCTGCATTCCCCATGTTCCCTGTGTGTGCCATACTCTGCCTTCCCTGTGTGTGCCATACTGCCTGCCCTATGTTCCCTTTGTATACCATACTCTGAGTGTCCTATACTCCCTGTGTGCACCATACTCTGACTTCCCTGTGTGTGCCATAGTGCCTGCTCTATGTTCCCTTTGTATGCCATACTCTGTGTGCCCTATACTCCCTATATGCACCATACTCTACCTTCCCTATGCTCCTGTGTGTGCCATACTCGGACTTCCCTGTGTGGGCCATACTCTGCTTCCCCTATGCTCTCTGTGTGTGTCATGCTCTACCTTCAGTATGCTCCCTGTGTGCGCCATACTCTGCCTATCCTATGCTCCTTGTGTGTCATACTCTGCCTTTCCTATTCTCCCTGTGTGTACCATACTCTGCCTGCCCTATGGTGCCATACTCTACCTGCCCTATGCTCATGTATGTTCCATGCTTTGCCTGCCCTATGCTCCGTGTGTGCCATATTCTGCCTGTCCTATCCTTTTGCTTGCCCTACACTGTACCCTGAGGAACTTAAGCCTGGTCAGTGGTACCACAGATGTTGGACAGCATTGCTTTAAAGGGTCATGGTTTCGACAAGGTTTACTATCTACCTTATCTGCTCACAGCCTAAATAATGGAGAGTGTATGAAGGGCCACATATGATATGGTTACCTTTTTATTGTGCAGAATAAAGTGTATGAATGGTCAGAACAGCAGGAAGTGAAGAGTGACTTCACCATACACATATCTATAATTACACAAAACAGTGTTATGGTTACATGCTTGTCCAGCTGTAGGATATTCAATTAACAATTACTTCTTAGGAGCAGAGCTGTGTTTCCTTCCCAGGATTCTGTCATATTATACCAGCTTTTTTTCTTCTCATGCTTGGATATTGTACAAAGCCAGGGGTCATGACTATGTGCTTAGCATGTCCCAAGTCTATGCTAATATAAGGTTGTTTTTATTTAGGACATGTTGATTAACCCAACCAGTATTTTATGCAATGCACAATACCAATTGATAACACATTCTACTTGCTAATTTAATAGAAGTCTCTAGCACCTTTTCATTATTTACAGCAAACTGATTGCAGTTAGTAAAGGATTCATTATAGCAGCCAGCTTAATCTCTTATCTTTTTTTTTTATCAGTGAAAAGCAATGACAGTGGGATACAATTCAGTGCTGAATGTAGCCGGGAAGGTTTAGCAGGAATAGCATCTTGCAATAGTCTGTTTGATCAAGGTGAGTATTGCCCTTTTCTTATCCAACTTCACAATACCTTGACAACAGGTTCATGCAATTTACATTAAGGGTGGTGGCACACAGGGAGATTTTGTTTCCTGCGATAAATCTTCACTACTGAGGAAAACTAATCTACCCAAAATGCCTTCCCAACAGCAAGAATGTGAATCTGCGGAATGGCATAAGCATGGCTTTTCCAAAGTTGCCTAACAAGGAAATTTAAAGCGAATTCAGAAATCTCAACACGTATGCCATCCTGCCAGTGATTCACATTGGATGCAAGATTAACTGCCCACAGTAGCAAAGATTTATCATAGCCAACGAAATCTCTGTGTGCCATCACCCTATTGATTACAAATTTGACTTTAGAAGTGAGTGTTCTTTATTTATTTGAAATGTTTTCTCTAGTTTTGTTGTATGCCTCCTATGCCCAACCAGCGAACCTGACACCAAGAGCCCACTTTCAACAATTAGATGTAGATGTTGCAAAATGTAATGGGTCTGACTCTGATTGGCACATTATTTCAGTGTGCGGACATTGTAATACAGTTCTTAAAGGAGAACTAAAGCCATGCTTTAACTTTCACTCATGGTTAGTGATTAGCTAAAGCCATTTATTGTCAGAAAACTGTGTTTACTCTTTTTATATCAAAATCACTGCACAAACTACCCAAATGAACCTGATCAAAAGTTTACATACCCGGGTGATTTGGCCTGATAACATGCAAACAACTTGACACAAAAGGGTTAGAATGGCTATTAAAGGTAAGCATCTTCGCCTGTGATCTGTTTGCTTGTAATTAGTGGGAGGTCAGTGACTTTCTGGACTCCTGACAGACCCTTGCATCTTTCATCCAGTGCTGCACTGATGGTTTTTGGATTCTAAGTCATGGGGAAAGAAAAAGAATTGTAAAAGGATCTTCGGGAAAAAGTAGTTGAACTCTATAAAACAGGATAGTGATATAAGAAAATATTAAATGAATTGAGAATGTAAATCAGCAGTGTTCAAACTCTAATAAAGAAGTGGAAAATTAGGGGTTCTGCTGAAACCAAACCATGGTCAGGTAGACAAACTAAAATTTTAGCCACAACTGCCAGAAAAACAGTTTGGGATGCTTGGAAAACCCCACACATAACTTCAGCTGAAATACAAAAAATACTGGAGAAAAATTTGCACTCATCAGCTTGAAAGCTGCGCATGGGACGTACTTGGACATTCCAACATGACAATGATCCAAAACACAAGGCCAAATTGACCTGTCATGGACTACAGCAAAATAAAGTGAAGGTTCTGGAGTGGCATCTCAGTCTCCTGACCTCAATATCATTGAGACACTCTAGGGAGACCACAAATGTGCAGTTCATGCAACACAGCCCAAGAATTGGGAACTGGGGACTTTTTTCCACTCCAAAATCTCCTGTAACCCTTTTGACGCCCCTTCTGTCGGTATTACACTCTATGTGTGGTGCTTACCCGATGGCACCAGACAAACCTGAGCCACGCCACATTGGTATTGGGAAATACTGGGTACCTGATACTTATTAGCGCAGTGCCTCCACCTAGTAGGATCTGAGGATACTACGGGGGGCCCCACTAGGAAAACTGTAATAATATAAATATGAATAAAAATTTCAAAGGAGGTGATAAAATGAATTACAGTTCATGGAGAAGCTCCTGACAATTAGCTGCTCAAACGGTGAGGTTTGTTTAAAGGTAATTAGGCCTAGAAAATGTGTTTTAGATGTATACTGCCCCTTAAACATTTAACTCTTCATTTTTATTTTTAAATCTGTATTCCAGATGGAGAGAAGAAAGATGAAAAACGAGACTCTTCAATGTTTCAGGAATCAAATGTTAAGAAGCTCCTGCCTGGGCCTCAGTTGTACCAAGCTTCCTATGAGGGAAATCTTCCAGGCATGGCTGAGGCATTAGCCCACGGGGCTGAAGTGAACTGGTTGAATACAAAAGAAAATAATGGCACACCACTTATACAAGCTGTGCGCGGGGTATGACATTTCCATTTATGAATTTAAAATTCAATTACGGTTACAACTAAAGGTCTGAACGCTACTTAACAAGGTTGTGAGGTTGTCACTATTCTCTCTTTGCTGACTTTTCACCTTTCAAAGACTGAGATATTCTTTCTCAAAGGCAGATAGATGCAAAGAAATACAATATATCAATGGTGGTTTGTTTATACAAATACAGTATTGTTAATAATTTGCTTCCTCCTCAAAAAGGGGAGTATTCCTCAATTATCTTAAACACATAGAAGCCATGGGGGCACATGGAGTGATTTCAACAATAAACCTTTATTGTGAAAAATAATTGCACTAAGAAATGATAGCCAGAAAAGAGCCAGTCTCCAGTACAGGTATGGTCTCCAGAATGCTCAGGACTTGAGGCTTTCCAGATAACCGATATTTTCTTAATTTGGATTGCCATTTCTTAAGTCCACTAGACAATCTTGTAAGCATTAAATAAATCCAATAGGTTGGTTCGGCTTCCAATAAAGAATAATTTGGATCAAGTACAACGTACTGTTTTATTATTACAGAGAAACAGGAGCTACTTTTTAAAAATCTGGATTATCTGGATAAAATGGTATCTATGGGATATGGTCTTTCCATTATTGGGAGATCTGGATAATGGGTTTCCGGATGAAGGATCCCATACCTGTAGTACAATGCTTCATAGCAGACCCAGATCCAAAAACCTTGTAGCTCATGTGAAATTTCACTATTTAGATCTCTTAGATCTTTTAATAATCTGTTTATGATGTTCTTTTGTTCAATTAATAAATGTACTGATGAGCACAATCTGAGTGTGCATCTGCTCTGCTTGTAGAAATTGGTGTGGACAATGTTTTATGGTTTATCAGGCCTACCACCTCACTCATTGCCAAAATGCTGATCTTAAGAATTCTGCTGTGTTTAATGTCAAGTCTGATAAACTGTATAAAAATATGTAATTTAAGCCCTATGTCATGCTTACTTACCCTTGTTCTCATTGGTACAAGGGCTCTTAAACTTCTGCTTTGACCTTTTCTTATTTTGTCACTATATCTTATATATCTATACACTGTACTAATAAATTTGAATTGAACCGCTGAAAATGAGTTCAGTTCCAAAATATTATAATGTATTATAATCCTTTTTTCCTGTGTTCTCATCAGGGTTCTTTAGTAACGTGTGAGTTCCTGCTTCAGAATGGTGCCAGTGTTAATAATCGTGATATTAAAGGAAGAGGACCACTGCATCATGCAACACTGCTTGGCCACACAGGGTATGACTTTGCTTCTTTTTTTTTTTCTATCTTACTCTGTTACATGTTTATTTTCATATATGATGTCCTTCTAGAATTCCATTTATATATGACTCAAGTGCATGTTATGGAAAAGTAGTTTTTAAATTAAATGTAGAAGTCCTGGATCTGGATAGAAAAGTTTTTTTGGACAAGCCAGATTGATTCCAAGTGACTTACAGAACTAGTGGCTCCTTAGGGCAGTGGCACAAAGGGTTACTAATTGCAGCATTATTGAAGTACAAGGAAATCCAGATTCACCCTAGTATATTATGGGATAGGGAGACATAGACATTTCCATGTGCACTAAAATAAAATCTACAAAAGTCTGTAGCATGATTCCTGGGAAAGGTTAGAAAATAGAAAAACTGAACCCCCCCCCACTATAGAATTGCATTGAAATGACCTGAAAAGCATTTGTGCCAGCACTAGTTGCTTGACAATAAGTCCTTCAGCTTTTCTAGGCAATTTTTATCTTACAGAAGCAAGTCTGTGAAGAGTGCTTATAGGTGCTTTGGCACTGCATCTTTGGGTTACTTAAGTAAGGGGCAGATTTACTAAGGGTCTAATTTCAAAGTTAAAAAACTTCTAAATTCAACCATTGAATATTTTAAGGGCATTTTTGATCGAAAATTCAACAAATAGGTAAATTTTTGAGCAAAATCCTTTGATTTTCCAGTACAAGTTCTAGGAGGTCCCCCATAGGCTAAAATGCCAATTCGGCAGCTTGAAGGTGACTAAAAAACCCTGGAATTCAACCATGCGAATAGCTGGGGAATAAAAATCCTTCAAATTCGAATTCAAAGGATTTTACCGCAATTAGATTGGTCGAACGATCGACTAGCAAATATTTGATTGATCGATAAAACTGTTTGAATCATGTTAACCATTCGATCGAATATTTTTATTCAATCAAAAATAACTAAGCCCAATTCGTTGGGCTTTGATCTGGCAAACTAGGCAGACAAATAAAAATTTAAAGGGGAAGTACTTCGACTGTCAGATTTTTATTCGAATCTAATAAATCTTCAAAATTCACTGGTCGAAGTGGTCTTCAAAAACAATCGAAAAATTGAATTTGAATCTTTTTGAAAATTCGCTTGCACTTCGAATCCTTCATGTGAATTTAGTAAATCTGCCCCTAAGTGTCGAATTCAAAGTTTTTTTTTTAAAGAGACGGTACTTCGCAATTCAAATTTTCTCAATTTGAATTGAATTTTGGGCTAGTCGATAGTTGAAGTAGGCCAAGATTACTTCGAAATTCGAATTTTTAAAATTTGAAAATTCACTTTAACCCTTAGTAAATCTGCCCCTAAGTGTCCAAAGGTATATATGTATATATATACGCTTTTTTTAATAAACTTAAAACAATTAAAATACTTAAATGTAATTGCAATTCTGATCCGTTTTTGAATGTATAAAGTGCAGTTAATCTGAAACTTCTGTCTTTTTCCCTAGGCAAGTCTGCTTGTTTCTAAAGCGAGGAGCAAATCAACATGCCAGTGATGAAGATGGGAAAGACCCTTTAACAATTGCAATAGAGGCGGCTAATGCCGATATAGTGACACTGTGAGTGTACTTTCTTCAAGAACAGACCATGTTTTAGGACTGCGTTAGACAGGGCTATTAGTAGCTTCTACTTGTAGCTGGTTAGAAATGTGTTCATCATTTTCAGAATACTTCAGCAAGAGTTCCCCAGACCCAAACAGTGAGATACATTTCTGGTCATTCTCACAGCTTCAAATGAATTGATGATAATGATACAAATGGGTTGAATGGTGAACAGTAGAATGCTACAGAGCATAGCAGGGCATTCTAGGATTTATATATTGCATATACTGTATTTGATTAACATCAGGGATTGAACTGAGCAATGGACAGACCTTTAGTGATGCACCCACTATTTGGGATTCGGCCGGATCCCTGAATCCTTTGTAAAATATTCGGCCGAATACAGATCCAAATCCTAATATGCAAATTAGGGGCAGGGAAGGAAACATTTTTTTTCACTTCCTAGTTTTGTGATGAAAAGTCACGATTTCCCTCCCTGTCTCTAATTTACATATGCAAATTAGTATTTGGATTCGGTTCGGCCAGACTGAAGGATTCAGCTGAATCCAAGTCCTGCTGAAAAAAAGCCAAATCCTACAACCAATGCATACCTACAGTCATATAGCATGTGATGCCATATGTCATAGCTATATGAATCTAGCGATGCCCCGAATCCACTACTTGTGATTTTGCTGAATCCCTGAATCCTTTGTGAAGGATTCATCCAAATACCAAACCGAATCCTAATTAGCATATGCAAATTAGGGACAGGAAAGGAAAAAGTGTGAACAACTTTTTTTCACTAAATTGTTTTGTGATTAAAAAGTCACGTGATTTCCCTCCCCGTCCTTAAAGGGGTTGTTCACCTTTGAGTTAACTTTTAGTATTATGTAGAGAGTGATATTCTGAGACAATTTGCAATTGGTTTTCATTTTTTATTGTTTGCGGTTTTATAGTTATTTAGCTTTTTATTCAGCAGCTCTCTAGTTTGCAGTGTCAGCAATTTGGTTTCTAGGGTACAAATTACCCTAGCAACCCTGCATTGATTTGAATAAGAGACTGGAATACGAATAGGAGAGGGACTGAATAGAATGATAAGTAATAAAAAGTGGCAATAACAATACATTTGTAGCCTTACAGAGCATTTGTTTTTAGATGGTGTCAGTGACCCCCATTTGAAAGCTGCAAAGAAACAGAAGACAATTGCAAATCATTAAAAAACTATGAAAAATAAATAATGAAGACCAATTGAAAACTTTCTTAGAATTGGCCCTTCTACAATATACTAAAAGTTAACTTGAAGGTGAACCACCCCTTTAATTTACATATGCAAATTAAGATTTGGATTTGGTTCGGCCAGACACAAGGATCTGCCTGAATCCTGCTGAAAAAGGCCGTACCCAAACCAAATCGTGGATTCAGTGCATCCTTAATCATATCAGAAAAATGCTAATGACCTTATCACTATTGCAACATCACTTTTAGGGGGCAGACACAAAGCGACTTTTACCACTAGTCCATTTTACAAATGAGCTTTGTCATTCTTGTTGCCTTATGGGAGGAATAAAATTTTCCTCATTAAAAATCTTTGATTCCATTTTTATCTGAAGGAGATAAAAATATTATCCCGTGATCTACGGCTTGGTAATGTTTGTGTTTGTTCTGTACACAGATTGCGCTTGGCACGTATGAATGAAGAGATGCGTGAATCAGAAGGACTTTACGGACAGCCAGGTCAATATTGTACTAACAGCCATACTGAAATGCAATATATAAAATGCATACAAGAATTTATTAGCATACAACTTGGAGATACAATGTCCTTGGGGAGCAAAACATCCAAATAATGTTATTTTATATTTTGCAGGAATTGAAAATTATTTTTGTTGCAAATTATTGGTGATAGATTTCAAATCACTGCCTATATAAAGAATGCATCCATGTGTAAGTGGTGCATTGCAAACTATGAACTCATTCAAGAATCCACCGATTAGAATTTGGGAGACTTGTCAGCAACTCGCCATATCAGTGTGTTTGCATCCCGAAAAAAAGTTTGTTAGAATTCACAAACTACTGTAAGACTGTTGGCTCCTCGCAGTTTTCATGTTGGCATATATTTGTAGGCTGAGAAGTGCCATACAGTGCCTAATGTGGTCTTAATTCATTTAAAGGGATCCTGTCATGGGAAAAAAATTTTTCCCCAAAATCTATCAGTTAATAGTACTGTTCCAGAAGAATTCTGCACTGAAATCCATTTCTCAAAAGAGCAAACAGATTTTGTTATATTTCATTTTGAAATCTGACATGGGGCTAGACATATTGTCAATTTCCCAGCTGCCCCCAGTCATGTGACTTGTGCTCTGATAAACTTCAATCACTCTTTACTGTTGTACTGCAAGTTGGAGTGATATCACCCCCTCCCTTTCCCCCACCCAGCAGCCTAACAAAAGAACAATGAGATGGTAACACAAGATAACAGCTCCCTAACACAAGATAACAGCTGACTGGTATATCTAAGAACAACACTCAATAGTAAAACCCATGTCCCACTGTGTACTATTCAGTTACATTGAGACGGAAAAACAACAGCCTGCCAGAAAGCAGTTCCCTCCTAAAGTGCTGGCACAAGTCACATGACCAGGGCAGCTGGGAAATTGACAAAATGTCTAGCCCATGTCAGATTTCAAAACTAAATATAAAAAAATGTTTGCTCTTTTGAGAAATGGATTTCAGTGCAGAAGTCTACTGGAGCAGCACTATTAACTAATGCATTTTGAAAAAAAAAATTTGTCCCATGACACTATCCCTTTAAATGTAAAACACTAAACTTTACTAGCAGTGAAGCACCAGAATTACCAGGATTTTCATAGCAATAAATATTTTGCATGATAAGATAATCGTGTTTAGTGGGTCTGCAGTAGGCTAAGGGGCAGATTTACTATTGGTCGAATTTCGAATTGAAAAAAATTTGAAATTCGACCATGTGAATAGGTAGGGAAGTAAAATCCTTCGAATTCGACTATCGAATTGGAAGGATTTTACCTCAATTCGATTGGTCGAACAATCGAATAGGAAATATTCGATTGATAAATCGTTCGTATCGATCGATTGAAATGATTTTTTCGATCGATCAAATATTTTTTATTCGGTCAAAATTAATGAAACCCAATTCGGTAGCTTTGATCTGGCTAACTAGGTGGTCAAATAAAAATTTAAAGAGGAAGTACTTCGACAGTCGAATATTCGAATGAAATTTTATTCAAATCATTCGGTTCAATCGAATTTACAAAATCTACACAGGGTGGTTCTTATGAGAGATGTTTTATTCTTGTTAGTTGCTTATCCAAGCGATAGTTAATTCTCTGACAAGAACAGAGGTTTGTGGTAGTGCCACAGTAGTTTGCCATAAACAACTGGCAGATGTTCTGTACTTAATACTTATTTTTATTTATTATTATGGTGTTGTGCCATTTTGACTGGTGAAAGAAGTGAAGATTCCATATATCATTGCCTTGCTTTTTATAATTTTGAAATGTGCATATGTGTTATTTAGTTAAAAGACGTATAATGTGAGCCTCTGTGCATAGGTATTCTTTTATTATTATTGTATGGCAGTTATCTTATATCAAGTGCCTTTGGTTTAAACTGTTTCTTCATCAGGTTTCTATATACTGTATACATATATATACACACAAAGCACTCAAACATGCGTGTGCCCCAACATGGTGGCTCTTACAGAGTGCTCCCTACTAGTGCTGGTGGCCTAGCACACACAAAAAATGTCACCACCAACTGGAGTGTGAGCTCTATTAGCCTGTACCTTTGGTTGGCAATAATATTTTTGCCCTACCCTACCCTACAAATGTATTATGCAAATGCCCCTAAGCCTAAGGATTTTGTCCAGCGGAGTTCACTGCAGCCATGTTCCGGTTCTTTGGTAATTTTCAGGTCTTCTGGCACTTTTCGTGACTGTCGATCCATGCACTGTTGTCACAAAGTGGAAGTCTGCTCCAACAGACTCCCATGCGCCGACACGCCGCTCTCATTTCGAAAATTGCTGAAGAGCCGGAAGATGGCTGCCGTGAGCTTCGCTGGACAGAATCTACACGAGGGATAAGTAAAGACTTAGGGCTCCTACACACGGGCGTTTTTGACCTGCGCTCCCCTGCGTTGCGTTTGGCTGTGTTCAGCCGCAGGGGAGCGCAGGTCTAGACGCACCTCATTTTGTTCAATGAGGTTGTACCCACGAGACGCGTGTAAGCGCCGAACGCAGATTCAGAAGCAACATGCTGCATTTTTCCTGCATTCGGCGCTTACATGCGTTCGTGTGAGTACAGCCCCATTGAAAATAATTGAGTGCGTCTATACCTGCGCTCCCCTGCGTTTGAACGCAGCAAAACGCAGGGGAGCGCAGGTAAAAACGCCCGTGTGTAGGAGCCCTTATGGGCATTTCTAATTTCCAATCATAATGGTTCAATCCAGAAACTATCCAGAAAGGTGACAGTTGAAGGGTGAGAATTTGAACTGTCACCTCTCTGGGTAGTTACATTGCACCACTGTGATTGGATTATTAGAAAGGTTTATATGCCGAGGACTTCCCGTACCAGTCAGTTGAACTGAAGAAGCTGCTCGGATGAGTAGTGAAATGTCTTCAGTGATTACTCTGCAAGTCCAATTGCTATAGATTTAATTCCACTAGATCACTCCTGCAAATGTATTTATGCTCAGGGTTAAAGGAACAGTTCAGGGTAAAAATAAAAACTGGGTAAATAGATAGACTGTGCAAAATAAAAAATGTTTCTAATATAGTTAGTTAGCCAAAAATGTAATGTATAAAAACTGGAGTGAGTGGAACACAACATCCTGCTTTTCAGCTCTCTAAATCTGAGTAAGTCAGCGACTTGAGGGGGGGCCACATGGGACATAACTGTTCAGTGAGTTTGCAATTGATCTTCAGCATTCAGCTCAGATTCAAAAGCAACAGTTATGACCCATGTGGCCCTCCCTCAAGTCACTGATTGGTTACTGCCTGGTAACCAGGGTAACCAGTCAGTGTAAACAAAAGAGAGCTGAAAAGCAAGAAGTAGTGTTCTGTTCTATTAGGTTAGACTTGCAGTCACTCCAGCCTTTATACATTACATTTTTGCCTAACTAACTATATTGAAAACATGTTTTATTTTGCACAGCCTATCTATTTACCCAGTTTTTACTTTTATACTGAACAATTCCTTTAAAGGGGTTGTTCACCTTTGAGTTAACTTTTAGTATAATGCAGAGAGTGATATTCTGAGACACTTTGCATTTGGTTTTCATTTTTTATTGTTTGTGGTTTTATAGTTATTTAGCTTTCTATTCAGCAGCTCTCTAGTTTGCAGTATCAGCAATTTGGTTTCTAGGGTACAAATTACCCTAGCAACCCTGCACTGATTTGAAAAAAAGACTGGAATATGAATAGGAGAGGGACTGAATAGAATGATAAGTAATAAAAAGTGGCAATAACAATACATGTGTAGCCTTACAGAGCATTTGTTTTTAGATGGTGTCAGTGACCCCCATTTGAAAGCTGCAAAGAAACAGAAGAAAATTGCAAATCATTAAAAAAACTATGAAAAATAAATAATGAAGACCAATTGAAAAGTTTCTTAGAATTGGCCCTTCTACAATATACTAAAAGTTAACTTGAAGGTGAACCACCCCTTTAAATGTCTGCCTTTAATAAGAAACACTTGGCAAACATGTTAATGTTATTGCTTGCCACACACAGAGATCGGAACAAAGCAAGGAAGCTGGGGCTGCATGCTATATTGTCATTGGTGATGCAAAATCTTTGTGTGTCTTAAGGTGGCCATAGACAGAGACACATTGATTGCACTGATCCAATCGAGGGCCCAACGATCGGATCAGAATAGATGCGATACGGGTGGTCGGACCCCGGGACCGCATACACGCAGAGATAGTGGCGTAACTCCTCCCTGGTGGGCACAGGATAGGCATCTGGGCCCCCCTGTGGGACCCTTACCTCTATAAATCCCATGCTGGAGTGTTGATGGCATGTGCAATGTATAATCTCCCCCAAGATAACCGCCTGCCATAACCATTTTTATGGCTCTGATGGGCCCCAAGGGGATGGAGCCCTGGTGCAATTGCACCCCCTGCACCCCTGGTAGTTACGCCACTGTGTAGAGATGCACCTACAATCCAACTAGGTTTTTTTAACCTGCCCGATCAAGATCCTTGCGGCCAGATATCAATCTGGGAACCCTGTCAGATGGCCCCACACACGGGCCAATATGCTGCCGACTTTTATCGGCCCATGTGAGCACATGTATTTGGCAATGACAGTTTGGGGGAAAGCAGAAATTGCTTGCAAAGTGAAATGGTTAGAATATCTCATGTTATGCTGCTATTGTGCACAACAGGCAATTTCAGTGCATTCTTTCTCAATCTTGCCATATTTTTAGGGTGTCGTTGCAACTGAATAGGAGACTTTATTAGACACACATCTTCTTTCATTTTAAGTGGACCTCACCCTTTATTCCAAAGAAAAAGTGCTTAGGCTCTGCTGCTGCTCTCAGCCACAGAAAAAAAGAGCATACCTCTCAACATTTTGGAAGTAAAAAGATGGGGGAAAAAAAATTTGCGGCTATATTTTGTGACCACGCCCATTTTTGTGACTACACTCCTAATTACCATGTTCATTTTACAACATTTGGCAGGTTATGGAGGTTTTAAAATATTTCTCCTTATCTAAGCTGTTACAATTACTTATGTTCTTATCCTGTTTGCACCCGTTAGCTGTTCTGGGCTCTCTGCCAAAAGCCAATTAAGTTATAAACTTTGTTTCCTTTCCTGGCTGCTCAGCGGAGAGAAAAGAGGGACTGTCTCTCCGAAAAAGGGCCAGTTTGGAGGGATGAGAAGTCCACAATGAAACAAACAGTCTCCTATTAGTTATTTCTTACGTGGGAGAAATGTGACACTACATGCACCAGATTTGTTTGTCACTCCAGAAGCAAAATCTCCTATTGGTCTGTAGTCCTTTAATTGCACTGGGTTAGCAAGCAGAGAAACTATGCTTTAGAGAATCTATTCTTCCTTAGTATTAAAATCTCATGTGAAATGAATGAGAGAAGCTTTGGAAAGATGTTGTCATGTTCTTAAATGAATTGTGCAGTAAAGCTGTGCTCGATCCATATATAGATAGCGGCTTCCCTTGAGATTTATTTATATACGGGTGTCCCTGCTGCCAACTGTGTGCTTATGACAAGTTTAATCCTTAAGGCTGTTTACTAATACCTTACTAATAAACTATGCCTTGCACATACATTGTGCGGTTTTATCAATCGCATACTGTCCAACATTTGAAAACTAGAAAGAGGGACATAGTTAACCATTGGGTATAATGGGGCTGTTATATATGGACCACGCCCAGCTTTTAGCCACAAAAACCAAATACCATGGCTATAAAAAAATACAACCGCCCCCAGATGTGCCAATAAGGTGAGTGCATAAATGAATTGACTGAAAGCACAAAATAGTTCTTCTTTCCCAGTGCTTCCATGCTGTTTGTGATGCGCAGCCATCTTGGATTGTTTGCCTCCCTTCACGAGCAGCCTGTTAGGGTGGCTGGACATTTAATCTGTATTCCAAGACTGTGTGTTTTGTAGTAGAAAAAGAGTGCAGTCCCGCACAGTTCGGGATTGTTGAAATTGTCTGCTGGAACACTTCAGCAAGCAGACAATGTACAGGATATTCCATTGGCCTACTCGGTTTCATCCTTAAACTGTATGAGAAGTCTTAATATGGTTTATATAATCTACAGGTGTGGGACCTGTTATCCAGAAAGTTCTGAATTATGGAAAGGCCGTCTCCCATAGACTCCATTATAATGATACAATCCAAAATTTTAGTAATGATTTCCTTTTTCTGTGTAATAATAAAACAGTAGCTTGTACTTGATCCCAACTAAGATATAATTAATCCTTATTGGAAGCAAAACCAGCCTATTGGGTTTATGTAATGTTTATATGCTTTTCTAGTAGTAAGTGTGGAGATCCATATTACGGAAAGACCCATTATCTGTCAAGCCCCAGGTCCAGATGATTCTGGATAATAGGTCCCATGCCTGTACTTTATTGCCCAGGAGGCTGCCAATGACAAGTGGATGTCACCACAGTCCCTGCACTAATAATGTCGCCCTCCAGCCCTGGCAGGGATTTTATCAGGGTCCA
>CM044440.1:89924678-89948481 GCA_024363595.1 Xenopus borealis
TGGATTTCAGTGCAGAAGTCTAATGGAGCAGCACTATTAACTGATGCGTTTTTAAAAAAACATGTTTTCCCGTGACAGTTTTCCTTTGATGTTTACGTGATTTTCTAGTAGACGTAAAGGAAAACTATACCCCCAAAATGAATACTTGAGCAACAGATAGTTTATACCCCAGTGGCATATTAAAAAATCTTATTATGAAAATTTTTTTTTTACATGAAACAGAGTTTTACATATAGTTTTATGCAATGTCTTTTTATAGAGATCTACATTATTCGGTGGGTATAGTTTTAATTTAAGGTATGAAGATCCAAATTACGGAAAGATCCATTATCCAGAAAACCCCAGGTCCAGAGTATTCTGGATGACCCCCATACTTGTATAGGGGATTTAAGAGCATATTTATTAAAAATGCAACAGAAAATCCCTATACACTCACAACATTGTAAAAACTAAAGCTTTTATGGCAAATCCCATCTTTCAAATGCACCAGTTGTGTAAAGGCCGCATGAGCCTGAACTGACGTTGGCAGATAAGATAGTGCCCCGACTTCCAGCAATTTTCTTTTGATGACTATGCAGTTAATCATTCCCATACTTTTAACGAAACAGAAAGAAAAGAACCCCTACTCCAACAATGTTAATAACTACTACAGTAATTCCCAGTTAATTAAGGTATTGCAGGATATACAATAAATCTAGATTAATCATTCTACTCACATATAAAGGTTGTGGATGGATAAATAAAGTGCTAGTGTGATACAAATAAATTATTACTAATAAATAATTTTATAATTTGCTGATCAATTAATTAAAGTGCAAGTGCTAATAAATAATTAGACCCCAAAGGAAAAGATAATTAATTAAATTCCATTATGATTCATGACTATAGTTAATAGGTTGGGTTGGCTCCAGTTCAGAAAAGAGTAGGAAAATTGAAATGAAAAGATGGTGGAGTTGTCCCACTAATCCCTGCCTAATATTTTACTAGTACTGGGACACCACAAAGATGGAGAAAGGCAGGGTTGCCAAGACTATGGTCTTGAATATTAACTTGCCCCAATCAACAGGAGAAATCTTTTGCCCTAAAAAACCACAAATCATTGGTCACTTGAGATTCCAAGTGCGGGATTGCAATAGAAGTAGGACAAAGACACGAACTGATTGGGATTTACACAAGCCAAAACCTCAACCCCCCCTCCCAGACCAGCTCCGATACTTAAAAATGGATGAAAAAGCTTAACGCTAAGAGAGCAATGTACACAGCAGATCATTCCCATACTTTCTGATTTATTTTCTGCTTAATCAGGTTTTTCTCTCCATGATGTACAATATGTAAATTATGCTTGCCTTGAAATAAAGTTTCCTGTTTAAATGGGCAGCTCACACTACCACTGAACGTATCCCTAACATAGCTTCATTCTCTGAAGACCACACTCAGCTTCTTTTCTTCAGTATTCACTTTATTATCACATGGCAATCATTTTAGGTAGCCAGGACCCTTTCTCAAGTTTATTGTAGTGGTGAATACGTGTGTAGAGGTGTAGCAGATTCAGCCTCACATTTTTGTTCTTGTTTTTATAAGGTAGAATAGATGCTGATGAAATAGTTATACAGGGTATAAAGAAGGTGGGGCAGTATTAGGCTTATGGCACAGTGATTTTTGGCATTTGGCTGCTCTGTTATTTTAGATTTTAATTGGAACAAGACTTTCACTACCTATCCAGGCCTTTTTTACCTTTTTTAAATGACCAGCTCTGCAGGTTGACCAGAACTCACAATAAACACTGGTGCATTTTCCAGTTCTAATGGTGTGCTGACTAGAGATGCACCTAATCCAAGATTAAGCCTTTTCAGCAGGATTCACCCAAATCTTTGTTTGTAAAAGTAAGTAAAACATTATTTTTCCACTTTATCCTTCCCTGCCTCTAATTTGCATTTAGGATTTGGTTTGGTATGTGGCCGATTTTTTCACGAAGGATTCGGCCAAATCCCAAATCACACTAAAAGTTGACTCAAAGGTGAACAAACCCTTTCATGTTTGGTGGGCTATTGCTTATCTTTCAGAATCAGAATTCTACTATTCATATCCCAGTCTCCTTTTCAAATCAGTGCAGTTGTTAGGATCATTTGGACCCTAGCTGAAACTGCAAACTGGAGAGCTGCTGAATAAAAAGCTAAATAACAAAAACAAATAATAAAAAAACAAAAAACCAATTGCAGATGGTCTCAGCATATCATTCTCTACATCATACTTAACTTAAAGGTGAACAACCCCTTTAAAGGAGCAACTTTTCAATATGAGTGCAATGAATAGGGCTGAACATGATGTGGATTTGTACCCACAAACAGCATCAAACACAAACTATATAGGGCTAAATATATATTACATACAGTTTCTGACCTTGTCATTATAGACCCACAGGAATGAGTAAGACTGAGTAAGTGTGGAGCACATCACATGGCAACTGTGATACATTCCCTAAAGGTATTTTTAAATAAATCAATAATTTTGTGGCCCCAGATCGCCTCCCAGACAGCAGTTTGCTCTGTTTGAGTAGGGATGCACTGAATCGACTATTTTGGATTCGACTGAACCCCCGAATCCTTCCTGATCCAAATAACGAACCAAATCCTAATTTGCATATGCAAATTAGGGGTGGGAAGGGGAAAACATTTTTACTTCCTTGTTTTGTGGCAAAAATTCACGTGATTTCACTACCTGGCCCTAATTTGCATATGCAATTTAGGATTCAGATTCGGTTCGGCTGAATCCAAATCCTGCTGAAAAAGGCAGAATCCTAGATTCGGTGCATCCCTAGTTTGGAGTAAACTAGTGTCTTTATGTCTCCAATTCTAAAATAGAAAAATGAGCACTTACTATGAAGTCATTTGGTACAACATCAAAAGGTTGGGTGGTGAACAACGTGTTGCTAATGAATCACTGGCTGGGTCTCACTGTGTTAGAAGTTTGCAAGAAAAGTCACCTGTGAATAGTTGCAAGTGCCTGCAATATAAAAAAAAAAAAAACATTCAACCAGCTTGTGGGCACCACACTGAATATAGAGGAAAAGAAAAAAAATCCAGAGAACTCTCTTTGGAGAAGAAACAGAAAATTGTAATAAAACATGGATAATCTCAAGGCTACAAGTCCATCTCCAGAGGCCTCCGTGTTTCTTGTCTATTGTGCACAATGTTATCAAGATGTTTGGCTGGAGTATCATGGGTCTTAATCTCCCACCAATGCCAGCAAGTAAAAGGTAGCCCTGTGGTAAAAGACACCACTGACTAGGGATGCACCAAAGACACTATTTTGGATTCAGTGAACCCCCGAATCCTTCCCGAATACTGAACTGAATCCAAATTTGCATATGCAAATTAGGGGTTGGAAGCTGAAAACATTTTTTTATACTGTTGTGTGACAAAGTCATGTGATTTCCCTCCCTGCCCCTAATTTAAATATGCAAATTAGGATTCTGATTCTGTTTGGCTGGGCAGAAGGTTTTGGTAGAATCCAAATTCTGCTGAAAAAAGCCGAATCCTGTCCAAATCCTGGATTTGGTGCATCTACACTGCTGACAGAAACATAAGAAAGTCAGACAAGATAAAGAAAGGCGGCCAGGTATCCGCTATCCAACGTACTCCTGTTCCACCCTCATATTATATGGTTCACAGGGTGGGTGGTAATGCTAGGGTCAGGAGGCCTGCATGTGTGTGCAACAGGGAGGTCCCAGGTTTGTTTCCAGTCAGGGCACTCTCTGTTCTCACTATGTAATGGCATAACTATTGTGCCACTATAGTGTAAGGATACACTTACTCACTCCCTAGCATATAACACAATCCCCCAAATGTAATAAAGGGCAGTAAGTTTGCCCAGGAGCAGTAACCCATAGCAACCAATAAGGTGTTTGCTTTTAAACAGGTGACCAGTAAGTGCTACCTGCTGATTGGTTACTAAGGAGTTTTGCCCCTGGGCAAACTTAGTGCCTTTTATTACATAACCCTGAATGAGTTTACCATCAGTGCAGGAGTAAAGGAAACTATACCCCCCAAGGATGAATGTTTAAAGGGGAATTCAACCCCCCCGGGCACTAACCCCACTCCCCCATAGGCCCCCTCCCTCCCCCCGGCCTACCTCTCCACCCCCAGGGCTATTGCCCCTAAGTTGCCCTCCAGGGAAGTTCACAGGGGCCATCTTCTCTTCCAAATGCTTCTGCCCTTACTTGTTTCTTATTGGACATTGATACTGCCCTCCCCTTGTAATTCATTGGTTGCTAGTGCACTTGTAAGCAGTCACATAAATTCAAAGGCCATTGGTTAATTTCTCCTAAGGAAACTACAGTTGGGGAATGTCTCCCCTGCATTGGCTGCTATCTTGTGCGCATTACTTGAGTCTCACATAGGTATAAAGGCCCAGCATATCCCAAATCTAACACATTTTTACTATGCAAATCAGCATATACATTAAGCACATCTTTCTGTGTATTTGGCCCCATTGGGAAGTCTCTGTCCCCAAACACAAACATCCCAGCATTCTTTTCCTGATAATCACCACGATGATATTTTGGCAAGGATAAACTATTTTCATTAGATTTCCTGCCCATAGTAAACATGAACTACAGATATGGTATGCGTTATCTGGAAACCATTATCCAGAAAGTTCTAAATCATGGTTTGTTTTTTCTCTGTACAGGTATGGGATCCATTATCCAGAAAGCTCTGAATTACAGAAAGGGCATCTCCCATATACTCCATTTTATCCAAATCCTTTTCTCTGTAAAAATAAAACAGTAGCTTGTATTGGATCCAAACTTATATATAATTAATCCTTATTGGAAGCAAAACCAGCCTACTGGATTTGTTTAATGGTTACATGATTTTCTAGTAGACTTACTGTATGAAGATCCAAATTATGGAAAGACCAGTTATCTGGAAAACCCAGGTCCCAAGCATTCTGGATAATAGATCCCATTCCTGTACTAATAAAACAGTAGCTTGTACTTGGGTTTATTTAATGTTTACTTAATTTTCTAGAAGACAAGGTATAAAGATCCAAATTCTGGTAAGATCCGCTATCTGGAAAACCCCAGGTCCTGAGCACTCTGGATAAAAGTTCCCATACCTGTACCACAACAAATCTCCATGTGTGCCAGTATTCTGGGAATTCTTCTGATTTTAGCCCAAATGTAATAGTACAGATTTGGGACCTATTATCCAGAATGCTCGGGACCTTGGGCTTTCCGGATAATGGGTCTTTCTGCAACTTAGATCTTCTCACCATAAGAGTACTAGAAAATCATATAAACATTAAATAAACCCAATAGGCTGGTTTTACTTCCAATAAGGTGTAATTCTATTTTAGTTTGGATCAGGTACAAGATACTGTTTTATTATTACAGGAATGGGATCTATTATCCAGAATGCTTTGGATTATTTGATTATCATGGAGTCTACTGGAAACAGTCTTTCCGTAATTTTTAACTTTCTGGATAACGGGTTTCCGGATAACGGATCCCATACCTGTACCTGACTTTTTAAAACCATAAAAAATCAGTGTTGCTGATATTGTGTGTCTTGTGTGTATAAATGAGATTAGATGCCAATTTTATTGGGGAACTGATATTTGTTACAGAAAACGTGTCCGTTTAAGTACTAGCAGCATTGTGTGCATATAAGTAATATTTTCTGATACAATCAAAGGTAGTTCCCCTTGGACAATCATTGCTGCACACAGGGCATTTATCTGTCTATTAAATCCGACAAACACACAAAATTCACTATTGTCCAACAGGCAGTTCCTCTGCTGTTGCCTTTTAATACTATTGCTTTATATGCTCATGTTTGCACAATTTTCAGAAATCCCTTACTATATGTCAAAAGTAAAATATACCACTGCAAAGTCCTTTTCCAATTCTCTGATCAAACAAATATACATATTTTCGTTCATTGACACGTACACGGGAGGTGAAGGTTAATATAAATCCCAGGGCTGTCTGGTTTTTACATCATGAGCAATGGCTGTGATTATAGACTAATTAAAACTTTTAGTTGGTGTGTAAAATAAATCCAGCAAATACTGCTAAAATCTAATGTATGTGACACAGGCAGAGTTGTGTGTGTTTGGAAAGGTACAGTGCACGGTCATTTCAGTATAGAATACAGACAAAATAAGAAGACTCTGCTAAGGTGATGTGCTTGTATTGCTCATTTATTTGTCTCAAAACGATTGTTTAAATGCCTGATGTGTCCATCAACTAAAAAGACCATTTCAAGAGATATTGCAGCAAAACTGAAGGATCGCAGCCTGCTTGCCCTGCAAACATAGGTAGATTGCATGGGGACCGATAAAGATTTTCTAACCTGGCCGATCAATCATCAGCGTCCAAAAGCACACAGGACTTATCAAAAAAAAGTGTTTATTGCAAATAGCGGTGCAACGTTTCGGGGTTACCCCCTTTGTCAAGCTTGACAAAGGGGGTAACCCCGAAACGTTGCACCGCTATTTGCAATAAACACTTTTGTTTGATAAGTCCTGTGTGCCTTTCGATTCTTTTGGATGCTGACTTGTGGGAGGTTGCCGGATCTCCACCATTGAGCACCAGGCGTCTCTAATTAGCTGGACACAGAGGGTGTGCGAGAGCCACAACTATTCCTAGTGAGTATCCGATCAATCATCAGACCAATGTCGGACGAACGATCGTTTGTATCCCACTAACCGCACGATAATTTGACAGATTGGTCGGACTTCCCTAAGATCGGTCGTTCGGCAGGGAAATATCGTTGCGTCTATGGGGAGCTTAATTCCCTTCTAGAAAATGGCAGCCACTTGCAACTTACCCCCCAAACACTGAAAAATGTCAACTGAACCCTGCCTGAAAGTGACTGAGCTCCCCACACACACAAGACTATTCTCCAGCACTCCCCAAGTACAAAAATGTCAGTTTTCTCCTCACAAACCCATTATAACACAGCCACCCAAAACACACACACAAACATCTCCCTCCTCACATGTCCCCACAGGTGACAGACCTCCTTCCACCCAGTGCTGACTTTACTTTCCCTCACATACAGACACTCAATGAAGCCCTCCTCCCTACCTGTGAATCACACACTTGTCCCTCCTCCCTCATTCAACCCTTCACAAGTCTGTGCACCCTCACCCTCCTCTCCCCCCTGTGAAAATGACATGCCAGCCTCCCAAAACACACAAAGAACTTAAAGTTCACCTCCTTCCAGTCAGCCCCTGCTTCTGCCAGGAGTGTGTATGATGTAAAACAAGGAAGAACAGCATTCACTGTAGAATTTATGGGGGTCTGCGAGCCCCACAGGGGGCCCATGATGAAAGGGCCCCATTTGCAAAGGGATCCATCTGAGGTGAATATCTCATCAACTGCACATTTTTGGTTTAACATATGGCAAAGCTTATTTTTACAAGAACTGTTACATTTTTGAATGTTATATGAAGGTGAAAACCCCTTTATAAATATATGGAACCCTCCCGAGTTGCAGAATCCTTTTATAGACCCCTGCCTGCTGATGACATCACAAAAGGGGCAGGGCAAGCAGGTGAGCGTCTATAAAAGTCAGCAGTGTAATGGGGGTGTGAGGTTGACATGTACCCGCCCGACCCGGGGGTATTAGGCCTGCACATCATTAGTTGGTCCTAGGGTTGCCACCTTTTCAACCGTTGGAGACTGAGCAGTGGGTGGAGCCATTACACTGATGGGGCTGGGTAGTTACATAGTGGGCAACGGTGTCAGGGCTATTACACGTTTGACCCGGGCTGTCCGGGTCAAAACCAGATGGGTGTCAACTAGAGTTGCCACCTTTTCTTGAAAAAAATACTGGCCTTCCTATATATTTATCTTTTTTTCCTATTAATATCATTGAGCTCAACCATCAAAAATACAAGCAAGGCCTGTAAAAATAGTCGGTACCTGCTGAGAGGAGATTAGTAAGTCAGACAAGGCGGGGTGTGTGCCTGGCATGAGCTAGACCACCAAAACTCATTGCAGGATGATGGCTCAGTTGCATTTCCCTGTACAGTATCATTTGTTAATTTTATAAATTCCACCACATGAAAACAGCAAAGAGGAGCTTTGAAATGTTCCTTCTTTCAAATGTGGATAGGAAGAAAAATAATAGACAAAGGTGCTGAAGGAGAATAGATTCCTTTCCCTAATCACTGACCTTTGCTGCTCCCAACACACATGAACTCTGCCCCGGTCACAGATCATATTTATAACAGACGGAGCCAGCAGTAACAGTCACTGCAGCAGCCTGTGGAAGGAAGGAATGGCTCTCATCAAAGAAAATCCATGAACCCTGGGTCACAGCATCGAAATGCAGTGTGCTGGAGGCCAGTCACTTTGCTATCAGACGTGAGAAGTTGGAGAACTAAGTTAAGGGGGCCGGTCAGCAGAATGCATCTTGTCTTGCAGAAAGTAAGGGAGAGATTCTTCCTATGTTACGTTTTGTTTTGCTTAGCTATAGAAAACCCGCCCTTGTTACCGATTGGCTGACATGAGGGTACAGGCAAAAGTGCAGGGCGAATTGTAAACAGAAACGTAAGGAGAGGGAGGAGCCAGGAGGAACTAGTGCATTACGCTGGCTGAGGGAGAACGGATGTGAAAAAAACCGGCATGGTTAGGAAAGGGAGGAGTCTGCTTGGAAGAGGACAGATTTCTGACAGAGGAGAGGGGTAGAGTAGTGTGAAACGTGGAGAAGAGAAATGACAAAGTGTTGCTGTGACTGAGTGCTGCCTGTGCAGAACTCCCAACTAATCCGACAGGACCGGGAACAGCACAGGCCGGGAACTTGCTTCTGCAATCAATTCTATGTATTAGAGCAGCCGCTGGGAGCAATTGTATATTGTGATTGGCTGGAAGAGTATTGTCATGTGACGCTCTTAGGTCATCCAACATGGCTTCTCTCAGATGAGAGCCCTGGCTGCTAACAGAATGTGAAAAGAGTCCTGTCACTCCTGTGGGTGAGAAGGCTGCAACAGGTATGGCTCGGAGGATTACCAGCATGAGGGCCCTGCATGGGGTGTTATTGCTGGCAGCAGCCCTGGCAGTCTTTGCTTTTTATTACCTTGGCTCAGGAAGGGAGAATTTCTCCAGTACCACCAAGAGAATTAAAGAGAACCGGGCAGCCCAGATCACCAGCACTGAAGTAGACCTCACCTCCTCCTCAGAACTGAAGCTCAGTGAGAAGGGCAAGATCCTGGAGAACCACGGGCCGCTGGACTATCACCTGCTGATGATGTTCACCAAGGTGCACAGGAACCCAGGCCTGCAGGAAAAGTTCCAGGTGGCACTCCGTTCTCTCGTCAAGTATGGCAAGTTTGAGAGTAACGAAGTGCTCTGCCTTCACTTTGTATCCGATGAGCCAAGCAAAGACATAGGCAAAACCCTGCTAAGGGACCTGCTGCAAGGGGCCAGCTTCAAGTATAAGGTGAGGGGATGGATTTACACACAGGGAAGACAAACATTATAATAAGTATGCAGAGATAAAGTTCCATGTGGGAAGAGACACAGTAGGAAGGAAGTCCCCCACCCTGAAAAGTTTATGATGTAATCTGTCATTTCCACAGCAGTGGATTCATAAATAGGCTACTCTATGGGTCTAGGTGATTAGGGGCCCATCTAGCTTGAATGAAAAAAATCATAACATCAGAAGTTATTTATGTATTGATTTATTTTTGTACATTAGATACCCCCCCCTCCAGCAAGCTTCCCTGCTGTTGTCTCTGTGGCAACAGGACCTCCCTGTAGACAATTCCTACTTTCTGACACAAAAGGAAGGAGTAAGCAGGGCCTGAACTAGGGGTAGGCAGAAGACACAACTGCCTAGGTTACAATGATTGTGGGTCACTTGGCAGCTTTCTTTTCTGCCTACCCCTAGACCAGTGATCCCCAACCCCTTGGATGTTACTCTCAGTGGTCTCAAAGCAGGTGCTTAATTTTTTAGGCACGTTTTGGTTGCATAAAAACCTCATGCACTGCCAAACAGAGCTTCCTGTAGGCTGCCAGTCCTCGTAGGGGCTACCAATAACCAATCACAGTCCTTACTTGGCACCACCCAGGAACATATTTCATGCTTGTGTTGCTCCCCGACTCTTTTTACATCTAAATGTTGCTCACGGGTGAGAAAGGTTGGTGTTCCTTGCCCTAGACTGAACTTTTCTGGAACTCTGCTTGTGCCATGTGCATGCAGTGTCACTGTGCATGCGCAGCAAGCGATGGGGGAAGGGAGAGGGCGCCTGGCCCTCCTCTGGGTCTAAGTTGCATCTACTGCATTTTGCTGCTCTGCCCCATACATGTCAGCTAAGGGAATCTTCACTTTAGATCGTGGGGGCTTCCTTGACTCAACTGGCTCTTATTGCCGGCTCCTTCTGTAATGAATATTGGGGACCTAAGTTTAGGTGTATTGCATACCTCCCAACATTTTGGAAATAGATAGAGGGGCAAAAACGTTTGCCGCATGGAGTATGGTGAAATATTTTGACCATACCCATTTTTGTGGCCACACCCCCTAATTTGAAAAGTTGTGAAAGTTTAAACAAATTTCATGTTTTTTATGTTATTACAGTTTTGCTAATGAAGGTTAATTGTCCTTTAAGCTGAAAGTTACAGTTTACTCGAGAGACCTGTTTATCTTCAATTTTTACAAGTACTTCTTTGCTTATCATAAATTGTCACAAAACTATCCAAGCACACCTGCCACATATTGTGGGCTCTCTGCCAATAGCCAATTTAAGTTAGAAATAGGGATGCACCGAATCCACTATTTTGGATTCGTCCGAACCCCCGAATCCTTCCTGAAAGATTTGGCCGAATACCGAACCGAATCCGAACCCTAATTTGCATATGCAAATTATGGGTGGGAAGGGGAAAACATTTTTTACTTCCTTGTTTTGTGCCAAAAAGTCATGTGATTTAGCTCCCTGGCCCTAATTTGCATATGCAAATTAGGATTCGGTTTCGGCCAGGCAGAAGGATTCGGCCGAATCCGAATCCTGCTGATAAAGGCCGAATCCCGAACCGAATCCTGGATTCGGTGCATCCCTAGTTAGAAACATAAATTTTTCTGGCTGTTCAATGCAGGATCAAAATCAAAGGGAAAGTTAGGACATTTCAGTAACAAACCTAGGACTGTGAGCTGTCAAAATCAGGACTATACCACAATAAAACTGGTCAATTTGGAAGTATGGTATTAGGAGTAGCAAAGGGCAGTGATCAGGTAAGGTAATCTATTCTCCTTCAGCACCTTTTGTCACTCTTTTCCCTCAGCCATCAGCTGCTCTTCATACTTTGAAAGAAGGAACATTTAAAAGCTCCTCTTTGTTGTTTTCATGTAGTGGATGGGGTCCAGGGATTTATATGATAAACAAAAATGATGTAATTGGCACTGTCATCCTGCTATGTGTTATGGGGGTATTAGATGTTAAATTGCCACTGTATGCATTACTTGGTTTAATTGGGTTGAAAAAAGACAAAGTTCATCAAGTTCTGGGGGTATAATATATATAATGGGGGTATAGTATAATATATACACAGAATTCCCACTGTGCCATCCTGCTATGAGTTCTGGGGAAATTATACATGAAATTGCCACTTTAAAAATAATATGAGGATATTAGAAGTTACCTCGGAGTTCAATGACCTGTATAAAAACACTTGGCCTTCAGCCTCGTTTTTTTATATGGTCATGAGACTCCTGGGTATCTTATAATATCCTTGTATTTTACAAGAGGGGGTACTTTATTCACTATATAAATGGGGCATTCTTACATGTCAGAACGCTCTTTTTATAACAGGGATCCCCCACTGCCGAATTTGACGCTGCACGTCCAAATTTGACGCGGGCGTGCCCTAATTAGAAGCTGGCGCAGCCTAGTTGGCTGCCGACGACCATAATGGACGCCAACCCCTTCAACCACCCCCCCCCCAACATTTCACTGTAGATTATAATGCATAATGTACCCCCTACTGAAATTTATAAAGATATCAAAAGTCACCTCGGAGTTATGTGACCTGTATAAAAGCATTCAGCCTGCGGCCTCGTGCTTTTATATGGTCGCATAAATCCTCGGTCTTTATAAATTACAGTATGGGGTACATTATCCACTAGATCATTGATCCCCAACCAGTAGCAACATGTTGCTCTCCAACCCCTTGGATGTTGCTCCCAGTGGCCTCAAAGCAGGTGCTGATTTTTGAATTAATGGCTTAGAGGCAAGTTTTGGTTGCATAAAAACCAAGTGTATTGCCAAACATTCTCTCCTGTAGGCTGCCAGTTCATATAGGGGTTACCAAAAAGCCAATCAGCGCTCTTATTTGACATCCACATGGACTTTTTTCATGCTTGTGTTGCTCTCCAACACTTTTTTAAATTTAAATGTTGCTCACGAGCAAAAAAGGTTGGGGACCCCTGCACTAGATAATATTAACTATATTTTTATGATTAATACTATTTTCATACATTTAGGATCATTATATACAATGTAATTGCATAAAAATGCCACAAGATGTCTCTGTTATGTCACATTTCCTTGCTGAGCTCCCCCCAACTTCTTGTTTACTTTTAGAAATAGCCCTCTTTATATTAGGGGTAGAACATGTCCATGTTATTTTAAAACTGCTCATCTGTGTCACAATTCCTTGCTGAGCTCCCCCCAACTTCTTGTTTACTTTTAGAAATAGCCCACTATATATTAGGGGTAGAACATGTCCATGTTATTTTAAAACTGTTCATCTGTGTTTTGAAAGAAGCTTCTGCCTTGTGCTGCAAGTTTTACATTCTGGTTTAGTTGCATTCCTCAGAAGTTCCAGGCCAACTAGGTGCATCTGCATACATGTGTCTTGTCTTCTTTTGTTTAAAACAACATAATCTGAATGCATACATCTCACCATCACAAACAGACCAGAAAATACATAACACAATGCACAAACTGTTTCTAATTTTGGATTCTGTATTGGATCAACGAACATGAAAAACTAGTGACTATTCCCCAGAGGTTTCATAAGGGGATCAAGAACTTTGTAACCTGGGCCATCAACCTAGTTACACTTGGGCCTAAAGAGGCAGTGGCCCATATTGCTCTGTTGTTGCCCCTTTTTGCAGCTTCTGGAACAACCCACTTTTTGCAATCACTAATCTTTGTTTAAGATTTATTGTGGATGCTTTTTCTACTTTACACTTGAAAAGGTTTTGGATTCTCCAACTTCCTTACTGACTAAAAAGTTTTTACCTATGCATAGGAGTACCAGGTTGTGAAATTGAAATCTTATCAAGCAGTGAATCCCATCGACTTGCATGCACAGTGTTTTATCTGCTTCATACACCATTCAGGGATAATTTACCATAGCCCACCAAGCATTAAAGGGGTTGTTCACCTTTGAGTCAGCTTTTAGTATGATGTCGAGAGTGATATTCTAAGACCATTTGCAATTGGTTTTCATTTTTTTATTATTTGTGGTTTTCAAGTCTCCAGTTTACGGTTTCAGCTATCTGTTTACTTGGGTCCAAATGACCGTAGTAACCATGCATCAACTTGAATAATAGACTGGAATATGAATAGGAGAGGGCCTGAATAGAAAGATGAGTAAAGCATTTATTTTTTTAGATGGGGTTGGTGACTCCCATGTGAAAGTTGGAAATAATTGGAAGAAGGCAAATAATAAAAAAAAAAAAAATGACAACCAATTCAAAAGTTGCTTCGAGTTGATCTGTCTATAACATACTGAAAATTAACTTAAAAGATGAACCACCCCTTTAAAGGATAAGTAAAGCTTAACTAAAAAAGTAGACTAGAAATATTGTACATTATGTTATGAGCTTCTGTACCAGCCCAAGGAAACCACAGCCCTTTAGCAGAAAAGATCTGAGTCTCAAAAGATGCCCCAGTAGCTCCCCATCTTCTTTTCTGCTGATTCACTGATTCACATGCTCTGTGCTGCTGTCACTTACTGAGCTTAGGGACCCACTCACAATATACACTACACATAGAATAGAAATGTCACAATATAAGGCTGATTAGTAATGAATACAGATAATTAATACATGGTAGCACAGAAGCCAGTGCAACTATCATCAGAATTTAATAATCCGCTCTGTAGCATCAGTTTATATCACAGACAAACCTCATCTTCTGCTTGATAAATTGCAATGACCCCTAAGCTTAGCTTCTCAACAACATGTGAGTTTCACAGACGGTGACCCCGTGTGACAAGTTTGAAGTCCTGGATCATTGCTGCTATTGACAAGCTGAACCTTTAGGCAGGTGCAATACTTTCAATATATAAAATATGGCATTTTAGACATATTGATTTTTGGGGTTTAGCTTTCCTTTAAACAGAGCAGTGATTCAGCTGTATCACATAGAAACACAAGAACACCTTTCAGCAGCTAATGTTACAGTAACCGAACACTCACTCTGTGCCTTCATTTCATTCTTTATATCTTTGCTGCTAAGTCACAAGTCCTTGCTATGGTCCAGCCTTTCTGAAAAGCTTATGTACACCGTAAAGCAGCCCCGAATTAATTCTACCGCCATTGGTATTTCTATTAGGTATAAAGTCCTCCTATTGAATGTGTTGGGAGTAGTAGTATATTTCCCCAATATTTTATATCCTTCCTTTGTATCCTTCCCAGGTATTAATTCTGTATGAGCAGCAAATTTCCGCATACAGGCACCTGTGGCAGCCGAGTAAACTTGCATATTGTGTTTTAGAAAGCCTAAAGCTGGCCATAGAAACAACAATTTGATCGTACGAATTGAGGATTCATATGATTTTTGGATCGTGTGGAGTGTACTGAAATTTGTCTTGCCATGCCAATCGTTCGATTGGACAGGTTAAACGATTTTGGTTGGCTGCCGATGATATCCCTGCATTTATTGCTGATCTGACAATCTTCAGTGGGAGATTGTCACCAGCTTTTGTTGGACATAAACTTCCGTACAATTGCTGTAGGGGCAGAACATCGGCTGAACTGTTTTATTTTCTACTTTATTTAATCTAAAGATTAGTGGCAGGTCGGGAGATGGGGATGTCTGATTGTACAAAGATTCGTAGGATCAGATCTTTGCGTCTACGGCCAGCAGGCCCGGACTGGCAATCTGTGGGTTCACTTTACTTTGAACCGGTTGCTTACCAAAAAATTAGGTCTGTCTTTGTTATGTAAATATACTTTTCACTTTTGAAATGTCAATGAGCTGTTCATAATAGCCAGCCACAGCTAAGCCAATTGGACAGGTTAAACGATTTTGGTTGGCTGCCGATGATATCCCTGCATTTATTGCTCATGCAGTTCTGGCCAGGAATTCTGGCCAACTTCAGTTAGTATGAGAAAGCCTAGTCTCCAAGTTTGCCATACCTTGGCCCTGCGATACACATGGTAATTATAGTCCTCTTATCTGCCAGGGTGCATGGCTAGCTGGGGGCACACAAAGGAAAATTTAGAATATACTGTAAGTATAGGGTCACTAATCCAACTGATAGAATAGTTGCAATAGAAACTAGGGTGAGATATTTGTTGCAAGGGCCAGTTCCAGCACATAGGGTGTATAATATTGCTGGGGATTATATAGTAATGGACTCTTAAAATATCTATTAATGAACACTAGTTGTAGTTAACCTTGGGTTTGGAAATATATATCCTGCTTGAGTGAGTAGGAATACATGGGCTGCTTTGATACTTTTGCTAGGGCTGCTTATTCCTCCCAGTCTGGTCCTGATGGCCAGCATTAATCTAATGAATGCTGGGAGGGACAGTATGTGATGATAGGAAGCCAGTTCAACCTAGCCCATCTGCTGTATTATCACTGGTTAATGCCTTAAGAACAATAGTGCAAACACTGGAGAGCTGTCTCTGTGCCACAGTATAATGCACTATTGGCTGGCTGTATTGCTGGAAAGAGAGCTAGGTACCTAACCCATCCTTTATCTCTGTGCACTGGCCAGCCCTCTCGTGTTAACTGTGTGTGACAGCAAGAATTAGAAATACATTGGTCTAAAATAACATGTATGCATTCCTCTGCACCTTAATGCATGTTGCCATCTCTTGCATAAAGTCTCCCAATGCAATGGGCCAGAGTCCCTTTTTCCTTTTCCCAAATTCCACTGTGCGTAAACATAACATTATTGATAGAGTTGTGTGATTATCATATACTGTATTCATGAAATGTCAGCAAGTTGTGCTGCACCAAACGGCAAGTTTTGCAGAATGGGATTAAAAGGCCTCTGCTTTACATTCTGAAGTCTTCATTGCTTTATTCTAAATTCATACGTTTTGCCTTCATGTAGTTTGTAGTGTACAGTACCATAACCCATATAAACTTGTGTGAAATAAACTGGAGCAAGCAATGCCATTTAGCAGCAAATTCAGCATGGGCCAGCAATGTATCATCCTGCAGTAAAAGGGGCCCACAAGAGAGTAACTGTGTTTAGAGGTGTTGCTCACCTTCAAACACTTTATTCAGTTAAGTTGGTTTCAGATTGTTTACCAAAAATAAAGACTTTTTCCAATTACTTTCTATTTGTGACTGTTGTTTCTCATACTGGAGTTTCATTTTTCACCTTCTGAAACCGCTCTGGGAGGGGGGGGGTCACTGTCCCTGTAAACTTTTCTAAATTGATCCATTTAGTTGATACATTTCTTATCTTTCTCCCTGCTGAGCAGAATATCTGGGTTTCATTATAGGCAGCTGTTAGAATTGATACAATAGTGGCTACTATTCCACAGATGCTGCTGAGAAATTTGTTAATTGTATTAACTAAAAGTAGAAAATTGTAACCGTTGAGAATCTGCTTGTGGATCACAGTGCTTGTAGACTTAAACACTAGAGACACGGACATTCAGCTTTAAACTTTCATTTTGGGCTAATGATAAAAAATAAAAGATGGAAAGCAACTGAAAAAAGTCTTTGTTTATGGTGTACAATCTGAAAACAACTCCACTGAAAAATTGTTTTGAAGGTGAACAACCCCTTTAAGAGCATGCGGAAGTATTCATGCTGTGACTGTTATAATTGGGAATACAAATGGTCACTGTGTGTATTGATCGCTGTACAAGGAGACCATATAATAATCCCTCTGATGTTTTATACCCACATAGACCGCCCAGCTCTCACCAGACTGTTAAAAGTAGGGTTTGGTCCTATGGTGCAGAAGGGTTACATTAGTGAGAGAAAGGGTTGCCTAACTTTGTTAGTGTGAAAATACAGAGTTCCTAAATTGTAGCAATATTGATACATCAGGGTTTAAACACAAAAGTGTTGCTATGCTTAAATGAGCGTGAACAGCATTTATCCTGTTCCTTCCCCTCCAAGTCTTCTGTTACCCACCTGTGGTAGACCCCAAAACAAGCATCAAGAACAGGAAAGTTGTAATTGATGTCGAGATTGGGGGACAGAACAAAGTACTAATAGACTGAAGGAAAAATGGCAACAGTGTCTTAGCCTCTTGGAATTTTGGCCTGCTCCCCTCCCCCAAGCATGGCACAAAATACAGCTTCCCTGCAGTGTCGGACTGGAGCACTGGGGGCCCGCCAGACAAGGGCCCACCTGGTAGCCGCCTCTGGCCCTTTTCCAACTTCCAAACTACCCCCCTCATGTGAGTGCATGCTATCATGCTGCATCATATCATATCATGTGTTCATAATCTTACTTCAGGTGGTAGCCAATTAAAAGTGACCTGGGCATGCAGGTTTTTTTCCTGATGCTCAACTGGCCCAGTCCAACCCTACTTCCCTATTATTGAAGCTTTTGCTTATGGTCAGCATTGGTAGTAATGAAGGGCTGGACATTCTTATATAGAGATGATGACACTTTTGTGTTAAAATTGGAATGGGTTGCTACTTTTAACATTTAGTACACATGGATCGGTGCAATTGTCCATTTGGAGTCAGAAAGGAATCTGCTGGATATGGAATTTTTTTGGGGGTTCCTCTGGTTCAGTGATCCCCCAACCAGTAGTTCGCAAGCAACATGTTGCTCACCAAGCCCTTGGGTGTTGCTCCCAGTGGTCTCAAAACAGGAGCTTATTTTTGAATTCCAGGCTTGGAGGCAAGTTTTGTTTGCATAAAAACCAGGTGTACTGTGAAATAGAAATTTCTGTAGTCTGCCAGTTCACATAGGGGCCACCAAATAGAGTTTAATTAATGTTTGTTCTGAACATAGAAAAACTTTCATGTTTAATACGGCAAATAGGCAAAGTTGAAGCTACTCCATATTTGGTTCTTTGGAGGTAGATAATTTTTACAGATAATGTCCCTGTTAAATGGACCCCTGCTAATAAAAAAGTTGCAACAAAGGCAGAAGGTTGTATACTTTTAAACAAATTATCTAGGTTGCTAGGGTCAGTGTCCTTTGTTAACCAAATAGCATTTTCAGTTCCAGGCTAGAAACAGTTATAAAAGGAAAAGGTAATAATTCAAAGACCATACCAGAGTTGCAATAACATTTTGCTTATGGTATCTCTATCTATTTTATAACATTCTAAAAGGAATTTCAAGTTGAACATCCTATTAATTATATTGGATTTCCAGTAACAGGCATTGCTCATTATTGCCTGATGTAAAATTACTGAATTAGTATTTCAACCTTATCTTGGTTTTTTATGGAGGACAAAAAAAATGTGGGCTCTGTATATGTAAGGTTATCAGACTTGCCTGACTGCTTTAAAATAACAACACCGTTCTGAAATATGAATAGGTGTTCTCTCATGTGATCCAAACTTGTACCTGATCTGTTGGTAAAAGCAGAAGGCAGACAAGCATGCGTCGAGAGAACCTACTGTGGTTTTGATGTACCTGTTTATAGACTTATAAGCACACTTACATGCTTAGATAACAGAACAGCATGGGGGTTATTTATTATTCGTGATACTGACACTAAAAAACTACTTTTTAAAATATGAATGTACATTAAAAGTTGCCTATAGGTCATGTTGATTGTTTTTTTGCTGAGAGGTTTATTTTTGTATATAATTGTTAGTTGAAGTTTTGCCAACCTGACTGTCCCATCTCAGCCTCAGTTAGAGTTTCTAATACTAATGGACTCCTGCTGCACAAATAGGGCAGCCCCCTCATACAGGAACATGGGACATCAGACGGGTAATGTAAACGCAAATACTTTATGGCAAAGTAGCTTTTCAAAGGCAATATTTAGATGGATGTTTAATAGAAAGTTTAATTTCTGGTGTATCTCTTTAAAGTCCGAATACCAAAAAAGCAAAAAAAAATTTGAGTTCCTTTAACTATAAAATCAGAATTTTTTTATGTAAAAAAGCAAACTAACATTTTTCATGATTTATTATACGCCATCTTTTAAGATCTCAGTTGAATTTCAGCAAAAACAAATTGGGATTTTTGAGCAATTTAGCAAAAATGTGAGAATTTTGGCTATAAAACCCAGGAAATTTAGATTTTTTTTTTCTTTTTTTGCAAAAACATAATTAAAAAAAAAATTCTGAACTGATTTCACGGAGTTTTTCTTTTTTTCAATGATAAATAAGGTCAAATCGTGGATTCTCATTTGTCAGAAAAATCGACTTCAATAAATAAGGCACAATGCATCATCTCTATGGGAACCACAAACTCCTCAGTATTTAAAAGTTTATTGCATCTTCCTTACAGTTGTGACTGACATAGGCATCAGTGTGCCCTCTATACACATTAAGTACCTGCTCTACATTTTAATATAAAAAGACAGCGAGTGAGAGATCAGGAACCCAGGGTATTAGCAGTCCTTGTATAGCATTGTTGTGCATGCTGACCTGTAACTCTGTACCACCAATAGATGTCTCTAATGCTCCACACACACACATACATGGTGGTTGCATTTACTCTTTGCTGTCATCTACCACAGTTTATTACTGAGCAGGGTTCTCTTTTCACTTGCATGCTTTTTCCTCTCCTTAACTTGTATGTCATTGCCTAGTCACTATGGTGATGCCCTATTTTCTGACGTTATCTATTCCATGATTGATTGAGCAGACATTAAATATCCTCAGATTGCCTGGCGTTTCAGGGTACAATGTATACAGTCCATTTCATTATGCTGTTACAGTTCTCATTTTCTAAACGACTGCATTTAAACACCAATAATGATATTTTGAAAATGTGTATGTATAGTAGGGAAGGCTGGAGAGTAACACCCCCCCCCTCCAACACTTGCGTCAAAATTTGCCCTGCGTGCAGTGACATGCTGATACCATACCAAGCCATAAATCAACAGAGCAAATCAATGAAAAAAGGAAAAAAGAAATTCAAATCTTATTTATTGTACAGGTGTGGGATCCATTATCTGGAAACCAGTTATCCATTAGCCACCTTTATATTAGTGTAGGAAAACATGCATCCTGGGGCCATTTGTGACATGCACAAGCTTTAATAACGTAACACAAATGACATCACTACGCTTCAATTTGGATTGATAAAAAAAATGGCAAAGCATTGTTTATAATTATGTCGTTTAAAAGTAATTAAATGGGGACTTGTCATCAGAATACTATTTTATCACATTATTCAAGCAAAATGGAATTTAGTTGCCCTATATAAATTATTTGAATCTTCTTTCCTTCAGTCTGGTAACTCCTAATTATAGAAAGCAGGCAGGAGCCATTTTGTGGACAAGCCTTGAATTATTTAAAAATTTTGTTTGCGCACCAGAGTGGGGGGCCTAATGTCCATCCCCATGCACTAGTTATGCAATTAAATGGAAAAGAGTGGGGGAATGTGGGGAATGCAGTGACATCTAGTAAGTACTGAATATAAAGTGAAAGTAATGGCTGGCCCTGTCTCTATGCCTAAGGCATATAGGATGGGCAGGCAAAATTTGATTGACTGCCGAGATCTTTAAATATGTTTACAACAATTATGAATGCTTTAATAAAAAAAGAATTTGGATTTCATGCTTCATTAGAAAATTACTTTTTTTTTTTATACAGGAATGGGAACTGTTATCAAGAATGCTCAGGGCCTGGGATTTTCCAGATAAGGGATCTTTCTGTAATTTGGATCTTTATACCTTAAAGGGGAATCCAACCCCCCCAGGCGCTAACCCCTCCCCCCGGGCTATTGCACCTAAGTTGCTACTTATCCCTCTGTGTAAGTCCCCTCCAGCGACATTCACAGGGGCCATCTTCTCTTTAAACCGCTTCCTGGATGCGGCTACGTCGGCGGCGTATGCGCAGTAGGACGCTAATACTACTGCGCATGCGCACAAAGTTCACGAAGTTCACCATTTGAACTTCGTGAATTTTGTGCGCATGCACCGCCGAACGCTGATGGATCCAGGAAGAAACGGTTTAAAGAGAGGGGACTTACACAGAGGGATAAGTAGCAACTTAGGTGCAATAGCCCGGGGGGAGGGGTTAGCGCCTGGGGGGGTTGGATTCCCCTTTAAGGTATAAAGATCCAAATTACAGAAAGATCCCTTATCTGGAAAACCCCAGGCCCTGAGCATTCTTGATAACAGTTCCCATTCCTGTATAAAAAAAAAAAGTCATTTTCTAATGAAGCATGAAATCCAAATTCTTTTTTTATTAAAGCATTCATAATTGTTGTGAATGTCGCTGGAGGGGACTTGCACAGAGGGGTAAGTAGCAACTTAGGGGCAATAGCCCAGGGGGACATGTAGGCCGGAGGGGGGGGAGGGGTTAGTGCCAGTGTGTTGTATTCCCCTTTAAGTCTACTAGAAAATTGTGTAAGCAATAAACAAACTAAATAGCCTGGTTTTACTTTCAAAAATGATTCACAATGTCTTAGTTTGGGTTCAAGGTGCTGTTTTATCAGCACAGAGTAAAAGCAAATTGTTTTTAAAAATTTACATTATTTAAATAAAATGGAGTCTATGGGAGCCTTGCCCTAATTTTGAACTTTCTGGATAATGGGTTTCCAGATAATGGATTCCATACCTGTACAGCTTTTAATGTCTGGGTGACAGGTCCGCTTTAATGGCTCTTGTGTTTTAATTATTTTTCAAGCAATAGAGGAAATTATGCATCACGAAACAGTAATATAAAAATGAACATTTAAATGCAGAAAATTGGGTAATGGTTTTTATCATTATCATAATCCTTTGCATTGTGATTTTTACTGCTGACCCATATTTGAACTTTAACAATAAACCTTCAGTTAGAAAGTACCTCTAGATCTTTAAGTGCTCTCCCATCACCTTTTGTGTAAATCCCTTTATGGCCAAGAGTATACCCTTCCCTTATCTTACTGAAAGCAACTGGCTGATATAGTATATGTGTTTGAGAGGCCTTTACAGCATGTGTCTGACATGTTTAACACCAGGCACCCAGCTTGGGTTTTCTTAAGTGCTCCAGTTCATTTGAGACATGCTGCATGTAATGAAGTGGAAAACACAGGAAAATTCTTGCTTTCCCATTGAGACATGCTGTGACAGCAGGCAACAAATCTATACAAAAAAAAAAACATCTGAGAGAAATAATGTCTATTTTCCTATATAGGCCACAACTGTAAATTATGTAAGGACTAGTGTACCCCTTGTTGAAAAATATATGAATATAACTAGTTACTGGGGAGTTTCACAATCGCACAAAAACAAAAAAAAAGGCCACAGTTCAAGTAACCATAAACAGGTCCAGGAACTCTGTAGTGGCTTCTAATATCCTCCTACATTACAACAGGGCATACTTTATAACTGATGACATCCCTAAGTACGTTTATAAGGATGTAATTTACAGGATATTTATGGCTCTTGTGTATTCTTATAAACAGCATGTTCAGATGTTATACTTGTGTATTATATTAAATAAAATACTCCTTCAGTGACTTATAATCCTTCTATTTTGCAATATAGGTACATATGTGATATGATTTTTGAAGGACTTTTTAAAGTGGTGGCTACCTTTTTGTTTCTTCTAGAATAGCTAATTCTACTGGAATGGCTAACATTTCAATTTGCCCTCAATTTTTATTTGATAGATTTTTAATTATTTGCCTTTTTCTTCTGATTCTTTCCAGCTTTTAAATTGTTGCTGACCCATCTAGAAAACAAATACTCTGTAAGGTATACAGTTATTGTTATTGCTACTTTTAATTGTCCATCTTTCTTTTCAGGTCCCCTCCTATTCATGTTCCATTCCCTTATTCAAATCAGTGCATGTTGCTAGGGTAATGTAGAGGGTTGCAACCAGATTGCTGAAATGACAGACTGGAGGTGCTGCTGAATAAAGAGCTAATTAGCAGAATAATCTACTGTAAATTGTCTCAGAACATCACACTTTACTTTACACACTTTTGGCTGAGAGAGCCATAAACTCCACCTATTTTAATTGTAATTCCGTGACAGCCATACAATATGTTTAAAACTAAATACAAGTAAATGTGTGCAAGACCAACACTTTTAAAGTACAATAAGTCTCTGAATTCTTTCTAATAACTTTGTTATGCTGTTGCTAACCAGTGATGAATAGTACTTCTTACCATTGGTGCTGCATGGTTTTGCTGATGGCTTTGTAGTCTGGTTGATACGTGGTGAGGTTAAGTTTCATGCAGGCGTTGAGACTTCCATCCCTTAAACATGATCGTAGGTTGGTCTTAATGTGCTTTATATGTGAGATGTGGGTCAGACTCACACAAGACAATATGTGTTTGTAACAGACCACAGCAATGTTGCTGGTAATACAAGGGGAATTTTAAACTAACGTTGCAGTCTGTGGTTGATGTAAAGTTCTCTGCACCCATGGATAATGGGATAATCATGCATAGGACAATATCTATATATTTACTCCCCCAATCCAGTCACAAAATGCCACTTTTGTTGCTCA
>CM044440.1:89969162-89979754 GCA_024363595.1 Xenopus borealis
TTATTTTTTTTTAAATTTGATGTTACTGTCCCTTTAATACAGCTCAAGACCTTATATGCCCTTGATGCTGCTGACTGGCATTGCTTGCTGCAGCCAGATTTATCATTTACAAGGACTCCGAGGTCCTTTTCCATTATGGATTTTCCTAGTTCAGTCCCATTAAAGGAGAATGAAACCCTGTTGGCGCAAAACACCTCCCCCCGGGGCAAATGCCCCTAACTTGTTACTTACCCCTCCTTCTAGGTCCTCTCCAGCGGAGTTCACGGCATCATCGTCAGAAGCAGTCTTCTGCCTTTAGTCAGCGGTGTGTTCTGACACATGCGCAGTAGGAGTCAATTGCCGGAACTCTCGTGACCTTCAGGCGCATGCGCATCAGGAATCGGCAAATTCCTCCTACTGCGCATGCGCCAGAACACGCTGCTCACTACAGTAAGATGACGCCGTGAACTCCACTGGAGAGGACCTAGAAGGAGGGGTAAGTGGCCTACGGGGGGGTGTTTTGCGCTGACAGGGTTGTTTGGATATTTTTACATCCCAGGTACATGACCTTTATCAACAGTTGCTTCTCATCTGCCACTTAGCTGCCCAGATTGCTAGCTTTTCAAGATCCTGATGCAAGCATGTTGAATCCTGCATGGAATTCATGAAACAAAGCAGATTTTTATATATGAGCTGTATTATGCAATATTTTTTAATACAAACCCACATTGTTCTGGGGCATTGTGGCAATGAAGTAGCAACATTAGTACTGGCACTGTTTTATCTAAACACTGTCAAGTAAATCATAATAGTGTTTCAGGGGACATCGTTAGGACTAGTAGAAAGTAATTGTGTGACATTGTTGAATATGTTTATTTTATTTGAAGAATAACCCCCTTCTCCCGTGACTCTGTTCCCCTTTTAATACAGCTCAAGACCTGATTTGCCCTTGATGCTGCTGACTGGCATTGCTTGCTACAGCCAACAAGGACTCCAAGGTCCTTTTCCATTATGGATTTGCCTAGTGCAGTCCCATTAATGGTATAAGTGGCCTGGATATTTTTACATCCCAGATACATGACATTTATCAACATTGAATCTCATCTGCCACTTAGCTGCCCAGTTTGCTAGCTTTTCAAGAATATGGAATTAATTAAGCAAAGCAGATTTTACATTAGAGTTATTATTATTATTAACACTTATGTATAAAGTATTAACATATTCACATATAGCACTGTAAAATAAATGAGTGTATATACTGAACAAACAGATTACATATAATATTACAACCTATACCCAATTAGAGATACTGAGAGCCTTGCCAACAGAGCATATAATAAATTATATATAATAAATTATATTTTTGGCTTGATTATGCACATCATTTCCAATTGAATGGGCCCTGTGACTAAGCAAAATATAGATATTTGATATACTGTACATAGATATTGCAGTAATTGTGACTTTTTTTATTATGGGCTTGAGGTGCCCAGCAGTTCTCTACTGTATCTTCACCTGCCTAAAATAAAAGGAATCACTTAAGCAGCAGATCCATGGCTTGTTTAGTGACTCCTACTTGCTGCAGGTATATCTACAATTAATAATTGTAGTTTAGAAATGGCTCTGCACATCACGTTAGGGTGGCAGGGAGGGTCGGAGGGGGCCCTGGACAGTAGTCCCTGTTGGGCTCCGGGACTCCCAGTCTGGGGCCTGGTTCTCACCCTTACTGACCTTCATAATTAAGCTCACAAACGCATATTAAGGTAGTTGTGTTTTTTTTTTTTTTTTAAATACTCTGAAATAAGTCATACAATGTTGGGCACAGAAGTGTGATAGAAAAACCACAACATTCCATTTGCAACTCACAAGTAAATATTAAAAATAAAATAAATGACTTCAGTGAAACTCTAAAGGTCATTGTACTATTTTTATTCCGCTGATTCAAGTGAAACTTCCCTTCTCTGAATGTTAGTGTTTTCACTTATGAAGTAAGGTGAATAATAGTTTGCTTTGGTGATCTGTAGATGCTAACTTAACAGAACTGTTGTCTTAATATGAAAAGTTAAAAAGTATATATATTTATGTAGCGCTACTTGGGTATGCAGTGCTGCTGTACATTAAAACAAAATATTAGTACAGATGGCAGCAAACAGATTTTATATTGTACACTGGCATCTGTTATCAGTTTCAAGGTAATGTACTACATTAAAAGAGGAATAAGGTCCATGTACCATAGAGCTTGCTATTGTCTTTCTGCTGAGTGTTTTGTTGGAACTAAAGTCACATTCCAGGATACATATTAATTTTTTACCTTAAAGGGGTACTATTGCGAAAATGTAAAATTGGCTTCAGCATACTGAAATAAGAAACTTTCTAAATACAATCAATTAATCCTGTATCGTTTCTGAAATAATTTCTTTAGGGACACTTTTCCTATCTCTGCATCTGTTCCTCTTCATTCTCTCTTCATGCAGGAGTTGGGTGGCAGATATTCATTGACCGTTAGATCCAATATATCTTATAGGGGTGGCTCCTTTTGCTTAGATAATGTATTAGAGCCTTTTTTGGCCCTGGACCAGTGTAGCACCAAATTTGCAAGGACCAGGGGGTCGGGGGTGGTTGGGAGGCGGTCAATGTCCAATTAGAAGCACCTGTGTCCAATTTGATGCGCATGGTTAATTTGGTGCTAGGCTCGTGGCCCAGTTCAGGACTGGCCATGGCCTGCTTCAAGGGACCCCTTGTAGTAGAGCTCACTCTATTAAAATAAACAGACATCGTGAGGCAAATTCACTAAAGCACGAAGCGACTAACGCTAGCATTTATTCACCAGCGTGATGTCATTTCGCAACTTAATTTACTAACCGTGTCCCTGGAGAAAATTCGCTAGCGAAGTAGATAGACTAGCGCAACTTTGCACCTTTACGCCAGGCGAAGTTGCGCACTTACCTCTAACGCTAGACTTTACTCCGCGAGGTCAGACCTTGTGAAGTTCAATACAATAGATAGGAGTTTGAAAAAAAGTCCCAAAAAAAATGCTGGCGACTTTTTACTTTTTTCAGAGTGATAGTCTGAAAAATAGTGTAATTTTTTGGGGGGTTACCCTCCATCCCCCCCCCTACATTTCCTAACCTATGGCAACTCGACTATACAGTGTGCACATGTTTAGGGCAATGGGACAACTTTATTTTATTTATTAAAGGTTTCCTGGGCTTGTGTAGTGTAATGTATTGGCTGTAACATATACTTCTATTATACTTTCAACTCCGCCCGAATGCAAATTTGGCATCGCGAGCGTAAATGCGCTTTGCCTGACGAAGTTACGGTAGCGCAACTAAGCTAACGTTCGCAACGTACGCAAATTCGACTGGAGAAGTGCGGCGACAGCTAACGCAGCCCTCGCTAGTGCAACTTCACAGGTTAGTTAATATGCCCCCATGAGTCTCCATGCAGAATGTGTTCAAAAGGCAGTTATTTTGTTTGGACTGGAATCCGTTATTTGGGTGAGCCTTAATACATCTGCTAGGAAAGGGAGCCCTCTATAAGATATATTGGATCTAACTGTCAATGAATATATGTCACCCAACTACTACATGTAGAGAAACAGATGCTGAGGGAGGGATAGTGAAAATAAACTAGATTATTTCAGAAATGATGCAGAATATTGAATTGATTATAGTTAGAAAGTTTCTTATTTCAGTATGATGCAGATTACATAAATTTTTCATTTTTACAATAGTTCTCCATCCTTCTAGCATTAAAATGCTAAAACCTGCAAGTACAACATCGCCCAGGCATAAAAAGTTTTATAATAGCTATATTTATCATGTTAGCTGTGATTGGATAATAAATGCCAAGTTGCGGCATTGAAGTTTCCGTGTTTGGCTTTTCTGAGTTACCACTCAAGAATTCAGAGCAGAGTAGCCAACTTCAAAAGTTGTTGGTGGATATAAGAGTCTATTTGGATGGTGAGCTCCAGTAGTTAATATTATAGGCAAGTTGATTCTCTGTTGATTCTTTATGCTGATCCTCTGTTGTTATGCTATAGGGGAACCGAACAGTATGTTGCAAAGGAAAATTTTAGTTTTTCAACAAAAAAAAATATACATACCCACAATCTTTGTAAAGCCATGAAAGAAATTGTTCTACATCGGGCAATGTAATTCTAAACTATTTCAACTTTCAGTTGTGCTACACTTCAATGCAGATTAGTTTTCCCTGGTGTCGTCAATTGACCCATCTGCTTTTGTGTACTCCAGATCTCTGCTCAGCCAGCCACTGATGAAGTTACTGAGAGTTGTCCTTGACAACCATTAGTCTGACAACACCTCCCTAGAGTCTGACATTCTTCCCATCTAAAATGTAAATTCAATGCACAATGGGAATTTGAAAGCTCATATATTCTAATTCTGGCTTGTTGTGCAGCTATGTTACCATAAAAGCCAAACTGATTCCTATAACAAGTGGCACCTCTGGTCCATCATAGCACATACAATGCCTGCTATCTTTGTCTACTCCATTCCCATGCTTGATATTGATTTAAGCACAACGTGACCAGTTCTACCTAGGGGGGATACTGTCATACCCAATTACTTCTGTACTATGCTTTTCCTATGTGACATTGATTATGTAGCGCTCCAGATCTGTTATCCCTTGGCAGGCATGTGCGCTTGCAAAGGATCACTGTGGATCAGACACAGATATACATGAATCTGGATGATGGCAAAGCTTAATTAACTAATATCACATCCTTAATCTCCTTCTGTGATGATTTAAAGGCGAAGGAAAGGTTAAAACTAAAGCTGGCCATAGACGTAAGGATTTTTAAAAGATCCAATGGTTATTGTGAGACCACGATTGTCTCAAAACGATCGTTTAAATGCCCGATGTGTCCATCAACTAAAAAGACCATTTCAGGCGATATTGCCAGCAAAACTGAAGGATCGCAGTCTGCTTGCCCTGCAAACATAGGTAGATTGCATGGAGACCGATAAAGATTTTCTAACCTGGCCGATCAATCTTCAGACCAATGTTGGACGAAAAATCGTTAGTTGTACAATCGTTTGTATCCCACTAACCGCACGATAATTTGACTAATTGGTCGGACTTCCCTAAGATCGGTCATTCAGCAGTGAAAGATCGTTGCATCTATGGGGAGCTTTAGTAAGCCTTATCAGAAAGGTCCACCTAAATATACCAGTAAACTCTCAAAGTAGTGCTGCTCAGAGTCCTCTGTCAAAAGAAACACTGAATTTCTTTCCTTCTGTTGTGTACACAGGGGCTTCTGTATCAGACTTCCTGCCTTCAGCTTAAACCTCCTTTCCTGGGCACACATACAAATGTGGCACAATTTGGTGAACTACATTAAAGGACCAGTAACATCAAAAAATAACATTGTTTTAAAGTATTCAAAATGTAATGCAGTGTTGTCCTGCACTGGTAAAACTGCAGTGTTTGCTTCAGAAGCACTACTATTGTTTATATACATAAGCTGTTGTGTAGCCATGGGGGCTACTAGTCAAAGGAGAAAAGGCTCAAGTTACACAGCAGATAAGCTCTGCAGAACATAATGTTATCTGTTATCCATTACTTATCCTGTGCTATATAGCCGTTTTTCAATTTCCGCCATTGCTACTAAGCAGCTTGTTTATATGAACTATAGTAGTGTTTCTGAAGCAAACAGATCAGTTTTAACAGCTCAGGGAAACACTACATGATATTTTCTTAAATTTTTTGGTGTTACTGTTCCTGGGGCAGATTTACTTAGGGCCAAATTTTCGAAGTGAAAAAACTTTTTCCATCTAAAATGGACCTATTTCGATCGAATAAAAAAATAGTTCGATTCGATCGAACGATTCTTCGCTAAAGCCTTCATATTCTTGGAACTTAGAACATTTTTCAGGACAGGTTCTATGAGGTCCCCCATAGGCTAAAATGGCAATTCCAGAAAATTAAAAAAGACCAATACCTTGTTCAAAAGTGGGGTGTTTCCAGTTTTATTGTAGTGCTCCAGACACGTGAGTCATGTGAACATGACTCACGTGTCTGGAGCACTACAATAAAACTGGGAACACCCCACTTTTGAACAAGGTATTGGTCTTTTTTCCTTTTTCTGGCATTTATACTGGTGGTGGGAGAGGCCAGCACCAATACCTTTTCCCCATCCTGCATTCATTTTAAAATGGCAATTCGGCAGCTTTAAGGTGGTGAATAGTCGAAGTGGAAGGATTTTAAAGGGTGAGTGATTCGAATTTTCGCATTTTTTTTCAATTCAAACTCAATTTTGGGTTATTCCATAAGTAGCCCAAAATCACTTCGAAATTCGAATTTTAAAATTACATTTTTTTTTTCTGTCTCAAGAATACGAAGGCTTTTTGCGGAGAATCATTTGATCGAATCGAACAATTCAAACAATTTTTTATTTAATCGAAAATGGACCTATTCAATCGAAATAGGTCAATTTTAGATGGAAAAAGCCCTTTAAAAATACTTTGAGGGTCGAATTTCAAATTCTCACTTCGACCATAAGTAAATCTGCCCCTAAGATAAATTATGGAGCAGTTGCATTTCCATCCTCTTCCTCCCCTGTGCACTGGAAAAACAAATGCTCATCATAGCATGTCAAACATCAACTCTGTCTAATAGACAAGTATGTCAAGTACATCACAAGTTTGCCACTAAAAATTATTTTAATCCTCTGCAAGGTGTTTTGATGCCGACTCTTTATCAGTTTTCATCTATTAGAAGCTATTGGGAAGTCATTAGCTGTGAGGTCAACGTGACTGTTCTAAACAGAATGACGCAGAGAAAAGGACTTTGAGAGCCCATTTAGCTCTCCCTATATTCTTTAAGCAATATCCATACAGTTGTCTCGCTAAGTAGCATTTCTTTCTCCTACCCCCTCTTGATATTTTTCATCACCAGTTAAAACAAAAAGTTAGAGAAAAACACTTTACTACAGAACTCCTAGGACTCCTGTAACTGGCACTGTATTGAGCTCTCTGTCATTACCTACCTCTAAGGTTGCCACCTTTTCTTGAAAAAAATACCTGCTGAATACTGAATCAAATCTGAACCCTAATTTGCTTATGCAAATTATGGGTGGGAAGGGGAAAACATTTCTTACTTCCTTCCAATGAATTATATAGCCTGATACTCATTAATTTCATGTACACCCTAATACACCCTGTATGATTGTATATCGGTCCACAATAAAAAATGTGTTAAAAAAAAAAAAAACAGGTAGCAACCCTATAGTACGTGAAAGTTATGCACTCAGTTTTGTATGTCCTAGACTTGATGCTCAGACATTAGCTGTCAATCAAGGTAGCTGTAAGTGAACATAAATTGATGTTATTTCCCAGGCAGTTCATAATGAGTTGCTAAATAAATTAACTTGTTCGTGTATGTTCTAAGTAGCAGAAGTTTTATATATCGGTGTTTATATGGGGAAGCCTGCCCCATTGGATGTCATGTATTCTGTTGAACATGAACCACTGAGCACTTTATTACAAATTATATGTCTCCACAACCACCATCTGATTAAGGTACTGGGCCAAAATGTCCTTGTGAAATACATGGTTGGAAGAACCATAAACATCGCTGTAACTTTTGGGATTTTAAGACACAACCATGTTTTGCAATCGTTAAACCTAAGCTAAAGTCCAAAGAGCTGTTGAAAATGCTACTTAAAGATATTTTCTAAGACTATTGTAGTAAGGACAGCAAAAAATTTAAAAATTTCCAAGCTCTCACTGCTAATTTGAAAGGATATAAAATGCTTGTAGAATTCACAGGTTTTACGTAGTGAAAAATATGACATATATTTAAGTATAACTTTAATTGTGGCTGTTAATAAGTCAGTGGGCACACCTTCCCAGCAACACTTTCATGTTTTTGGGATATTTCTAGCAACTCAGTAGCACGTTTCAACTGTCTTTATTTTTAATGTTTACATCTTTAAGTTGTAGTTAGTAGGAAAATTTGGACAGTTTTGTACCAGTTGAGAGTGGTGTAGCTGGTGTAGCATAAGTAGTTGAGGTCTGGGGAGCTAAGAGCTAAGTTGCGAGGAGGGAGAGGTGACGACGCAAGACAGAGGAGCGAGGACCGATCCCTTACTAAAGATTCTTAAGACGGGTGAATATAAAAACATAGGACGCCGCATTCAACAGCAATAGCAAGGATGTCCTAATATGCGTTCTGTATCATTAGCTGCATCAGACTCCTGTCCTTAATCATAGGAACTTAGCCACTGTGCTGCCTAGCAATGGTCATTCGGGACAAAAGTCTGCAATGGGATCACAACCTTTAGCAAATGGCAAGCAGAGTGACCCTGCTGGTCCTTCTGTGTTATTTAGGTTAGTGAAATAAAATTCAGTCTCAAACTTTTTTTACCTAAATATACTTCTTACCCACGCAGAAATATATCGAATTGTTCAGCTGGATCTGGATCTGAAGTTTAAGAGCAACATCCGGGAATTGTTTGAGGAGTTTGACAACTTTATGCATACATCAGTGATTGGAATAGCACCAGAAATGCAGCCTGTGTACAGGTAATATATTAAATGTGTTAATCTTATAAACCAACCTAGTCCTTACCTGGCATATAATTGGCCTTCCTGTTTGCCCTTTTTTAACAATTGCAAATGTTATATTCCTTCTATGAATATATATTTTTATGAATGAAAACACCTACTATCAAAAGCCTACCTTTTCCCTGTACAGAAGTAGTAGTCTACTGATGCAAAGTATGTTTTGGCCAAAATATACTGTACCAACACTTAGTTTTTCATTCCTCAATATTACACTTATTCCATTACATTGAATCAGTGGTTCATAAGAAACTACAGTAATGCGCTAACCGTTTACAACAAATAGTAAATGGCCTTCCAAGAAATGCTATTATTTTGATGGATTATTAAAACACTTTGAATTCATAGCTTATTGTCTCTTTAAAAGGGGAACAACACCTACATAAATGTTTGCACAGTGAAAGAAGATTTACATTTATATACTCCACAAAAGATTTTATTTTTATGGTTGGGTTTTTTTTTATACACATAATCATACAAAGAAGTGGAAAGTAGTAGTAAGAGGAAAGAAACAGAGGTGCCAAGGGCCAGAAGTATTTGTGTAAATTATATTTCTCAGCAAATATGCACATATATTGATCACGTAATTATCTTTGTGCTGCCATCCAAGTACCCCATACTGCATCAAACGTTTTGGGACAGCCTCTAACTATTTACATATTAACTTCTGTCTGATTAGGGAATCGTTGACCAATTTTTTCCAAAATGCTGTGGAATAGGCAGCAAGAGCGAAGCAGAGTTCAAGTGCGCAATCTTCCGACACTTTGGTATTCTTCGTGGCTTCTTACTGCAATTCGGCACTTTCTGCACATGTGCAGTTGTAATGAACCAGAAGACTGCTCCAACTGTGCACGCACCAATACGACATACACTTAATGAACGCCAAAGTGACGAAGAAGTTGCCTTGAGCTCTGCTGCGCTGACTCTGCATGTGTGGTTAGTATTTCAAGAGGGGACACAATTCAGGGGTTACACTGTGCAGGGGGGAGGCAGGGAGGGGGACAGTGAGGACTAATGTCTAAGTGCCTAATGGGGGGATTAGTTCTCCTTTAAGGAATTAGGGAAGTCAAGCACCAGTTATAATGCATCCTTCCATTTCGTCCTCTTCTTCAAGGATGTCCCTTACCTACTTTTGTTTAATTTTATCTAACTGGCTGTAGCCCATCTGCATTAGAACCCAGTGATTAGTGCTTTTACGCAGAGATGTCTACCCAATCATACGAGATAACTCATAGCAACCATCAGCCGGCAGCATTAACCAGTCACCTCCAAACATTTTATTGTTTTGCTCCTGGGCAAAATTAGTGCCTTTAAAGTGGACCCTTCACCCAGACACAAAAACCTGTATAATAAAAGTCTTTTCAAATTAAACATGAAAACCAATTTCAAATTATTATTAAAGCATTCATAGCTGTTTTAAGCTCATTTAAAAATCTCAGCTGTCAATCAAATATTGTCTGCCACTCCTCTATGCTTTAGGCATAGAGGCGGGGCAGATAATTACTTTCACTTTCCATTCAGCACTTCCTAGATGCCACTGCTCCCCACACATTCCTCCAGTTCTCTTAACCATTTAATTGTGTAGCCAGGACATGGGGAAAGACATCGGGTCCCCCATTCTGGTGCACAAACAAGATTCTGAAATGATGCAAGGCTTGCCTTAATAACAACAGTGTCCACAAAATGGCTCCTGCCTGCTTGCTAGAATTATGAATTCCCAGACTGAAGAAAACAAGATTAAAATAATTTATATAGTGTAATTAATGTTCATTTTGCTTGACTAATGTGATAAAATATGATTTTGAATATTTTTTTGTTGTGACGGGTCCACTTTAATATGAAGACTGCCCTTTTGTGGCCTGCAATTAAGCTTTATATGTGCTTGCTTGAGCGCTGACCCCTGCAGTGAAAAAGAGATTGAGTAGCATGTGATGCTTTTTATTCCTATCTATTCACAATCTCCACTATCCATCTTCAGGTCTGAGTTCAAAACTGCTCCCCGGTTTTTAGCAAATTAAGCCCCAG
>CM044440.1:89997297-90010567 GCA_024363595.1 Xenopus borealis
ATATATATATATATATATATTTATTTATTTATTTATAATTTCTTTTTTGCAACAACCATTTCTGAAGAGATTGAAAAGTTTGCATATTGAGCAGACAATATAGTCTGCTTATAAATGAGGATGTGCTCCAGAATTACTCATCCACTGCAAAAGAACTACAATTAGATGCCAGTTTACCTTTTATTCATTCTACATGTTCCCTTCTCAATGTAGAATTTCTGAACGTTGCCTCTGCTTAATTCATCATTCACTCAATTCATCACACCAGCCACACTGTAAAGGTGGCCATAGACGCACAGATAATATCGTACGAAATGAATTTTCATACGATATTCGGTGCGTGTATGGTGGGAAATGAGCCGACCGACATCGTCAGAAGATTAAGATATCGGTCGGCTGGTTGATCGGACTGGATGGAAAATTTTGATCGGATGCCTTTAAAAGCTCCCTGAACATCGGCCATTGTTAGTGCTGAATCGTCAGATACAGGTAGAATTCTATTGTTTCTACCTGTATATCTGACGATTCAGCTCTATACGTGTGTGTTGAAACGAACGATCTTTCTTGGAAAGATCTTTCCCGAGAAAGATCGTAATTGTTACGTCTATGGCCAGCTTAAGGGTGCTTGCTCTACTTTAAAGGGTGCCCCAAAGCACCGCATAGTACGCACAAGCCTAATTAAACGTGTAAGGATGTGTATAACATTGTACATTTTGTAGCTGCAGATTTTTGTTTTTAAAGAAAGACATAAAGGCATCTGATCCATTAAAACTTCAGTCCTATCTACAATAGATTGCCAATGGTCATGGCAACTAACCAAACAATGAAGACAGGAGCTGCACTCAAGTGATTATATGTTATTGTAGCCAAGAACTGTTTGACAGTTGAACTTAACCATTAAGTGGCATGAGCTAAATCTGCATTGAGGTTTTAAAAACCTTTTAAAGGGGTTGTTCACCTTCAATTTTTTTTTAGTTCAGTTGTTTTCAGATTGTTCAGCAGAAATAAAGACTTTTTGCAACTACTTTCTATTTGTGATAGTTTTTCTAATATTAAAGTTTCATTTATCACCTTATAAAGTAGCTCGGGGGAGGGGGGGTTGCTAACTCTTTAAAGTTGTTGTTCACCTTTGAGTTTACTTTTAGTATGATGTAGAGAGTGATATTCTGAGACAATTTGCTATTGGTTTTAATTTTTTATTATTTGTGCTTTTTGAGTTTTTTAGCTATTCTATAACATACTAAAAGTTAACTTAAAGGTGAAAAACCCTTTAAGTTCTACATTTCTTATTTTTGACCCCACTGAGGAGAATCCCTGAGCTTCCTTAAAGGAGAAGGGAAGCGACGGGGGCATCTGTAGAATGTTTTACCATACCTAAGTAAAAAGCTCTAGACGCTCTCTGTTTGTTTAGGATAGCAGCTGCAGTATTAGCTTGGTGGGACATCACTTCCTGACTGAGTCTCTCCCTGCTCACTTATAGCTCTGGGCTCAGATTGCAGCAGAAAAGGGGGAGGGGAGAAGAGCAGCAAATTGAGCATGCTCATGCCCAGGGCAAGGAGGTTTAAACTGAAGGCAGGAAGTCTGATACAGAAGCCCATGTGTCCACAATAGAAGGAAATAAAATGCACATAAATTACTGAGCTGCCAGACTTAAACACCAGAGGCAGGGACATTAAACTTCAAACTTTGGTTTTGGAAAAAGTGCTAACAAATAAAAATGGAAAGGTATTGAAATTAATCTTCTGGTGTTGTCTCTGAAAACAACACAACAGAATAAAAGTGCAAGGTGAATAACCCCTTTAAGTTTTTAGTTTACTTCTACCATCCCTTGCCTTCCTGCCTGTGCCTTTTCTCTTATGTTCTGTGATTTAACTTACAAGCATGTAGGCCATCACAAAGTCTATCAATTAGCTTTTTGATGTTTTGTTGCTGAGGTCATGGGAACCTTGAAAAGAAGTTGGCTCAACCAGCTTGCTAGTGTTTGGAACAGTTTTTCCGCAACTGGGCTTTATACATGTCCTGGTTGCCATGGTTCTGTCTGTATGAGGAAACACAAAATAATTTTGTAACCTACTTACCTTATAAGAGCATCATTTTGAACTGTTAACTGTATATTTAACTCTTTGTATCAAAGAATGTTAGTATATCAAATACTTTCAAGCACAAAAACCTATAGTTATTGTTAAAGGGATTCTGTCATGATTTTTATCATGTAGTTATTATATCTAAATTATTCTATTTACACTGCAAACAATTCATTGTACAATATAAAATGTTATTTCTGATGTATTTTTTTTGTTGTAATATTGGTCTGTAGGCAGCCATCTCAAGTCATTTTGCCTGGTCATGTGCTTTTAGAAAGAGCCAGCACTTTAGGATGGAACTGCTTTCTGGCAGGCTGTTGTTTCTTCTACTGAATACAACTGAATGTGTCGCCGTGGGACCTGGATTTTACTACTGAGTTCTGTTCTTAGATCTACCACAGCGGTTCTCAACCTGTGGGTCGCGACCCCTTTGGGGGTCGAACAACCCTTTCACAGGGGTCGCCTAAGACCATTCGGATGCGGTGCTTGGTGATGTCACTCTGCATAGACGAACTTTACTGGCCTGGCACTGTTGGTGAGTGGCTGTGCACACTGCCTTCTGTCACTTCCCTCCCACTGCTACCCAGCCTGCCCTCACTTGCGGTGCCGGTGCATCAGCGTCATGCACCTACCTGCGCATCGCTCCGTTGCTTCCTGCGCATCGCTCCGTTGCTTCCTGCGCATCGCTCCGTTGCTTCCTGCTTATGTCGCCAGCTTTGTGCATATCGCGTGATGACCTCTAGGGCTAGCTGGCTTGGTTTTGGCTTTGAAACGGATCTGTTCTGGTGGCGGCTGCTGCATCTAGGGTGCACACTCAGGGCAGCTGGCAGGCACAGTTTATTCAGAAGTTCAGAAACGATCAGGTACCATATTTGCAATACTTTTATTCTGGTAGTACTGCCTGTTATTTTAATTCTCCACTCTGTGTGTTATACTGTCATCAAAAGCCAGTACAAAAGTCACTTGCCCAGGTGAAAATTATTTTGTAGGGTAGCTGTGCACTGTGTTGCATGTTATGAGAATCTCCTTGCAATAGCTGACGTTGTGTGAGATTAAAAATTATAATAACCACTTACAAAACCGAAAAAGGATCTCAACCCACACTATGTATATATAACTCAGTTCATTGGCTTGGGGTGTGGTGCGGGATGGGGCGTGGCATATGGGCGCATTGGGGGGTCACCACAACACGAGGAACTGTATTAAAGGGTCGCGGCATTAGGAAGGTTGAGAACCACTGATCTACCAGGTAGCTGTTAACTTGTTTTAGGGAGCTGCTATCTGACAATATGTCTAGCCCCATGTCCGATTTCAAAATTAAATATCAAAGAATATGTTTGCTCTTTTGAGAACTGGATTTCAGTGCTGAAGTCTGCTGGAACTGCACTAATAAAGGGGGGGATTCACCTTTAAAGGGCAATTTAACCCCTCCGGGCGCTGACCCCTCCCTCCTCCCCCCGCCTACCTCTTCCCCGCCTACCTCTTCCCCCGGGCTATTGCCCCTAAGTCCCTGCTTACCCCTTCATGCAGGTCCCCTCCAGCGATGTTCACAGGAGCCATCTTCTCTTCTAACTGATTCTTCATGGGAACTTCTTCTCTTCTTCCTGGATCCGGCTCCATAGGCGGCGCATGCGCAGTAGGATTCTGCGAACTTTGTGAACTTTGTGCACATGCGCAGTAGTACCAGCGTCCTACTGCTCGTGCACAGCCCATCACCATCAGATCCAGGAAGAATCGGTTAGAAGAGAAGATGGCCCCTGTGAACATCCCTGGAGGGGACCTGCATGAAGGGGTAAATAGGGACTTAGGGGCAATAGCCTGGGGGGAGGGAGAAGTATGCAGGGGGGCCTACGGGGGGTTTGGAGTTAGCGCCTGGGGGTTGAATTCCCCTTTAAGGAAAATTTTCACATGCTATATAATGGCCAATTCTAAGCAACTTTTCACTTGGTTTTCATTATTTATTTTAAATTGTTTTATCATTATTTGCCTTTTTCTTCTTACTCTTTGCAGCTTTCAAATGGGCATCGCTGACCCCATCTAAAAAAACAAATGCCCTGTAAGGCTACAAATGCATCGCTATTGCTCCTTTTTATTAGTCATCTTTCTATTCAGCCCCTCTCCTATTCATATTCCAGTCTCTTATTCAAATCAATGTGGTCCTAGCAACCAGATTGCTTAAAATGCAAATTGAAGAGCTGCTGAATAAAAAGTATAAAAATTTAAAAACCTTAAATAACAAAAAATGAAAACCAATTGCAAATTGTCTCAGAATATCACTCTCTACATTATACTAAAAGTTATCTCAAAGGTGCACAACCCCTTTATCTGATGCATTTCGGTTTGAAATAAACATTTACCATGAAACCAACCAGGCACAGAACTAGACCGCAAAACTCAGTGTTTATTCTGCACCAACAGTACACGCTTCTTTTCTGCAGCCACTGAGCATTCGATGGGCACTTTAGGAAACTATTGTCTTCCTTTGGCCACTGTCTGAAAGTATAATAAATATGGAGGCTAATTTAACAACTCTTGGTTAACATCATGGCTTTTAACCATACACCGTAGCAAGAAGTTGACCACTTAATCCCTTGGAAAGTTCAAGTCCAGTGCTCAGATGTGGTAGGGTTTCATCCTGTATTATGACCTCTGGGAGTGTCTCTTGTTACTATGTATATGTAGTTTAAGAAAGCCTTATTTCCGTGTGATTGTTTCCCTTAATGACCCTCTTTCTAATCTTAGCCTGCTGTTGCTAGAGTAGAAATAGTGCACAGAACAATGGACATCTAATTTTACTGCTTCTTGACGTAGCAGGAATCTTCACAACACAGCACCTGTTACATATTCCATAACCTTTTGAATTTCTGTTACGTTACATCAGGAATATTTGTCGCCGTGAGATAATCACTTATGTAAGTGGTAAACAGACCATAACCTCTTTGCCTAAATGTCCTGAGGGAAATAAAGGCTGCTCCATGGAGCTGGATATTAATTTGGCTTAACACAAGTCAAGATTGAGTGTTTTTGGACAGCGTGAATCTTTTCCAATAAATACCCATGCCAGGACCCCTCTGTGTTAGTTTATGATGTGCGGTGTCAGAATTGACCCATTTAGCGAGCTTGTCTTTGAAAACTTCTGTAATCTCTGAGATTTATGCACTTGTAAAATGATTGCGACCGCATCAGCCAAATGCGCCTTCCAGGTCCTGTTGGTTTAGTAATTGAACTCAAGCTGTTGCTTCCTCTTCTGTATTTCAAGCAGTTCTTTTGTTTGTGTTCTGCCAAAACTGTTTGAGAGTGACACAAGGGTATTGCTGAACTCTCAGCACAAATAAGTACCATGTTCACTTGTATTACTGCGCACTATGTGTGCCTGGAAACCCGATATACAGAACACTTTGAATTTCAGGAGGGCCATGTCCCATAGACTTTTTATCTTAAGCAAATAATGAGAAAATGTTTTTAAATTGTTTGCTTTTTCTCTATAATATTAAAATGGCACTTTATTGTAACTAAACTGCGTCAATCTATTGTGATGGACAACCCTTTTGAAATAGAAAAAAAATTAAAATAAAGTGGTATAAAGGTGATACCTTTATTGGCTAACTAAGTTAATCATAGCAAGCATTCTGAACATTTTAGTTCATTTTTCAAGCTGAACATGGCACAACAACTTTACCATATCGATGGCAAGTATTAATTGAAATGTTTTCAAGCCTTAAGGTATAGTAATCCAAATTACACAAAGAAGCCTTATCTGAAAAACCCCAGATCCCAAACGTTTTGGATAATATATGCCATACTTATGTCAAACATAGAGATGTACCGAATCCAGGATTTGGTTCAGGATTCCTGGTTCAGGATTCAGCCACGATTTGGCCTTTTTTAAGCAGGATCCTTGTGTCTGGCCGAATCAGAATCCTAATTTGCATATGTAAATTATGGTCCGGGAGGGAAATCATGTGTCTTTTCATCCAAAAACAAAGAAGTGAAAAAATGTTCACACTTTTTCCTTTCCTGCCCCTAATTTGCATATGCAAATTCGGATTTGGCTCAGTATTTGTCGAATCTTTCACAAAGGATTTGGGGATTTGGCCGAATCGTTCACAAAGGATTTGGGGATTTGGCCGAATCGTTCACAAGGGATTCGGGGATTTGGTCGAATCGTTCACAAAGTATTCAGGGATTTGGCCGAATCTTTCACAAAGGATTCAGGGATTCAGTCTAATCTTTCACAAAGGATTCAGGGATTCAGTCTAATCTTTCACAAAGGATTCAGGGATTCAGTCTAATCTTTCACAAAGGATTCAGGGATTTGGCCAAATCCCAAATAGTGGATATGGTGCATCCCTAGTTAAAACATACAGTAGTTTGAGTGTGGCTATGGCACTTTTCCAAACTGAAAACTGCCTTTGGGTTCTCTGTTGTTCATATAAAGTAATTCTTGCTTTTATGGCACTTAGCTAATATTTATGGGCAAATAAATTCGCTAGGCAGAAATTTCTGCATTTCACTGCCAGCAAATAAATTTGCGAAACCGCGGTGAAAATTTGTTGCATAAAAAAAATTGCCACCCATGATTATTTTGATGCACATGACTATTTTGACGTGTCTAAATTATTTTGACGCCCATTGACTTTAATGCTTTTGGACAAAATAGGCGCGAGTCTAATTGTCATGGGTGTCAAAATTAGCATTTTGCAAAACGGGACAAATTTGCCCATCACTATTAACCAACTATATAGTGTGTTTGTCAGTGGACCCAGAATTGTTAGCTTAATTTACATGAACACTATGGACCTACAAAGTGTAAATTTCCATATTGGGATTAAAGGCATGTTTTACTCCCTTTTAACGCTCTGTATTTTTATTTAAAGTTTTAAGAGGAGTGAAGGATTAGGTCTCCTGTAGGGCTGTCCTTTTATTTCTTTAAAAGCCTAGCTGTTGAATCTTAACCTTATTAGCTTACATTTGTGTAAGATATAAGGCCTATTTTTGTCCTTGTAGCCAGGGGTTATGAAGTCTGAATTCACCAGGGTGTTGGTCAGAAAAGAACAATGCATTTATTTATGGCAGTAAAGAAAAACCCTCGCCCATGTGTATGTACTATATATATATATATGCACAGAACTAATTAAACAGTGCCCCTACAAACCAGATTATTATGGAAACTATTTGTGTTCCCACTTGGTATTAAGAAACAAAAAACAACTTGGACATACACAGCATCTGCTAGACTTTAGTTACCCATTCAGTGCTATATACACACATGGAAATGATCCACAAGCCTCTTGGGGGTGTATGCTTTATTTCCATCACCTTCAGGCATTTCGAAAATGTACAGTTTAGTTACAAAGCAGCTTGTAAAATGTAGTACGTCTAATTCATTGTTGTCTGTTATCTGTCTCCTAACTCAGAGTCCTACTCCCACAACAGCAAGTGCTCTGTAAAATGAAATTAAGTGCATTCAGTGAGCGATTTCATAAGGCATATCTTATGCAGCATTAACACGTCTGATGCAACCTTTCTCCCTGCCAGACCATATCTCTGTGTTGCAGGGCCCACAGCAATGACAAATCTTAATCAGTAATGCTATTCATCTTCATCCATTGGTAGTGCAATCATAACATCATAAAGCCAGGATAGGAAGCGCATGGACTTGCTTTGCTACCTCTAAGCCCAAACAACGCATGAGCCGTCAGATGTTTGCTGTTTAAATGGAAAAAATACAACTATATCGTTTTTTTCATTTGGTTCTAATTGATGGCTGCATGAAGTCTTTACATGTGCAGAGCTTAGCAGAGTACATCCCATTTAAACACAACAAAGGCTTGCTCCACAGGATCACTATATGTCTCTATAAATAGCTTTGTCTTCTTGGGAATATGTATTTGCCTTTTGCATCAAAGGAACATTTCATTTCTCCATCCAGTGTTTTTTTTTGCAACTGTGTCCTATGTCATAGTAATGCTCTATAGTATAACAGTGGCACATACACTTATACTGTAAGCTTAATTAAATTTGTTGATTTCTCTGGATATCTGCTCAAAGTCTCTTTGAAAGTAAACCTTTAAAATAAGTGAATGGGGGTGCTATTCTACACACTTTTGCAATGTACATTAACTATTTTTAATTCCAAGATATTAAATGATAGATGTACTGTAAATATGAATAAATTCTGTTACAACAGCGACACCTGTTGGTCATTTTCCCACTAGTAGTAGTCAAGGAAGTTGTCAGGAAAAAGAAAGTGGCTGCTCTGATGTTCTGCTTAGGAAAAAAATTAGGAACCTTTCTCAAATCTTTCCTAAGCAGAAGAACATCAAAGCAGCCTGTTTCTTTCTCCTGACAACTTCCTTGACTAATTGGTGTAGAGTCCTGCAGCGGGTCAGGTACCCACAGATTACCTGCAAAAACCGTCGGCTTGAGGATAGAAGTTCCGGGTGCTGGTGTTGTCGCAGGTGGCGGCTCTGCAGGTTTGCGGTCTTCTCAAAAGCGACTTTTACTCGTTTTTTGTTCTGATCAGGCCTACTTCCAATGATGTCACTTCCGGTTACAATGACAGCACTTCCTAATTCTTGATGGTCAGCGGGTCGCGGTTAAGGTACTTGCAGGTCGGGGTCGGGTAGCACTTCCAGGCGGGTAAGAATGTGGTTCCGGGTTGTGGATTGCAGGTTGTGGGTACAGGTTGCAAAAAATGGACCCGTGCAGGACTCTAACTTGGTGGAGAGACTGGTGGGAAAATTACCATCAGGTGGCGCTGTTGTAACAAAATTAATTTCTAGTAACGGTACATGAATCTTTTAATATCTTGAAATTAAAATACATAAATAATGAATGTGCATTGTAAAAGTGCTTAGAACAGCACCCTCATCCATTTTACATTCACTTATGTTTAAGGTTTACTTATCCTTTAAACCAATATAGCAAAATAATAAACATTTCTTGCACATAGTTTTAAATGCACCTTTTTATGGACACCTGAATTATTTTTCTCGTGTCACCTCCCCACCGCTTATTGTTCTTTTTTTTTAGTCCTCTCCCTCTAATGTATGATCCTAATTGCAAAAATGTTCTGAGCAGATCCTCATTGTGTGTGTGGGATGCTTCTGCAGAATGAAATTGAGTGCCTGCATACCTGCTAATAATCTTAAATGGACACAACACTATCATTTGGACACTTAATATCCCTGCACAGAGCCACACAAAGATTGGAAATGTTTACCATATGGTAAACCTTGAATCTCCTGCCACATATCTGTTCCTTATCCAGCTCAGTGCAAGCATGGCTGTACTTAAGTTGAATCAATGTTATTAGTAATCATACAGACATTATTAAACAGCAGTAGAAAAACATAGAAGCATAGCCCTAGAGTAAGAGAAACGGTGCCCTAGATCCAGGCAAGTTCTTAAAGGATTACCAAACCTGTAATAGAAAAACCCCTCCCCTGGGTAGACCCCCATCCCCACCCAAGCCTACCTGCCCCTTCCAGGCAAATGTCCCTAATTTTTTTACTTACCCCCTACTGGCCACGGGAGTTCACAGGAGCCATCTTCTATCTTCGATCTTTTTCATAAGTAGACCTGCGAAAAGTCACGAAATCTTCAGACAAAGATTTAAGAAAGAAGATGGCACCTGTGAACTCCCGTGGCCAGAATCTGCAAGAGGGGTAAGTAAAAAAAAAAATTAGGGGCATTTGCCAAGGGGGGCAGGTAGGCTGGGTGGGAGGAGGGAGGGTTTTTTCCATTACAGGCTTGGTTTTACTTTAATGCTTAATTATTTGAATTTCTCCTTTGTATGGAACCTAACATCAACTTTTGCTGTAGAGCAAAAAATGAAGTAATTCTAGAAATTTTAAGTAAACCTAATAATATTGTCAACGTCATACTGTATGTAAACTTAAGGTAAGTGTCCCATATGACTCTAATAAACTATACTAGCTGTATGAAAATCTCTGAAGGCATTGAACCAGTATTTATTGACTCCTACCCCTATAGAATAGATTTATTTAGCATATAACTACTTAAAGGGCAATGAAAGTCTAAAATAGAATAAGGCTAGAAATGCTGTATTTTGTATACTAAACACGAACTTACTGCACCACAAGCCTAATCAAACAGATGATTTATGCTTTCAAAGTTGGCCACAGGGGGCTGTCATCTTGTAACTTTGTTATACATCTTTGCAAGACTAGACTACATACACATGCTCAGTGTGGTCTGGACTTCTTAGGGATCGTCATAAATTATCAAAAAACAAAGCTGCTTGAGCTATGAATGGCTGGTAAGCAAGTCAGGGGCTCTCCCTGCTGTTCATAAGTATGATTGTTTCCCTGGCAGAACTTAGGGACCGTCTGACAATTCCTATCCACAGCACTAAATGAAGGGAGAATTTCACTGCATACAGTCAGGTTTCTTATTAAAACAGTACACATTTTTTAATTAAAGTATAATGGAGATAGATTTCTTTTTCATTAAAGAAAGTAAAAATGGGATTTAATTTCTTTACCTTTCCTTGCCCTTTAAATCACAATTTTTTTATTTCTACATTATTTCTTACTGATACATACATAATACTGGCTCCACTAACCTGAAAAGACTGTAGGCTCTATTGTTGGGTATTTGTACCATAATGTTGCATTGAAGTATTTTGTTGTTTTTGTAGAAGACATGGACTTATGGGAACATTTTTTTAAATACCTTAAAGTGGGGTTTCTTTTGACAGATGACTCAGAGCAGCATTACTTTGAGGGTTTACAAGTGTATTCATATAGACCTTTCTGATAAAGCTTACTCAGTTTTAACCTTTCCTTCTCCTTTAAGTGGAGCTTTACCCCTTTTCAATGTATAAATTGCTTGATATGTGTGGAGTGTTCTCCTTTTGTTAACATGGTGCCTTGAAACCTTCATGGTCTCTGCTTTTGTTCATTTTTCCCTTCTGACCCACATAGATGACTGTAACAATAACACAATTCTGCTTTGATATATCGAACAGATCGAATAAAGCAAATGTTCCATTTCCACATCTAATTAACACACTTCTCCAGCCAAGTTACATTCAGCAAAGATGTAGCCTTCTGTCGCTGTAACCTACAGAATTCTTTCCCCTGCTGTACAAGCTTTATTTTATGTGCGAACATATTCTCTGTGCAGATATATCATTATATATCTTAAAGGGGGACCAACATCTTTCAACCATTTATGATGTACAGTAATGCTCTACTATATCAACCTGGGGGAACAGCAGCTCATTGAAAATAAGGGAATGCTTCTCCAAATTGTACTTCTGCTGCTTTCTCCTCTTTTGCCATACTACTATTGACTGAACTATACTTGGTACCTGTTCATTGAATTTCCAAGTGTGGGTCTGGGTTGCACAGAGATCTACAGTATATGAGTGTAAGGTTTTATATGGTTGTTTGTCAGGCAAAGAAAGGTCTAATGTTTTTAGCTAAAGCAAAAAACAGAGTTGTTAACGGGTCCGTATAGCCTCTCTTGTTCAGTCTTATTGAACTAATGGGGTAAATTGCATCTCTGCTGTACACTTGTAAAAAGCTATTTCCTCTTTTTGTGCTCAGTAATGTTCTGTATTTCCAAATCAATCCTTTTCTAATACTAGTGTGACTCCTGTGATGCTGTTCTTGTGTAGCTGACAAGACTGATGCCTGTGTCTCATGAAGCTCAAATCCCACGTTGCTTTTTTCACTGCAATGAATTAGATGCTTTTTCATTGTTCAGCCATCACCAGCCACAAAAACCGGAGACCTGCAGCTGGTACTGTGAGAATCGTCACTGAGATGCCACAGGCATGAGTGCACAGAGCACGTGATGGACCTTGCTGTGTATATGATTGCTTAAGAAGGTTAAGTTAAGCTTTTTAATATTCCCTGCTGCTTTTAATGTGTTTTCTAATCCATGGAATCCCCCAAATAAAATGGAAAATGTTGATTGTACTGGACTCAAGTCAGTGGTGTGTTAAGGCTCTATCAGTCCAGCCAAGGGCAAATGTGGATCTAATCACATAAGATTAAGAGAATATGCTTTCATTTTCCATTACAATTGCTTTTAGCAAATTAGTATCCCTTGCACTAGTTTGCGAAAAGGAAGCTCCAATGCGATTTGTATTAATCCTCTGAATCTCTTTATTCCCTTTTACAACGACTGAGCCTCATTTCCAAGACATTCTATAAAGTAAACTTGGCCATGGTCACAAATTGATACTATGAATAATAAATTGTAAATTGCTTTTAATGAAGTCTTTGACTTTTTTCTTTTGACCAAGAGTTGAATTTGGGCTCTCCAGAAGGAAGCCTGTTGGTTTTGGTCACAATTCATTACTTGTAGATGATCTTATTCCCCTCCTTAGTTGCAGTTGACAAACAACATTTAGTAATGGTTTGAAAAGCTTAGACTAAGTAATTCCCAAATCCTCTTATGAATCTCAACCTGAATTATATGTCATAAATGCACATGCGAATGTATCTGAAATTCAAATAATTCAGTGTATAGGAACACTGTTGTGTGTCAGAGGGTTGTGTATGTTCCACTGTTCTTCTGCCAACCTGCTAATAGACATGTGAGTGAACACAAGAGTGGTTTAAACATAAGAGTGAAATAATGTAATTGGTTTGGCAGTATTAGCTGGTTTGAACTGAGCACAGGAAAATCTGGATATAGAAGTCACTTAAAATTCAGCAAATACTTTAATAGCATAAACACGAAGGAGCTGAATATGGAAACTATGCTTAATCTTTCTTTTCTTTCTTGCAGGAATGTATTTTTATTTTTAGTTCACATAGCTCGGAGAGCTTAAATACAAAGAGCAATGTCATATACAGTTCTTAACAAATAGATTTTTAAATAGTGCACAAACCTAAATTAACCCTTACCAGACTATTCTAGTAAAGGGTTGACACAGACATGATGTGAGGCATTTGTGAACTGCACTGCTCCCTAAGTGACAGTGCCACTTACTATTTTACAATTCTGAAGCAAAGCGAATATTGGGTAAAAAGAGGCAGTATGTATGTAAGGGTCCCTGGAGAGAAGGAAAACTTTGTTTTATTGCCATTATATTGTAGGATTTGCTTCACGGTTTTAAGATGATATTTGTGGGCAGCAGTCATTCCCAATGGAAACAAAAAGCTCTGAGTGTGTTGTGTGAATTGCGTGTAAAGGGGAAAAAA
>CM044440.1:90034661-90044748 GCA_024363595.1 Xenopus borealis
GAGCACATTTTTAGTGGTTTCATAAAATTTGGACATTGAAGGTGAACAACCCCTTTAAATGGTAAATTTAAAGGAGACAATGATAGTGTTTGTTGGTGCAGGGACCAGTCCTCCAACTCCTTCAGTATCTTATTCCATGGTGAAGTGATGGATTGTTGGAATTCGGGTCCCTCTGCTTTCTATAGTGAATAGTGCACAGAATCCATTACTGGAACAAGACAAAATCTAAAAATAATGCATTTATATTTATTTAGCGAAATTCCGAGTTTATACACCTTTAGATAAACCCAACTGAGTAAGGTTTTTTTTCCATTTAATAATAAAACAAAGTAAAAGAGGAACTGAGCTTATTTTGAAATAAAACTCTCTATATTCCTGTGCCAGGAGATGCTTCACTGTCTGACCCAGTTGTCTGTGCAGTATTAAGCAAAGAATCAGCATTATCTGCCTCCCACCTACAGGAAATTCAGCTGGCAGCATGGGACGTTTAGAAATGTCAAACCTTCTGATTTAAAGTGATTTATGCTGATTAATGTTTCAGGGGCTTTAAAAGGGTTGTTAGTAGGGATGCACCGAATCCTCTATTTTGGATTTGGACGAACCCCCGCATCCTTCCCGAAAGATCCCGAAAGAATACTGAACAGAATCCTAATTTGTATATGCAAATTAGGGGTGGGAAGGGGAAACCATTTTTTACTTCCTTGTTTTGTGACAAAAAGTCACGAGATTTCCCTCCCTGGTCCTAATTTGCATATGCGAATTGGAATTTGGTTCGGCCAGGCAGAAGGATTCTGCTGAAAAAGGCCGGATCCTAATTTGCATATGCAAATTAGGGGTGGGATGGGGAAACCATTTTTTACTTACTTGTTTTGTGACAAAATGTCATGTGATTTCCCTCCCTGGTCCTAATTTGCATATGCAAATTGGGATTTGGTTCGGCCAGGCAGAAGGATTCGGACGAATCCTGCTGAAAAAGTCTGAATCCTAATTTGCATATGCAAATTAGGGGTGGGAAGGGGAAACCATTTTTTACTTTCTTGTTTTGTGACAAAAAGTCACGTGATTTCCCTCTCTGGTCCTAATTTGCATATGCAAATTTGGAGATTAAAGTGAAACTCCAGATGAATTTTAAAGAAAGCATCCCCTTCTCCTCCACTACCTGGGCTTTAATTTCTAACGTCTCTTGGTTCCTTCAAGCTTCTCTTATCTGGTTATTTTTAGGAATGTCTTGCCTGCCATAGAATGTATAGTGTAAAATGTGTCTGTTGGGGACCTTACAGACAATGCTGTCAATCTTTCTTTTATGGTTTAGTCTTTGGTCTACGTGTTTAACAGCAAAAAGTAGCTTGGCACACAGTATAACTGTTTTTAAGTAAATTTTATCTTCCCTTTGGGAATATGATGTCATAGATTATTGTCCCTACTATGGATGCACCGAATCCACTATGTTGGTTTCGGCCAAACCCCTGAATCCCTCCCGAAAGATTTGGCTGAATACCGAACCGAATCCGAACCCTAATTTGCATATGCAAATTATGGGTTGGAAGGGAAAAACATTTTTTACTTCCTTGTTTTGTGCCAAAAAGTCACGTGATTTCCCTCCCTGGCCCTAATTTGCATATGCAAATTAGGATTTGGTTCGGCCAGGCAGAAGGATTCGGCCGAATACGAATCCCGCTGAAAAGGCAGAATCCCATACCGAATCCTGGATTCGGTGCATCCCTAGTCCCTACAGAACACTCATACCTAGGGCTGCCACCGTGACAGGGGCAGGGTGGTGATATCAGGGGTGGGCTGGGTGTTGTCATGGGAGGGACTCATGACATGGCAATCAGCGATTGGAAAATACTCTTAAAGGGCAAGGAAAGTGTAAAATAGAATAAGGCTAGAAATGCTGTATTTTGTATACTAAACATAAACATGAACTTACTGCACCACAAGCCTAATCAAACAAATGATTTATGCTTTCAAAGTTGGCCATGGGGGGCTGTCATCTTGTAACTTTGTTATACATCTTTGCAAGACTAGACTACATACACATGCTCAGTGTGATTCTTAGGGATCATCATAAATTATCAAACAACAAAGTTGCTTGAGTTCTGCATGGCTGGTAAGTAAGGTAGGGGCTCCCCCTGCTGTTCATTAGTATGATTGTTTCCCTGCCAGAAGTTAGGGACCGTCTGACAATTCCTATCCACAGCAGTAAATGAAGGGAGAATTTAACTGCATACAGTCAGGTTTCTTATAAAAACGATACACATTTTTTAATTAAAGAATATTGGAGATAGATTTCTTTTTCATTAAAGAAAGTAAAAATGGGATTTTATTTATTTGCCTTTCCTTGCCCTTTAAATACAGAAAATCTCATAAGAGTTAACATGGCACAGATCAAAGGCAACCACCACAAAATCCATATTGCTGACACATTGGTTCTTGCATCTCAGGGCCATAGACACATAAAGGGTTAAACAGACATGGAGTCTATATATGCCGTCAGCATGGGCCATTGGTTCAGGGAGGGTATATTCTGGCTACAGGGCAATAGAGCTTCTTTTCATTACTGCTGTGCAGGACCGAGTGATAAAGCTACAGTTGGACACAGATTGCAGCAGTGCTATAAAGCATGGATGGTAGGTAAATAGACCCTCTCAGACTGCGCCTAACTGGAATCAGATAATGTATGTGTTTGGAGACAGGTTAGTTAAACAGATTTAAATGCAGAAAACTAGGAATTAATGTACACGAGTCATGTATATGTGAAGCTGCTGGCGCAAAATGTACTTTGCAATTAAAGGCATTTTCATAAAGCAAACTGATGAATATAATGAAGTGCTAATTACTTTCTGTTCTGTAACAAACAGAGTAAAATCCAATGAAATTCAATGACATGCTCCTCAGAAGCCAACTGCAGTGATAAGTCATTTTGTTACAGGTAATCTGTGTTTCCCATCACTCCGACCATGTGTTGTACTGGTACCCAATGCACTGCTGGTTCTGAATGCCCAGTGCTTCTCACATCAAGGTTCTTGTCATCTGAGAACAAACATTTTTCAGAGCTTGTTCAGAGCAAAACTGTATTGCAAAATGTGCTGGGACAAAGGAAAGACTGAAGCAATGACTTTAGCAAAAGCACACACACAAATAAAACCGCAAAACTGAACAGCGGACCTATTATATCTACTTACTTCACAATGACAGTTCCTAAGATCAGGAGTGGGGCGTGTTATAGGATCTAAAGTTAGGGTGGCTGTACCTCACCTGGACAACTAATACTAAATACTACTTAACTCAGGGAGTCCCAACTGCAGCTTGCATCAAATATCCCAAAATGCTTTCCTTGTGATTCTTAACCAGGAGACAGAGACCTGAAATTCAGTTCACATCCTGATTAAGGTTGGTGTTAATGATGCCCCTTAATTAGTATTGCCTGCTGTATCAGGACACTTTATTTAAATTAACATAAAATGCATAATGAATTATAATCCTGTTATTTGGTTCATAAAGCAAACTCCCAGGCTTGTGGGTCTATAGAGAAGAAGCATAGGATACCCTGATAGCGATGCCATCCATACAGTAGCTATTCCATCTGTAGGTTTCACTTACAAACTCCAGATGCAATGAGCGAATACATTCACAGTCGTAAAGGTTTAACATGAAACTGATGGCAGTGGTATACATAGCTTGGTGATATGTATATTGGCCATGCTGTTTTACTTTTCACATTTGTAGACTTTTATGTCATACAACATGTCACAGTTGGTTTCTAAACAATAAGCAGAGTCCTGCTGAAATAATATTTACACCATAATGACGCTTGTAGCGCTGTTAAACTATCCCCTGTAGCCAATCTCTCAGCAATCAATGTTATATTGGCTACCACGCAATGGCAAATGTTTTTGACAATCCCACTGTAACCTGCACAAATGGAGACAATAGTTGTTAACACTCCAGCGTCTCTATATACACAAGCTGTTCTATATGTCCAGGGGAATTAAATGCAAAGGCATCAGCCAACTAATGGAAATAAAAAGATTCAAGGTTCAGGTGTACTATACTATAAGCTTGGAATTCCTTTTCTCCTTGAAAATCCCTTGGCATTAAAGAAGAAGGAAAGTCTTCCTGCACTTAGGGGTGCCAAATGTTAGACACCCCGAAGTGATTGTATTTAGTTACCTGAAACCCCCGGGCTGGGGCTCCTATCAGCAGAAAACTGCACCAGGGTTATTCCAGTGAGCACCAGGGAGCGATCCTCTTCCAGCTTCTTATTTCTACAAATTTCCCAGGGCAGATGCATTCACAGATGAATGAAATAGCCGACTTTCGACTTTTCATTCTACTGTGCATTTGCAGCCGTGCAAAGAAATAGCAAGACGGAAGAGGATCGCATCATGGTGCTCACTCGTTTGACCCCAGGCCAGGGCAATTTTCTGCTGATAGGAGCACCGGCTCAGGGTTTCAGGTAAGTCAATACAATCACTAGGGGGTGACTAACCTTTGGCACCCCCAATTGCACAAAGCCTTTCCTTCTCCTTTAGGGTAGGGACAGACAGGGAGATTCGGGGAGATTTTGTCGCGCCGCGTCTGCACAGGCGCTGGCGCTTTGTCAGTATACTAGCGGCAGACAGGGAGAAGGTAATTCGGGGAGATTGTCGCCTGCTAAAAAACGCCAGGCGACAGAATCTCCCCGAATCTCCCTGTCTGTCCCCAGACTTAAGGTGGTCATACATGGGCAGATTAAAGCTGCCAATGTCAGTTCTTTAGACCAATTCAGCAGCTTATCTGCCTTGTGTGTGGGTGTTTCCGACAGGTCTCCCCAACCTATCTCTGGGCAAAAATCGGCCAGATATTGATCGGGGAGGTTTGATTTTTCTATGTGATTAAAGAATGTTTGGCTACTTGATGCGATCCTCTTCCCATCAGCACCCATTTCCTTTGTTATAATCCGATTGTTTGGCCCTAGGGCAGAAAGATTGGATTAACCTGATATTGACCTGTCGTTGGTGGGCATATCGGGGAAAGATCCGCTCCTTTTTCTGACCTCACCAAACAAGCCGATCTTATGGTGCATGGCCTCCTTTAGCCAGTTATGGTTTTACTAAGGAGCTATTTCCTGACTGTTCTAAAAATTCATCACAGGTCTCCAGGATTGCAGCAGACTAAGAAGGCTGTCTTTTCAGCAAAGTCGCTTTATGTTCTTACTATATTGTTGATATATTATTGTTGATATACTTTATATAAGAATCAAGACTTATATTATACAAGAAGTTCTATTAATTTTTGTTATTTAATAGTCACAAGAGATCATTCACTATTGCTCCCATGTGCCCCTTAGTGCTCATTGACTTGACACTTGTGACAGGTATATTTACCTAATAAATAACCCCCTAGCATTCATAGGTGGGTAGGTACTGTAGCCCATCATACACCTTTACAAGAGTTTCTTTAAACCAATTATTATATCATTGCATCATAATAGACAAGTGTTTGCAAAATCGGCTCTTCATAAAACCCAATAAGCATCATCAACTATAGAGGAAGTAGACCTTGCACCTGCAGGGGGGCCCAATGAAGCCCTAATTAATGTGCCATTTCAATATCTATTGGTAAAAAAGAAAACCTCTGGATATCAATTCATTTGCTGTGGGGCCCAATAACATCTAGTTACGCCACTGATCATTATGCTAAAACCAAACAGAAAACACACACAACTACATTCGCGCACACAAACCTGTTGTTTATCCCTTCCAGATGTGCTACTAATGCATATGGCACAGTAAGGAACTCATATGCTCGCATTAACCATTAAAATGCTGGTAAAAATGTTACAGGAAAAAACTGTCGGCTCTCTAACCCACGACGTGGTATTAACCAGCTGCTAGGTCTGATGCCTAGGCCAGCGCTCGGTTTAACCCACAATCTGTAATTGACCAGCTTCTAAAATCCATTGGAAATTCGGTGGGTGAGGAGTAGGGGTCCAGGCTGCGTGGCAGAAGTGATGTCACACACACGTGATGTCACTTCTGCGATGTCCGTACATGTGACTTCACACACACAACGCACTGATGTCACACACAATGCATAGGGAGCGTATTTAGTTCCGATGCCTAGGCCATCAATCTGTATCTGACCAGCTGCTAAAATTATAAAAAGCCAATATTTGTATAATATTATTTATAAACACTGGGCAAATTTGCACCTGGACAGTAACCCATGGCAACCAATCAGATGATTGTTTTCAGTGTTCAAGCGACAGCTGGCTGAAAAAAAGCTGATCACTGATTGGTTGCTATGGGTTACTGTCCGGGGCAAATTTGCCCAGTGATTATAAATGACCCTCACCGTATATGGTGCCTGCCAAGATTCTGGATTCTTTTGGCACGTGAATACTTATCTTTTAAACATTCCTGTGTGTCCCTTACGTACTAAAGGAAAACTAATGTGTAAAAACTACCCTAAATACAATTAAAGGACCTAAATACAGTCCTGCAGATAACTTTGTATATTTGAATGAAACTGATGAGGGTAACATCCAGATCTATTATTTCAACAAAAGTACAAACATAAGGCCACCATTATAAAAACTGCCGCAGCAGCTTTACTACCACAGGGACATCAGCTTGATTAAACATTTTCATATGGCGCACTACTCATTTCCACATAAACACCCAGTTCTAAGAAAACAGAATTTTTTTTTTTAGCTCTGCAGACATTACAATCAAGCAACACCAATTTGAAACAAATCATTCCTCATTCTTGGAGCTTGGCACTTGTACAACTAAGAGCCTGGAAACAGAAATGAATACGTAGTAATTGGTATGCCGAAAACAAACAACAGCAAAAAAGTAAAACTGGATTCTTAGAGCGAAGGAATGATGGATTTTCCAGAGTGTGTTGCAAGACTTGCAGAATAGCATTTTATAGTAGAGACATTACAGTCACTTATCTGTGGCTCTACTCTCATTTGTGCCCCACGCCCCTTGGTGAGAACTGTGCTTCTTGCTTCCCACAAAAGATTTTTCTTTTGTTTTTAGGATAAAGCATTGCATCCCAGTGTTTCCACTAGAATATTATTCATAGAAATTAGGGATGCACCGAATCCAGGATTCGGTTCGGGATTCGGCCAGGATTCAGCCTTTTTCAGCAGGATTCGGATTCGGCCGAATCCATCTGCCTGGCCGAACCGAATCCTAATTTGCATATGCAAATTAGGACCAGGGATGGAAATCACGTGACTTTTTGGCACTAAACAAGGAAGTAAAAAATATTTTCCCCTTCCCACCCCTAATTTGCATATGCAAATATTCGGTTCGGTATTCAGTTGAATCTTTCGGGAAGGATTCGGGGGTTCGGCCGAATCCAAAATAGTGGATTTGGTGCATCCCTAATAGAAATCATGATAAGCAATACATATGGCAGCCTGTGATATCACTTATGTGAAGGCATGGGTTACTGGAGCTTATCATGCACTAAAACATAGAACATGTTCTACTGATTGCTTCTTTTTCTACAGTGGTGTGAACCAAATAGTAAACATGTGTCATGCACACAGTGGATTTATTTTTAAAAAGCGCAAAATCTTGGTCATGTGACCCTCAAGTAATGGGCTTCTCATTGCAATATATACAGTAAACATTGCACATCCATACAACTTTTCAGTTGTTTGTCATTATTTATTGTTACACTTTTTAAATGATTTGCCTTCTTCTTCTACCTCTTTCCATCTCGTAAATGGGAGTCACTGAACCCATCTAAAAACAAATGTTCTGTAAGGCTACAAATGTATTGTTATTGCTACTTTTTATTACTCATCTTACTCATGGCTCTCATTCATATTCCAGTCTCTTATTCAAACCAATTCATGGCTGCTATGGTCATTTTTGATTGTGGCAACCAGATTGCTGGGGAGCTGCTAAATAAAAAGCTAAATAACTCAAAACTACAAATAAAAAAAATGAAAAGCAATTGCAACTTGTCTCAGAATATTACTCTCTACAATTCTACATCATACTAAAAGTTAATTCAAAGGTGTACAACCCCTTTAATCCATTATATTCTTGATTGTGAGCAAATGAAATTTCCTCTGAGTCTCTGTCATTAATATATAATATATATTTATACATGTATTTTCAAGCAATGTGCGTCAGGTTGAAAGTTGGAGTTTCACCATGAATACAGATGCAATGTCCCTGCATAATTCTATTTTCTCTTCTCCTTTCTCCTGTCTGATCATATTCTTATTACCGTTGGTACAACTAAACTACAGTACACTGTCCAGCTTTTATCAACAGTAACCATTTTCTGTCGCTACATCATTTTTGTAGGATTAATTAGCAGCCCCAGGACACTTGATAGGTTTGCTTACACTAATGCAGATCTGTGATTTCTGAGCACTTTGCAGCATATCCCCTTAATTTTCCTACAGACTGTGCTATATTTTTGCCTTGTTTTATAACCTGTGATTAAATATTTTTTATTTTTTATTTACACTTTTGACAGAAATACTGTTTTTGAAATATTTTTTTTTTTAATTTCACTATTTTAATGCCCATGTAGGGCATTTTTGGACTGGGGACTAGAGGCGAAACATCTTTGTACAGCGGTCAAGCAACAAAACTAGTGAAATGATTTTACCTACTAGTCAAAGCACTTTGTTTTAAACATGATGAAGCATCCATTAACTTAATTGTTTCCACTGATTGAGTGATTGACCATCGGTGGAAAGGGTAAGTCATCCATTTAGAAAATGTATGGAGATAGATGGAGAGAATTTGATAATTTGTCTAGGTGTAAGATTTATTAGGTCTCATCTAATGCTACTAATTAACCAGGACTGTATGCCTTGGCCTAATTTCCTTGTAAATCCTGGAGCAAAAGAAATAAATCTCACTTTCAGTCTAGGAACACCCTACAGGGTAAGGCCAGACGGGAAGATTCGGTGAGATCAGCCCCCTGCCTTCTAGCTGATTAATGAATAATTGCCTGCGCCTATTCACACGTGGCGCTGCACTTTCCCAAAATCGCTTGAAATTGCCTATGGAGGCAACTGTCACAATCACAAGACGCGTCCTGTATGGCCGGCATCGCTCCCACAATGGCGGCACCCATGGGCACCCACAATGATGCCACAGCGCCGCGACAGGTGTGTCATAGCGTCTGCGCCTTTGTCACCAAATACTATTTAAAAGCACGCCGGAGACCCAGGTTCAATGCCCAAGTATAGCTTTAGCTAATTATCCCTGGGTTTGTTCCTAAATTATTTCTTTAGTGATTTCTGGACTTCTGACCTTTGTCTGAACCTGACCTTGCCACTTGCCGCCTGCCTATTGACTCTTTGCCTGGATTTAGACTCTGAATATTGCCTGAACCTTTGCTGTACTTTGTATTGGACTTTAACCCTATTTTTTCCTCCTTGGTCCTGACTAACTCCCTCTGGGAGCCAATAGGCCCGCTGACAGCAACTTTGAGCAAATTTGGAAAACGCACCACCGCGTGTGAATAGGCGCAGGTGTTTATTCATTAATCAGCTGGAAGGCAGGGGGAAGCGGTTCGGGGAGATTTGTTGCCCTAAAGAACAGGCGATTAGTCACCAGGAGACAAATCTCCCTGAATCTTCCCATCTGGCTTTACCCACAATCACAGAATATCCCAGTTACGCATAATACTATTTAACCCTGAAATGTAATAAAAGGCACTAAGTTTGCCCAGTAGCAGTAACCCATAGCAGAGGTGACCAGTAAAGACTACCAGTTGGTTGGCCATGGGTTACAATTCCTGGGCAAACTTAGTGACTTTTATTACAAAACCCCCTTAGAATTGTCAGCAATGAAGGACTGAGCTCACTAGATTTCACTTGCCAAAGTCCCATGTAATCCCAACTGTTCTAATGTCACTGGCCTAAATGACATCAGCAGTTATAGTGTGGGGGACAGAGTTATGAAATGGCATTGCACTCATGCTGATGCAATACCATTTGATAACTAATATTTAATGGTGACATGTTTTTAAGAGCAGGCAGTGCTATGCGTGTTCATGGTCTCTTCTTTCACAGTCTTGTACATTGATTCGCTCCAGTCTGTCCCCCCCCCCC
>CM044440.1:90044883-90062854 GCA_024363595.1 Xenopus borealis
CCCCCCCCCCCCCAGGCTGAGCTAATGACGTAAATGGGAAGCCGTTTGAGTGTCCTCGTTCATTTACCTCATCCAGGCTGTGTGTTCTTCAGCAAGCAGCAAATATGTTGTAACTAAATTACTCTCACCCTGAGGAGTAATGTAAAGTCAGCTTGTTTCTGCCTTGTGCAAGTATTTTATTGAAAATCGATGGCTGTCTGCTGTGTGTGAGAATAGGATGACTGTCACCACACAAGTCGTAGAAAAGATGTGTAATAATACCTTGCATTTGTTTTGGATGGTGTGATGTTATATGAAAGTTACTTTGTAAATGGATGTTACACATACCAAATGTGTATGACCATTTAAAGGAGAACTCAAGCTTAACTAAAAAAGAAACTAGAAATGTTGTACATTATGTTTTGTGCTTCTGTACCAGCCCAAGGCAATCACAGTCCTTTAGCAGTAAAGATCTGTGTCTCCAAAGATGCCCCAGTAGCTCCCCATCTTCTTTTCTGCTGATTCACTGATTCACATGCTTTGTGCTGCTGTCACTTACTGAGCTTAGGGACCCACTCACAATATACACTACACATAGAATATAAAAGTCACAGTATAAGTCTGATTGGTGATCAATACAGATAATTACTACATGGCATCACAGAAAACAGTACAATTAGCATCAGAATTTAATAATCAGCCCTGTAGCATCAGCTTATATTACAGACCAACCTCATATTCTGCTTGATAATTAGTAACAACCCCTACGCTTAGCTTCTCAACAGCTGATCAGAGCCCACTAAGCATGTGAGTGTCACAGACACTTTCCAAGATGGCGACTCCATGTGACAAGTCTGAAGTCTTGAATCATTGCTGCTACTGAGAATCTGATTTTAGACAGTTGCTTTAAGTGCAATATATGAATATGGAATTTTTAGCCATATTACTTTTTAGGGTTTATTTCTCCTTTAATATACATACTGGAGAGCAAGTGGAAATCAGTGTAGTGTTTTATTGGCGATGCATGACCACTACATGTTTTGGACCTCTAGGGTCCTTCCCTAGTACTCATGCATCTCCAATAAAACACTACACTTATTTTCACTTGCTCTCCAGTGGACTTATTGGTTTTGATCCTGATGGTTTATGTGGACTTGGCAAATCCCATCACTGTGCGCTGGACACAATACGAAGGTGATTACTGATTCCTCCTTGTGCCTCCTTTAATATACATAAACTAAACACATATGTTCTAGTATCAGAATAGAGATTTGTTCAGCAATTTTCCTTTATACAAAATCAGCAGGTTTTACATTTTCCACTTTGCACTGAGTGGAACAGGTGCACAGATGCAGAAGGTAATTGCTGTAATTGCTGGTAAATGCGGTATTAAATGATTGTGTGTATATGACTCACTCATTCATAAGGCAGCATAAGGCAGCACATACCTAGATGTGCAGAGTCAACTGTCTACACGAAAACAGACAGATGGGAGATGGATAGACACATAAATATAGTTGAATGCAGACGTTTTGACCTTCAAAAATTACATATTTGGTTAATTATGTAAGTAAAAAGTAGGAAAAACTACTGTAGGTTCAGTTTGGACACCTTTTCACTTCCTCAGTGATAAATACAGGGTTTTTGAAAGGCCCGGGATCCAAATTGCTGCTCAAGGCAACTGGTTGAGGATCTGAAAATGATGCAGATGCCTATAAAACAGGTGATCTGGAACAGAAAAAATCTTCCAGGGAGAACTGCTTATATACTGGCCAGAAAAGTAAAGGCAAACCCTCTATGGCCCACAGGAAGGTGTACCTGACACGGAAGTGGTGTTGTGAAGGTGTGCAAGACACAGGAGTAGTGTTGTGAAGGTGTGCCTGACACAGGAGTAGTGTTGTGAAGGTGTGCCTGACACAGGAGTGGTGTTCTGAGGGTGTGCCTGACACAGGAGTGGTGTTGTTATAGTGAAGAGTCTTACTTCTCTGCATAGCAGTCTAATTTGTATTCAGTGTCTGTTGAACCTTGGTTTCAGTATAAAGGATCTATCCTCCCCCGCCAGTATGCGGAGAGGAATTGTCCAAACCAACACCCATTTTTGAAAGCATAGGGCCCCATTAGTTTAAAGTGGACCTGTCACCCAGACACAAAAATCTGTATAATAAAAGTCCTTTTCAAATTAAACATGAAATCCAATTTCAATTTTTTATTAAAGCATTCATAGCTTGTTTAAGCTCATTTAAAAATCTCAGCTGTCAATCAAATATTGTCTGCCACTCCTCTATGCCTTAGGCATAGAGGCGGGGCAGATAATTACTTTCACTTTCCATTCAGCACTTCCTACATGTAACTGCTCCCCACACATTCCCCCAGTTCTCTTAACCATTTAATTGTGTAGCCAGGACATGGGGATAGACATCGGGTCCCCCATTCTGGTGCACAAACAAGATTCTGAGATGATGCAAGGCTTGCCTTAATAACAGTGTCCACAAAATGGCTCCTGCCTGCTTGCTATAATTATGAATTCCCAGACTGAAGAAAACAAGATTAAAATAATTTATATAGTGTTATTAATGTTCATTTTGCTTGACTAATATGATAAAATAGGATTTTGAATATTTTTTTGGGGTGACGGGTCCACTTTAAAAGGCCACAGCTTCTGGCTACAGAACAATGTAGAAAAATGGGTGTGTGTGTGTGTGGAAGCACTCTAAAGGCTAAGTTCTAGTTTATTTAAGTATAATAGAAGTGCTAGTTTTCATGCACACATTCCCTAGACTTTTTATACTTGTATAAAACAAGTTAGGGACCGCTATATGGGGTTTACCTTGACGTGGTATGGTAGCTTTTCAGCTTTATGAACATAACTTTGTAACTAAAAACCCCTGTTTTGTAAACTTACTTTTGATACAGGGGACTAGGGAATGTGCATTAAAACTAGCACTTTCATGTCCCACTGCGTTCCATTCAGTTACTTTGAGAAGGAAAAACAACAGTCTGCCAGAACATAGGTCCATCCTAAACTGCTGGCACAAGTCACATGACTTGGGGCAACTGGGAAACTGACAATATGTCCAGCCCTATGTCAAATTTCAAAATTGAATATAAAAAAATCTGTTTGCTTTTTTGAGAATTGGATTTCAGTGCAGACGTCTGATGGAGCAGCACTATTAAAGTGGACCCGTCACCCCAAAAAAATATTTAAAATCATATTTCATCACATTAGTAAAGAAAAATGAACTTTAAATACACTATATACATTATTTGGATCTTTTTTTTTTTTATTTGGTTTTCTTCAGTCTGGGAATTCATAATTATAGCAAGCAGGCAGGAGCTATTTTGTGGACACTATTATTAAGACAAGCCTTGCATCATCTCAGAATCTTGTTTGTGCACCAGAATAGGGGACCCGATGTCTATACCCATGTCCTGACTACACAATTAAATGGATAAGAGAACAGGAGGAATGTGTGGACAGCAGTAACATCTAGTGCTGAATGGAAAGTGAAAGTAATTGTCTGCCCCGCCTCTATGCCTAGCATAGAGGAGTGGCAGACAATATTTGATTGACAGCTGATTTTTAAATTAGCTTAAACCAGCTATGAATGCTTTAATACATAATTTAAATTGGATTTCATGTTTAATTTGAAAAGGACTTTAATTATACAGATTTTTGTGTCTGGGTGACAGGTCCACTTTAACTGATATGTTTTGAAAAAAACATGTTTTCTCATGACAATATCCTTTTAAATATGTCACTAGCCCTCAGAAATATATCATGTTTTTATTTCGTACTTATTACAAGGGCTCTCACCAGCAGGACTGGGACTGATACACTGTGTTTGAATAATCCAGAGCAGATTGTTCTCATCTCCATTGTCTATATAACAGTTTAGGCAGCTGTACCTAAAATTCACTGCTGTTTGGTGAAAACTCTGCATCATATTACAGCCGTGACGCCAATTTACTGGTGAAGCACTGAGTAAGAGCTACATGCCAGCAGACATAGTGCTACTATTGACGTACAACACTGTAATGTTCCCAGAGAAGGCTGTAAATCCTCAGGCCCGCCAGTTGCCTTAGATGTTTTTATGGCATTGTTCTATGTCCTCTTTATCTGATTGTTTTACTTGCCTAATGCTGCCGTTCCAATGGCATCCTAATTGTCTTCCTCTATTTTATGTGCTAAAGGCACAGTCTGTCACTTGATATAAGTGAATTAAAGGGGACATAGTGGCATTGATTATTATTGCACTGCAAGAATTCATCTGATGATCCCTTAGGACTGATATATGGAAATGGATTGTTTTTCAAGAAGCATATGTGGCCCACTCAGGGTGGTGACCACCAGGATATCTGTAAATTCACTGTAGATACTTCCTATGCATTAGTTGATTGCAATGAAAGAAATGCATCCTGCCACCCACACAGCTCATATAATATTCACCAGGACCAGGTGCCTCATCTGTAGTCCAGGTTTTGTAGAGTGGGTCATTCACTCCTGAGATTCAGGAGTTTTCCCCCATTTGACATCATTTTTGTGATCCTACCTATATATTATGCATAATACATTTCCCTGATTTGTCATTTTTTTCCAGATTTTACACCAATTTATTCAGGTCTCCTGAAAAAGTAAAAAGGGGGTTCTACTGTATTTTAAAGACAGATCCCTTTTGCCATTTTCCTTCTATCCATTACTAATATATTTTCCCATTGGCCTTTGTAGGCTCATTTCTCTTTCTCTTATTTGTGACAATAAAGAGACAGAGTGTATATGTTGCTATATAGAACAGAGTTTGGCAGATCTCAAACCAGTCATTATGTTATATGTTATATAAATCCTTTTTATAAGGGACACTGGCTGATGGGTGTCTGATGGATGCTACTGGTCAGCCTACTGCAGGTTTACATGTGGTTTGGGATATGTGAGAATTATGTCCACATAGTATGATTTGTGTGTTGGATGCTGAGTTTGTGTTCAGAGCTTATGCTGTCGTAATACACAACCCTACAAACAGTGATTGGACTGGCCCACAGGAATACCAGGAAAACTCCCGGTGGGCCAAGGTGTCAGTGGGCCCTCATGCTGCTAAACTTTTGCCCTATTTCATGGTCATTCCCTATTTATATGAGAACAAAGAGGCTTAATAGATGGAATAATTGATTATAGGATGTAACAAACAATTAAGTGCTTTATGGGGGAACGAGGCTGTGTAATGCAATATTACCTGTAGATAAATAGAGTAATGCATGTGCTTTTATTTATGCCTTTATGTGCAGGGTCATCTTTATTGTGTTTTGTTAAAGGGATCCTGTCATGGGAAAACATGTTTTTTCAAAACAGATCAGATAATAATGCTGCTCCAGTAGACTTCTGCACTGAAATCCATTTCTCAAAAGAGCAAACAGTTTTGAAATCTGACATGGGGCTAGACATTTTGTCAATTTCCCAGTTGCCCCATGTCATATGACTTGTGCCAGCACTTTAGAAGGGAACTGCTTTCTGGCCGGCTGTTGTTTTTTCTTCTCAACGTAACTGAATAGAACACAGGGGGACATGGGTTTTTACTGTTGAATACTGTTCTTAGATCTACCAAGCAGCTGTTATCTTGTGTTAGGGAGCTGTTATCTGGTTACCTTCCCATTGTTCTGTTGTTAGGCTGCTGGGGGGTGGGGAGGGAGGGGTGATATCACTCCAACTTGCAGTATAGCAGTAAAGAGTGACTGAAGTTTATCATGACTTGGGGCAGCTGGGAAATTCACAATATGTCTAGCCCCATGTGAGATTTCAAAATGAAATATAAAAAAATCTGTTTGCTCTTTTGAGAAATGGATTTCAGTGCAGAATTCTGCTGGAGCAGCACTATTAACTGATGTATTTTGGAAAAAAAAATTTTTTCCCATGAAAGTATCCCTTTTGTCCTCTTCTTTATTTCTGCCGATAATGTTGGTGCACTATAAACAATAATAATATATGGAAACATCTGTTCATTTTTTTAGGACAGGCATTTTTATATATCTAATCTATATTTTATGGTCATTCCTCCTTATAATTGGAAACTACACCTAAAGGAGGCAATTAACTTTGTATCTCATCACTCTGCCCGAGAGACCTGCTACTATACATAGCCATAGGCTTGAACATTGCTTCTCTATGGATCATATTGTATGAAATAATATGATAGGTCCCCAGGCCCACTGAGCACATTAATCTACTTTTCATTCATTCTTTTGCTTTTGACCCAGCTGAGAAAAGATGTGAGTATAGGCCCATATAACCCAGCTGGCATATCTATGAACAATTTCTTAAGAATAGCTGACAGCAGACACAAAGTTAGGAGGAGAGAAAGGCTGCAGTTACCTTTTATTGCATGAACAGAATTATTCTATATAAAAACATATTGCATGGCTGCTTGATTTCAGACATATGTTTCCAACTAAACCTAGCTAGTCACAGAGACATCAATAAAAGCTTAAAAAAAAACAATGTTCTACCATTACCACCAGCTGTAATTACAGACAGCCATCACCACCTGCTTGTTAACATATTCAGCAATATACTGAAACAATATTGTGATATACCTCACAATAATATATAATAATAATAATAATGGTGAAGGCATTGAACATGATGGACTTGTTTTTTATTATATGGCATTACAATATAATTATGTAGCAGTTTATATAAATGAACTATATTAAAAAGATTGTAAAGTAGGGCTCATTTATACCACAAGCAACAAGCTGTGTAGAACACAATTGTTTTAGCTGTTACACAGGAATCAAATAGCATTCATGGCTCTTTCTAACTAGCTACAGAAAGAAAAGCCTTCTCACATAAAATACATTTGTTGCCAAGAAATACTGGAGTTTATTATCAGGTGCTGGAGACAAGCTTTATAAGTAGATACAATATTTTCACTTTCTGGTGTTACTGGTCCCTCAACCTTGTGTGGAACATGTTTTCTATGCATTAAGCAGCTTATGACTGATTATGTAGAACAGAAGACTGCTCAGCACAGTGATGGTTTGAGTAAACAAGCAGAATAGGAAGGTGCAGAAGACGGCAGGCCCTGATCCGGAGCCTGGGCATTAACCCCAAATTTGAAGGGTGGGTGGTATCTCTGTGCTATAGTCATCTATTCTCTTGTAAAGTTTAACAAACATGCAAACAAATCATTTGAGAGAAATTAAATGATACAGTATAATGAATATTTCCAGTAGACAGAGGAAAGAGTTTTTTTTTGTGAACCTGTCACCCACAGAGAACAGTCACAGAGCATGAATGTTACAAGGAGACCTTAGAAGAAAGACTATCCTTTAACAAGCAAAGGCCTGTCACTGTGTTTGCTACTTTTTAAAGTAAAATACACATTCCAAGCGCATTTTCTGACAGTAGGAAAAATAAAAGGCAGATAAAGCAATTTCCGCCAAATTAGCTGACACAGTACATAGAATTGTAACATTTCATGGCAGAAAAAAACCCCTGCTGGCTCCTTCGAGTCTGCACGTATAACAATATGCAGAAGAACGTTCAGAAGGGACAGATATTTCTCTATCACTTCCACGTTTTTTGAAATCATGGGACTGTTATCTGTAGTAGATGTCAGCGCTGTCAGTTCAGAGAGTTCAGTAATTTACAATAAGGATTACTTTATTAAAACATATATTTTATATTTACAATATTCAGGCCCATATTTGTGGCAAGGCCACAAAGACCTGGGCCTAAAGCAGCAGAATTTCAGGGGTGGCATGTAAGGATATGTAAACATTTAAAATAAATCAGTTTAAAACTGATAAGTGTCCTGCAGTGGGTCGGGTACCCACGGGTTATCCACGAAAACCTGTGCTATAGACGCTGGTCGGCGGTTCTGAGGGTTTGCATGTCAGGCTGCGAGTCTTGTCAATAGCGAATGTTAGTCATTTTTTCTGATCACACCTACTTCCGATGATGTCACTTCCGGTTACAATGACAGCACTTCCTGATTCTTGATGGTCAGCAGGTCGTGGGTCCAGGTTGCATATAAGGTATTTGCGGGTCGGGGTAGGGTAGCAGGTCCAGGCAGGTAAGAATGCGGGTCTGGGTTGTGAATAGCAGGTTGTGGGTATGGGTCGGGTACGGGTTGGAAAAAATGTACCTGTGCCGGACTCTAAAGGGTGCTATTCTAAGCACGTTTGCAATGTACATTTGTTATTTATTCGTTTGTCATTCCAAGATACTAAGGGATATATGTACAGTAGATATGAATACATTTTGTTACATCACTACCTGTCCGATCAGTCTGACCACCAAGTAGTCAAAGAGAAAGTAAGAGGCTGCTCTGCTTAGGAAAAAAATTAGAAACCTTTCCCATTTATATTAATAGAACATGTAACCTTTAGGGCTCTTCCACATGAAGAGATTGCAGGGAGATTTGTAGCCTGCGACAAATCGCAGCGTGTTTGAAGCAACAAATCTCCCTGCATCTCTTCCCCCAGTCTTGCGCTTGCTTCAGTTAAAGTTGCATGTGCCTATTAACACGCGGCGCGGCGCTTTAGCAAATCGCTCGCCAATGCATTTTCGCGCGATTTTCAAAAGCGCCGCGCTGCGTGTGAATAGGCACACGCAACTTTAACTTTAAGCGGGCGCAAGACTGGGGGAAGAGATGCAGGGAGATTTGTTGCTTCAAACACGCGGCGATTTGTCGCAGGCTACAAATCTCCCTGCAATCTCTTCGTGTGGAAGAGCCCTTAATATCTTGGAATGAAAAAAAGAATAAATAATGTATGTTCATTGCAAAAGTATTTTGAATGGCACCTTCATCAATTTTACATTCACTTATTTTAAAGGATTACTTGTCCTTTAAGAAGTGTGCATGCACGCGCACGCAGGCACAGGAAGGGGGAAGGAGAAGGGGAAGATGCAGGTCAGGGGTAAGATTGAAGGGGAAGGCTCTGGGAAAGGGTTGAACAAAGACACAGAGGGGCAGATTCACTAAAGCACTAATTCACCAGCGTGAAGTCAATTCGTAACTTTGCAAATTCACTAACACTGTTTCTGGTGAATTTTCGCTAGTGAAGTAGATAAATCAGCGCTACTTTGCACCCTAACACCAAGCGAAGTTGCGCGCTAACGAAGGATCGTAATTATGCAAATTCACTAAGATGACCATTTTACTGAACGCTACCACTTCGCCAGGTTTTTTGGGGGGGTTACCCTCCTTCCCCCCCACATTTCCTAACATATGGCAACACAACTATATAGGGGGCACATGTAGGGCAATAGGACAACTTTATATAATTTATTAAAGGTTTCCTGGGCTTGTGTAGTGTAATGTAGTGCTTGTAACATATACTTCTATTATGCAAATTAGGCATCGCTAGCTTAAATGCGATTTGCCTGGCGAAGTAACACTAGCGCAACTACACTACCGTTGGCCGACCTGAGCGTAACTTTGCACTAGTGAATTTGCGTAGCGCTGGTGAAAATTCACCTGGCGAAGTGCCATTCGGAATGACGAAGGCAACGCTAGCGCAGTGAATTTGCCCAGAGTCTCCGATTTAACAGCAGGAAGGTCTGTGTAAGTCTATAATAGGGCTATTTGTTAGTGTTGTGTCTCAGCACTACATAAGCACAATCCTCAATAAGCCTTTAGTCCATACACTTCCTACCTCTATCTAAGGAAGCACTTTTCTTGACCCTTCCTACATTCTACGTTATTCTAGGCTGTTTCAAATTCTCAGTATCTCTCTTGGGCAATCATCCCTGTGGCTCCCTCTTCCAGATGTTGTTCTGTATTCTATGGAAGGCTCTTTAATATGGTTAAGTTCATAGAATTCCGAATGGCACGTTTTCTATCCCTTCTTGGTCTGTGCAGGTATCCACTTCTCTCCTGGGAGATCTCCAGCAACTCATTATCCACTATACAATAAGGAGGTGGTTAAGGGTCATTTCCATCATGTGGCGTTGTGGGCATGATGTAGGACACCACTGTCAGTACAAATACAAAAAAGCTAATTAGTTGGGAAAGACATACATTACCCTGACTGACAAGTAATCTTAATTTTTTTACAGATGGCAAGAAAAATCATAGGAGCAAAGCATTCTCTGAAATTTCCCATTACGCTTAAATATGAAGGCTAATTAATGGTGGTTCTCTATAGCTTAGTGCACATCTGGCAACAGTTTAATTCTCCATTTGAATTAAATTCATATAAACTCATTATTCCAGTTCTGCATTTCTCTGCACATATGGGGATTGCTTTATTAAATATATTCAATTCCTCTGCGTTCCATATGCTTAATGTCTCTACAGGAAGTAAAGAATTAAGACGACTGCTGGAGCCTTTATCATAAGAACACTTGTGCATTTCAGCAGATATTTTAATCAGCAGAGTGAGAGGTTTCATTTTCTTCACGTGTCCTTAACAGCTTTTTCATCCGACGTCCCTAAGCACTTATAATGGGTGGAACATTTGGTGGATACATCACCCAGCTACACACAGTTGAACTGACCATGATTCACTTTGGCACCCAAGCAACAAATATTTTACTGAAATTGCATTAATTCAGTGTGAATTTGTGATTGTGGATAAAACATCCAAATTATGTAGTGATAGTTAGCTCACCTCTTCTATGCATGCTCTGTAAATTCATAGTATACAGGTATGGGACCTGTTATCCAGAATGCTTGTCATATGAGGCCTCTGGATAAGGGGACTTTCCATAATTTGGATCCCCAAGGGGATTATTTATTAAAATCCAAAAATGTCTGATAATTTGCGGTAAAAAATAGTCCAAATCTGTACAGATTTTTTTCCCATTATTTATCAATACATTTATCCTAAAATTTCCTGTGAGGGAAGAAACTTGACAAAATCATGAAAACAATTCTAATTGTATGATTTTTTAATGATTTTTGCCCGAAAACCACAAAATCTTCAGATTATTGAACGACACCCAGCACAGATCAGGATATCATCGAGACGTCTCCCATTGGGGTAGATTCATCAAAGAGTGAAGTGAAGAGTGAAGTTCCCCCAATGACTTCCACATGAACTCGGGAGGTCTGAGTTGGAGTACTTTTTTATTCAGACTTTTTCCACTAAAAATTCAGATTTTATTTTGAGTTTTGGCATTCAGTCTTTAATAAATAACTCCCTAAAAGTGGCCATACATGAAGAGATCCGCTCGTTGCATTAGTGATGTGGCCCTGCCTTAACCCGCTGCAACGCTAAAAGTTAGAAGCGCAGAGTGGGAGGGGGGCCGCAGCAGCCCCTGGAACGCCCCTGCATACATAGCTTCAATAAAAATTGGTAAAACAAGTCAACGTCTAAACATTTTGAGTTCCTGAAAAATAATTTGCTGTGGCGCCCAGTAATATCTAGTTATGACACTGTTGTTGTTTATTGTCTACATAAAAAGGACCTTGATTCGTAAATGAATGCCTGACGGCTGTTGTGTGGTTTATGTGTAATTTTTGGGCCTTAACATGTGTTAAAGCCTACTTTTGCAGTTTTCATTTAATTCCAGAAAATCATATTTTCATTGCGCTACACCATGGGGCAGATTTACTAAGGGTTGAATTCGATGGTTAAAAAACCCTCAAATTCGACCATGGGAATTGTGTGGGAATAAAAATCCTTCTTATTCGAAATCGAAGGATTTTACCACTATTCGATTGCTCGAACAATCGAATATCAAAAATTCGATTGGACGATTCAAACTATTTTATCCATTCGATCGAATTTTGTTATTTGATCTAAAATAATGAAAACCAATTCGGTTGGTTGGAATTGGCGAACTAGGCAGTCAAATAAAAATTTAAAGGGGAAGTTATTCGGCTGTCGAATAGTCGAATATTAGAATAGATTTTGATAATTGAACTATTATATATATATTATATATTATATATTATATTATTATAATATTTTCAAAATTCGATGGTCGAAGTGGTCTGAAAATTCGATCGAACTTCGAATCTGACAATATTATCCAGGTCAGATTGTAGCTTTAAGGCAAGAAATAGAAAATTGGATTTGCATGTTCTCTGCAAAAATTGCCGCGTCACCACCACTTACATAACATGGCAAGCAATTACTACAGGAATATGTCAGTAGAGGTTTTAATCTGCTTTCCGCCCTCAGGAGGTTAGTGTACCAACTGGAAAAGGATGCTTGACCTATATTTCATGCAGCAGGATATTGCCAATAGAATGGCATCAAGGGGTAGGCTCTTATTGTGTATGACAAGCATAATGGGCAGATATGAGCTATGAATGGAATATAGAGCACCCGCCTACACATAGCAGCTTGAGACATTCTTTCTATTCTCCTGAACCTTTTCAAATTGCTGTTTTTATTCTGAATGGAACTGCAAGCTTTTTGTCGGGTAATTCAATGACACAATTTAAAAGGACAACAAAATGTGTATAACATGACACATTACTTTCCTCAAGAAAAGCAGGTCAGTTATTTGTTAAACAGTTTGTTTTCACATTAACACAAGCATACGATAGTACTGTAGGTCTGACATTGACAATATGGAGAAATTCATTAATGTAGGTTCAGTTTGCAGCAATGCAGTAAACCAAAGCAGCCAACTAAACATTTGCTTTTATTAACCTAATTTTAATAATCAGATGAAGGCCTTGTGTTGATTAATTGGAAGTTGCTATAACCCAAGAATAAACTTTGCATCACTTTTAGCCAAGAACAAGGGTTCAGTATCACACTGGTAGGCAACAATTATGTTGTAAAGAAGTGAGACCTCTATTTAAGTGCATTGCACCTGACATGATGCCACGTGAGTATCATGAATGATGCTGAACACCTGCGAGTAAGCGTCAAAAAGGAAACTGTCTTTACACTTTACACTATTCTTCTCCTGCAATAGGGAAACCACTGGCATGTAGATGATTATTATGGCATTGCAACAGTATCACAAGGCTGTTGGGAAGGGTTTTTTTCTTCTAGATGTGTTGATGAATAGAAATTTTGAAAATTTCTAGATAAAATCCTGTGGAACAGAATGGTAATCTTAAAGGGATACTGTCATGGGAAAAAAAAGTATTTTTTTTTTGTTTTCGCAACGCATCAGTTAGTGCTGATCCAGCAGAATTCTGCACTGAAATCCATTTCTCAAAAGAGCAAACAGATTTTTTTATATTTACTTTTGAAATCTGACATGGGGCCAGACATATTGTCAGTTTCCCAGCTACTCCCAGTCATGTGACTTGTGCTCTGATAAACTTCAGGCACTTTTTACTGCAAATTGGCGTGATATCACCCCCTCCCTGTCCCCCCAGCGGCTGAACAACAGAACAATGGGAAGGTAACCAGATTACAGCTCCCTAATACAAGTAGGGCTTGGCGCCACAGGCAACCTGGCCAGCCATATCGCCCCCTCTGCCATGTGCTCGTACATGAGCACGCACATGCGCACCCATACATGAACATGCTGCGTCATGCATAAGCTTGTGCATGCATATGCATGGCTGCGAGCTTGCACAATGACCGGCTGCGTCATGCCCCTTGCTTATGTGCAGATGCGTGCAAACAAGCTCAACGAGCAGGACTGCAGACCAGACTGGGGTGGGCAGCAGTGAAAGTTACGTGCTTGGCGCCCTTTAAGCTTTGCACCCTAGGCACGTGCCTACTCTGCCTACCCCTAATTTCAGCCATGAATACAAGATAACAGCTGCCTGGTAGATCTAAGAACAGCACTCTTATCCAGGTCTCACTGTGTCACATTCAGTTACATTGAGTAGTAGAAACAACAGCCTGCCAGGAAGTAGTTCCATCCTAAAGTCTGGTCTCATTCTGAAAGCACATGACCAGGCAAAATGACCTGAGATGGCTGCCTACACACCAATATTACAAATAAAAAAAAATACACTTGCTGGTTCAGGAGTGAATTGTTTGCAGTGTAAACAGTGTAATTTAGATATAAAAAATACATCATAAAAATCATGACAGAATCCCATATAAATTAATTAAAAAAAAAGCCCAGATACAAATGTATCTGTGATTACTCACACAGCAATGATCATATCATTCAGCGGGAAATGAACACACTAGATAGTGTTCATTTGCTATAATAAAACTCAGCTCTAGTTCATTTCAGGGCTACATATTACACACACACACAAGGCTTGATTGAAAGAGAAATCAATACAGGACTGTTTCAGCTGGGAATTATTTTGTGCTCTGTGCTTCTGAATTTGCTATTCAAGCCATGCACATTACTGCTATTGTCATAATGTTTTTTTTGGGGAAAAAATTGTATAGTTCTGATGCTGAGAAATAAAAGTGCACTGCAGCATCTGAATTTTAAGATGGATATTTGCAAACACAAGCATGTGGAATTGGTTCGTATTATGAATTATTAATATCGCCAGTAGTGCACACCTTTACCTGAAACAAAAAACACTAGGCATGCTCATTGGTGTAAGTAAGGTTGCGGCAACCCCTCCTATAATATATTTTGCCAATTACAAGATATTTTTGCCTAAACAGATATTTATACTGACTAGCAGTCTGTCTCCATTGGGTCCTGTTTATCTTCTTGGCCCCCCAGCAGTCATAGGGTCTGCTTCTTCAGTTGTTATGCCCCTGGCTCATGTTTTCAGGTGAAATCCTTGGATGTGGGAAATAACCGACTGAAGTTTGATTAAAGGGAAACTATTCTATTAAATGGAGATGTTTGAGTAATGTTTATCATGTTGATAGACCAGATAGACCCAAGAAGGCGCATTCAGAATCTACAGATTTAGGTCCAGGGAAGTCCTGATGAATATTGAATAAATATTTTTTGTATTTTTACACTAACACCTATGAGTGCTGGACTTTATTTGCTCTCTCAATCTTTCTCTTCATGCAATATTTAATTAGCTATTCTATATAGAACAGCGTACTACCATATAGTCTATACAGAATGCCTTAGCTAAAGCAAGTAACATTCATTAATACTAATGAGCAACACATCTTTCCCTTTAACATAATGATAAGTATGTACTTCCTCTAATAAATACATTCTATTTTAATTATAGAAGTCATAAACTTTCTTTCTAAAACCAGCCATGACCAGATGGGCAACTCCATACCTCCCAACAATTTGGAAATAAAAAGAGTGATGACATTTTTTTTGACCCCGCCCATTTTGTGACCATTCCCCAAATTACAGTGTTCACTTTACAAAATTTGACAGATTATGAAAGTTTGAACATATTTCTGTATTTTTTTTTCAGTTATTACAATTTTGCTAATGAAGGTGAATTGCCCTTTAAGCTGTGAGTCTAACGTTTCCCAAGGGACCTGTTATCTTATATTGTTAAAATTACTTATTTTCTTATCTCAAAATTGTTACAAACGTATCTTATCTTCAGCTGTTATTGTTCTGGGCTCTCTGCCAAAAGCCAATTAAGTTAGAAACGTTGTTTCTTTTTCTGGCTGTTCAGTGCAGAGAAAAATGGGACTTTCCAGTACAAATGAGGGACTGCGGGTTGAGCTGTCAAAAGAGGGACTGTCCCTCTAAAAACGGGACAGTTGGGAGGTATGCAAAAGGACAGTGGCGTAACAAGAGCTGCACGAACCTGGGTCTAAGATCCCAATTAGACTTTGCTCCATTGTATTTCTGGTTGGCCCAAAGGGTTGCAGACCTGTGTGTACCTGCACCCCATTAGTTACACTACTCCAGCGGAGTGTGATGTACCTTATTAAAGATTAAGCTAAAGCAGTGTCTGTATTTATGGCTGTAACCATAGGATATCCTTTTTACTTTTCTGACTCCTGCTTTTTAATAACAGCAAGCTGATAATGTTTACGTATAGAAAGAATTCTTGTTGAAAAGACCAGAAATATATCTGTTTCCTAAACTAAAAATTCAGAATACATTTTTGCATAAGGGCCCTGCATTCGGCGCTTACACGTGTCTCGTGGGTACAACCTCATTGAAAAGAATGAGGTGCGTCTAGACCTGCGCTCCCCTGCGGCTGAACGCAGCCAAATGCAACGCAGGGGGGCGCAGGTCAAAAACGCCCGTGTGTAAGAGCCCTAAATATGGCACGTTGTTTACTGCAGTGGATTGTAGGAGGCAATTTTTGTGTCTCCTTGGAATGCTCTTCACATCCACGAAAGGGACTTAAAATCAGCATTACAGATAAAGTCGTATACAGTCTGTTAGATTTATCTTTATCCTGGGAACCTTTTACCCAATGATCCAATTATTGTTCATATGCTTGCTTGCTGCCTAATGTAATAATCCAATACTTGGTCCTAAAACTCAAATACAAATTAGTTTGTGTGCTCGGCTGCAGTTCCTGAAGCTGGAATTATCTCATTTTATTGTTTGTGGCAAAACTGCACGTATCATAATACAATCTTTTGACCTTGCCACCCACAAGCTTCTATGTCCCACTGTGTGACTGTGTGATCAGCAAAAAATGAAATACTTCAGCACCTGACAATCACATTTACATAAAATCACAAAAGAACATATTGTAAGGATTTATGTCATACACTTAAAGATCAGACTGATGAAACACAAGACTTGCTTCTGACTTCCTAAGTATGGATCCATTATCTGGACACCCATTATCCGGAAAGCTCAGAATTATGGAAAGGCTGTCTCCCATAGACTCCATTTTATCTAAATAATTTAAGTTTTTAAAAAAATATTTCTTTTTTCTCTGTAATAATAAAACAGTAGCTTGTACTCGATCCCAACTAAGACATAATTAATCCTTATTGGAAACAAAACCAGCCTATTGGGTTTATTTAGGGGCAGATTTATCAAGGGTTAAATTTTGAGGTTTTTAAAAACTCCCTTCAACTCGAAATTCAAATAAAAAAGACCAACTGGAATTTATTTAAAAAAAACATTTTTTTAAAGTTCTAGTGAATAGGTTGTATTCGATCATTCAAATCAAATTTGGATCCTATTCGATTGAATTTGATTCAAAGTATTTTCTTTTAAAAACTTTGATTTTTCAAAGTCCACCAAATGACTCCAAATAGTTTCCAGGAGGTCCCCATAGGTTAAAACAGCAATTTTGCAGGTTTTAGATGTCGAGTAGTCGGTCAATTTTGTTTTTTTATAAATTTCGATATTCACATTTTTTTCAAATTCATATCGAATTTAGACTATTCCCTAGTCAAAATACACTAAGGGGCAGATTAATCAAGGGTCGAATTTCGAAGTTAAAAAACTTTGAAATTCGACCATCAAAGTGTTTTTTTTTTTCAATCGAATTAAAATCGTTTCAATCGTTCAATTGAATCTTTCAATTCGAACGATTTCCTCCAAATAAATTTTTAAAAATTTTCCAAAACACTTCTTAAAGGTTCAAGGAGGTCCCCCATAGGCTAAAACAGCAATTCAGCAGGTTTAAGGTGGCGAAGGGTCGAATTCAAATTTTTTAAAGAGACACTACTTCAGTTTTGAATGGCTGAATTTTTAACTTCGAATCAAAATTTTTTTCAATTCTAATCAAATTTTGACATAGTCCCAATAATTACTTCAAAATTTGAATTTTTTAAATTCAAATTTTCACTTCGACCCTTGATAAATCTGCCCCTAAAATTAGCTCAAAATTTTAATTTAAAAATTCAGTTTTTCAATTGGACCCTTTTTTTTTCAAGGGTTAAATTGAAAAATAAAAATTTTCAATTTGAATTTTGAGCTAATTTGAGTGTACTTCGACTAGGGAATAGGGCAGGGATCAGGCCATCAGATCTTACATAATTATATGCTAAGCATAATACAGCTTGAGAATGTGTAAAAGAGAAATGTCTTTATTCATATAAAGGTTAAATTACCAGCTCCTCTTATTAATTCAAATCAATTAATTTAATATCACACTGGCTACTCTATACTAAACAACATTCATTGGAACCTGGACTTTTTCTGGATGAAGGATCTTTCTGTAATTTGGATCACCATACCTTAATTATGGCTGAGCTGCATGTGGTTTGTGGTTTGCTATTAACTGTGATATCTGCTGTGCCTGCCACC
>CM044440.1:90083525-90126138 GCA_024363595.1 Xenopus borealis
CATTCTGCAGATCTTTGCTTAGGCACCTGCAAAAATGAAGTTGTTCTTGTCAGACTGATCTGTGAAGCAGCAAATGTGTGGCAGAACTCCAGCAATTAGGTGCAGACAAATGTATGGCTAACAGAATCTTAGTCCAGTGAACTTCTGTACAAAAGGGAAGAGACATAACTTGCATAAATGGAGAATAAAACAAGACTTGTGACTGTTACAATTAGATGAAAAAAATAATGAGATGACTAATATTTTATTCAGCATTAGACCTAATTTCAGTAAGAAACTAGGAAACATATAGGATATCAACTGTGCGAGCACAAAACTGGCTCTGGTATGTAAGGTATATAAATCCCTTGAGAGACATATGTATATTTTGTATCTTCACCTGTTCCATTCTTTTCTGTCTCCTTTGACTGTACACCCTAATGATGGGGCTATCTTTACACCCTGTATTTAATCTGTACGTCTCATGTACATGTTCTTATATTTTACAGATATGTTGAATATATTGGATAAATACTGTATACTTTCTAGTTTTCTAATACTAGTTTCATAGTTTCCCCCCTAGTGTGCTACGTGGATCAGCTGCAGTAGATCTTCTCTTGCCCTGGGTGCTTGCAGATGGGACCCCCCAGCAACACATCACTGCTGTTAGGTTGCACAGATATTGTGCCAAATGGCCATGTACATAGACGGTCAAGTGCTAATGATTCCTTCCAGAAATAGGGGTAGGCAGAAGATGCATGTGCTTAGGGCGCAACACTTGGGGGCTCTAGGCATGTACTTTCCCTGTTGCCGACCCCAGTCCAGCTGAGTGAGTTCCACTCTCCAATGCCAAAACAATCAGATTTGTGCCTGTTCTTCCTCATGCATGCTTTGGGGGCACAAGGCCAGATGGTTTTCCTAGGGTGCCTGGCCCTGGGCTGAAGGTCCAAATAATCAAATCTGAATCTTACCTCTTAACCATATGTAAAGGAGAGGCATTAACTAGACAAAAATGGTGCAATCCAATGGGATTATAGGACAATCCAGCTGTACCTGAGACAGCCATACAAGAAGATGGTTGTGATGTTAGAAACCTATTGGATTTGTATGGGCTTTCCACCATCTGCAGCGTGGCAGACAAAGTGGTCGGATGGTGCCATGGGCGGTCCCAGCAACAAGGGCGGGCACATGACGTTACAGGTCTTGGTCCGGGGGCAGTGACATTATGGGCAGGGTTATGATGTGGCGATGGCTTATTGGCTGCACTGCTCCATTCATTTTAAAGCTCGAGAACCGGGCTATCCGGGTGAAAACCAGACAAGTGGCAACCCTAGATTTGCATACCCTGGAAAAATCATATATATATGTAATAGTAAGATAAAGGACTGAAAGATTCAATGATGTCTGTAGCTTGTACATAGGGTTGCCGCATGGCCGGTATTTTGGATGGTTGATCCCAATGTTATTAATAGGAAAAAAAGATGAACATATTTTTTTCAAGAAAAAGTGGCAACCCTACTTGTACATTTGTGAATACTTGGAAAACTTTGCTGCATAATGTAGGTCTGATTCAATAACCATGTTATAGCCACCGGGTCAAACAAATCTATAACAGTAGGGCTGTGAAACCTATTGTTTCACTATAACTTCTAATATATATAATGAGTAGACATACAGTTAGTTCTGATATGACCCCCACCCATATAACAACCCAAGCCAATGGATCCTCCCTGCTTTTAAAAGCTCTATAAATGGTTCTCAGTGCAGACACTTCCCCGACATGCCACTGATATGTGTTTTTGTTGTTGGGCATGGCAGCATTGCCAGAAGCAGCCAACACACAGTCTGGAACAATAACTTAACATCCTTTTATTGGCAGCAAATGCTCAACTTCTCCTTCCAGTTTCTATCTTTTCCCGTTACTGATGATGTTGTATTTGTACTAAGTGGTTCCAGCATTGTTTCCACATTACTAGTCGCCTCTAATCTCTACACTTTCCACAGTGTTTTCCTGTTGTCTGCCTGTCCTGTAGCCCTCTGACCTCTGTTATCCTGGAGTAATTTGTCTGCGTATGTGGAACTGACCTATTATGGAAAACAATGCTTTATTCCATGCCTTCATCAATGAAATGAAATTAAATATCTGCACATTAGGGAACTTTTTTTCTAAAAAAAATAAATTCCATCCAATAATACAGTTACTTCATTTTCAGAGTACATTAATTTGGCTCTTTGTTCACATCCTAAAATGTTTCCGAATCCTTCTGTATACTGGCCATGGGATGACTCAGTGATATTTATTTGTTTCAGTTTTGTAACTATTTATTTGGCCCTACAGAAAAATCATTTTAGGCCCACTAAACTTTGGGAAGTTGGGAAGACATTTTTATAAACATGTATTTCAGCTATTTATTGGTCAATGCCCTACAAGCACTTAATATCTCCAAGGCTCACAGCAGTCACAGGGTCTGATTCCTCTACAGTGTTGTAACTACAGAGGAAGCAGACCCTGTGGCTGCGGGGGGGCCCAGGAGATATAGGGGCCCTATGAAGCCCTAATTAATGAGTAATTTCAATATATAAAACAGGACAACTTCTGGATATGTTGGGGGCACTAAATTTTATTTGCTGTGGGGCCCAGTAACATTAAGTGCAGAGACAGACGAGAAGATTGGGGAGATTCAGTCACCCAATGATAAATTGCCTCTTCTTTGGGCAACTTCAGAAAATAAAGCGCTCCAAGTGCCATCCTACAGGCGATTTAGATTCTAGCTGGCGGGAAGGCTTTTTGAGGAGATTAGTCACCCAAAGAAGAGGCAATAAATCTCTCCAAATCTTCTTGTCTGTCTCTGCTCTTAGTTACACCACTGTTCCTCTATATTAATGCCCCTGCTTTTGTGAATAAAGCTTACTTGTTCATGCTGATAGCACATCCAGTATTCAGTTCAGTCTAATTTCTGATAAACTAGAAGCAGGACACACTAGCTCCTAAGAATTGTGCTGCACCACAGTTTGGGCCTTACATGTCTTCTGTAATTCAATAGGTTTAAAAATCCCTAAGTGAGCAAGAAAACTATTGTCGTGAGTGGTAGGGGCATTGTTGGGTTAGAAACCTTTGGTCACATATACAGTGTTACAAATATCAATGACAATTCTTAGGGGCCGATTTACTATATTCACGTGAAGGATTCGTAGTTCGATCATCGATCATCGAATAGGGAATGGTCGAATGATCGAATACATTCGAATAGAGTCGAATGGACGCATATTCGATCATTCGATCAGCGAAGGATTATATTTTTTAAGTTTAATCGATTGCCTACTTCGGCAAATTGCACCTACCGAATTGCAATAGAAGCCTATGGGAGCACTCCCATAGGCTTCTGAGACTAAGTCCTGATCGAATAGGATTCGTACGATCGAAGTGTTCGATCGTTCGAATCATTCGAATGATCGAATGATTTATTCATTCAGTTGAATGATTTATTCGACTGATTGAATAGATTTGTATTCGATAGTCGAATGATTGAATATCGAATAACAGGTAGCCTAGAACTATTCGATTAACATTCAAAAATCGAATATCGAATAGAAACGAATTATTTTTAGGCAATAATAGTAAATTTGCCCCTTAATGTATTTTGTAAGTCTGGCTTTTGCCTGGTTGTGTTGAATATCTGTGCTCCCGATCACACAAGAATGAGTAACCTGCTTTTTTTATAAGCCAGAACAATTTGCAGCATTGCAATACATCATTGTTTTTCTTTGCTATTTAAAAATTGCATAGAACAATACTAAAGTGAATCAAACCATTGTAGAAATAAATTTAGGAATATTTTCAGTAAGTTATATCACTGGTGATAAATGGCTAATATTGCACACAATTGGCCAGTGATAACAGCCACGGCTAACACTTCATTGAAGAAATGATCAACTCACAGCCCTGTAGATGTTTTGCTGTTGAATTACAGCCTTCTTAAGTGGATTTGTATTTGTTATCTTGGTTAGCTTAGCTGCCTTCAATACCATTGGAAAGCACAAAAAAATGACAGGCCATGTAGAGGTTGAGATATGGTGCAATTTTAAAGAATTATTTATTACAGTGTGTGTAATATGAGGCTTCTGATCTTCCAGAGCTATTAAATTATAAGCAATAGGCAATCATTATAATGTTTCTGTCGTCCTTTTACCTGGCTGTCAGCTATATATTTTTTTCCCTCATCAGTGCAGGCAAATAGTGAATGCCTATAGTGTAAATAAATGGTCCTTGTACAGGACAAAACGTGCATCAGACATTGCTTGTTTCCTTTTTGTTTCTATACATGTAGCAATTCTGCTAAAAGGAGAACATCCTGCTCCTCCCTGTTTATTTGGGCTGGTGAAGTGCGGTTTTATGTAATGCTTTCCTACCCTTGACTTTTTCTGTTGCTGTATCTCCTACAAACTACAGACAGCTAGGGCTCTTCATCAGATTTTATGGCCTTGATGTACACAATGTCACTGTGAGCCTTTTGTGTTCTCAAGACTATAGTCATATGAAAGGGGGCCAGTCTGGTAATCTGTCTGTATGGTGGCTTATTACTGTTAAAGTTGAACACCCCAAAGGAAAGCCTGGCCACTATCATAACATCCAGTAATCATGGATAGTTTAAAGGCATGGATAAAACTGAAAAGGAGAGGTAACATGTTGATCTCTTGAAAGAAAAGAGATAACGTCAAAGAATATTCTAGAAATACTTAATGGGCAACTATACTGAAACCATCACAGTGGATCAGTGTTCGGTAGTTCTCCTCTATCACTAGGGCTTGAGCTTAATATACTTCTTGACTATTGCTTTAATATTAAAAACTGTTGTTTTTTTAAATATCTTGAGCTAAACATTGCAAACAGCTAACATGAAACTGATCCATGTTTGGTTCTTGGTGATAATATAGTTTTGAATAAAAAGCACTGCTAGGGACCATGTTTACTCAACTTGCACATATAAAATACAAGCAAGATAACAGCAAGTAATATATCAAGGTAGACTATTTCATTTATGGTTTTAAAAATGTAACTTGACTTGGCAAGTGAACCGTGAAGCCAATGAGTCTTGCATCTGTCAGGACTCTTGGGGATTTGAACTCTAGTATGAGTTTTCCTGGGACAATGCACCTTTAAAGCATTTGGGCGAAAAAACATAATCTAACAATATATTCAATTTGCAGCCAACAGTGATTTGTGGATGCAATAATTATTTAAATCTTTTTTTTTCTTACATTCATACACATTCACATTCTTATAATGCTTCACTCAATTAACTATTTTAGTTGTCTGTATAGGTACTCTGCATTGCTCCACAACACATGCGCCCATCATTTTCATACTGAGCGATGATTCAATAAGAGCCTGCAGATATCATAAATCCTGTAGGAACAAAGCAACTTCTTTGGTTGAAGCTTCAGGTCTGAGCTAAACTGCAACCTGGGAACTGTAATTGGAAGAGCTGGTGATATTTATAGTGCATAGAGAGGGGGAAGTAATTGCACGCAGCATGAGTGCTTCCCTTAAAGAAAGTGGGCTGTATATCAGTGAAATGGCATGAAAAAAATGCAAGTGGTAATACTTATATATGTATGGATATTTTATATATCTTTACAATGATGGGAAAGTGTTAACTGTTTCAACTGTGGATTGTAAAATAATCTTTATTGTCTAGGAACTGATTCACCAAGGAAAGACAAAATGCATTGTTGTTATTACCAGAAGTTTAACAATGTACAAGGCACCAAGGAATATGAATATATGTATACTGTATATTATAGAAATGTTGCATATTTAGAATTCCTTGTCTCTACAACTTTTCTGAAATACAGAATCCTTGTAGAGAAAATGCGTAGTAAAAAAAAAAAATATATATATATATATGTACTGTATATGTAATATACTGTATATATACAAGGTCCTAACATCAGTGGCATAACTACCAGGGGAGCAAAGGGTGCAATTGCACCAGGGCCTGTTCCCTTTCAGGGCCTGCCGGAGAGGCTAGGAGAACTCCAATGTGCAATTCATAGGGGGAGAGCCTGAAAGGGGGGCCTGGGTGCCAATCCTGCACCAGGGCCCACCAGCGAGTAGTTATGCCACTGCCTAATATGTTGTGTGCACAGTGCACTCTGATTGTCTGCAGTTAGCAGAGCTCCCTTAGTAGCTTGTAGTTATGGTTTTGCTTTATTCAACCCCCTTCTTATGCAAATTTATTTCTAAATTTGTGCTAGGAATTCATGAAAAATAAAAGCATATAGTAATGACTTTTTTTAGATTTACCCCACATCCTACTGAGTTGCAGCATATACAGTATTGTATATTTTAAAGTTGTAACAGTTGTATTGTTCACCCTACATTTTCATTCATGGATAATCGCAGATCCCACTCTGTATTCTACCAAGGGACGTCTGTATATTAACCACACTCCATGATAAAAACATTCTAATTTAGGTTAAAAAAAAACTCACACACGTTGTCCATTCCAAAAACACACAAATCTAGTTAAAACACAGCTCTTACTGTTTTCTTTGAATGAATACTGATAAAACTGATTTTTGTGTAATTTAAAATAATAAAGAAATGAAACATCATCTTGGAGTCCTTGCTATATGTTATATGGTATTAAAAAACCCATTCTATTCTATTATTAACAAGAGTTTATATATCACATGAATTGTATTTCAGTTCACTTTACCATCTACCCCATCTATTATGTAGTTCTTCACAACATCAGCTGTAATGCAATTTAATACAGTTTAGGAAACAGAAAAATTAATGTAATTAACAAGGCTCCAGGGCCTGATGGCATATACCCATGGGTTCTAAGAGAGCTTAGTTCAGTTTTAGACCATCCCCTATTTCTGCTTTTCTCAGATTCCCTTTCATCTGGTATAGTGCCTATGGATTGGAGGAAAGCTGATGTCATCCCAATATTTAAAAAGGGATTAGGATCTCAGCCTGGCAATTATAGACCAGTAAGTTTGACATCTGTAGTGAGCAAATTATTTGAAGGCTTGTTTGAAGGGATACATTCAAAATTTTGTCCTAGTGAATGTCATTATGAGCAGCAATCAGCATGGGTTTATGAAGGATTGGTCATGTCAGACAGATTTGATTGCTTTTTATGATGAGGTAAGTAAGATGCTGGACAGTGGGGGCAGTAGATGTGATCTATTTGGATTTTGCCAAAGCGTTTGATACCGTGCCCCACAAACAACTTCTTTCTAAACTAAAGTCTGTTGGGCTTAATGAAGTTTTTTGCACATGACTCATGACATTTTTAAGTTATTGTCATTTTAGATTCCCGTTAGAAACTCTCCATTGCTAAGTAGAAAAAAAACAGTCTTATTTGATCTAGAATTCTTTTAATGCTTTTCCTGGACTAAAGCCCTATGAATCATTGCAGGGAAAGGGAAGTGGTGGAAATACACTCAGGCACTCAGTGGGATACCCTTTAAGGCGCTTGTAAATATGGCTGCCGTCTAGTGATTAGGACTGCTAACTCATTTACAGTGCATATGTGTACAGTGGGAAGCGTCAGGGAATACTACCCTTCATGGGAAGCCTGCTGGAGGATGGTAAAGGCTGTGATTATGAGAGAGTTACCAAGCATGAAAGGCTAGAACTAAAGAAACTTAAAGAATATCATTACCAGAAAATAAGTAAATTAAAAGGAGTACAGGTATGGGACTTATTTATGCATTGTAAACAATACATTTTATCATCCTGTAAAATTTTGGTTTGGAAATATGTGCCTTATATTTTGCTTTATCACAAACCTGACATTTAAAAAAAAAAAAAAAAAATCATATTTGTGGCCAGTCAACAAACCTCCTTGATTATAATCTGTTATTCCTACCATAACCTCTCAGGCCAAGCTCACAAAATCCATAATAATTCCCAACTTTTCCAGGTTTTTCATTCAGGGCTGCACTGGGGGTCTAACAAGCTTGTGAGTGAAAACAAATTTATTGAGAAAAAAGATCATTAGTATTTATCTATTTCCTTTCTCCTATTTCCTTTCTCCTATTCATTTTGAAACCTGACATTGACATATTTGTTGGTTGTGCGGGTGCCCTTTAAAGCAAAAGGTCTTCTTTAATATCATGTGTAATAAAAGGTTAATTATGATTGTGGCAGAGGACTCCCATGGTCAAAGAGCCTACCACAGCGCCAAGAACACGGGTTATTTTCGACAGGAGAATTGGCACTTCAGAAATACTGGCTCTACAATGATTACTGGTAAGGTGATGTCATTACTAACACAGTATATTCCAAATGATAACATCAGAAGAAAGTAGGAATGATATTTTCTAATTACTGTTACTATAACAGAAAAAAAAATATAATGTTTTTTTTCTTTTCCAGCAGTTTGAACATCTTTACATTGGTGCTGAACAGCACAAACCTGCACAAAAGAGAAGAGGGAAAAAAAAGAAGAGAGAAAAGAAACAAGCTTTTAGCTGTTCATGAAATATTCATGGTGTGGAGCTGGCAAGAGCCAATTACCACAATCCCAGGCGGATAGTGAAACATTTTAAGGGGACAGTATAATTTGCCCAGTGACTTGTTTAGCTACAGGGCACGTGCTGGAAGTAAATTAGCACATTATTGGTTTTCAATTGGGCATTTAGAAGCAAGGTTTTATTTTACTATCCAGTGACAGAATCAGAGGAAGGAAATCACTCGTATTTGAGGTGGACAGGTCTATATTTAATCAACTATAATTTCTTATGAAAAGATTCTTATATCTCTCCTCAAAAGGGCATCTACTGTATATGCAGCATTACAAAAACATATTCTCCAAAATATTCTTCTAATTTGACATACCTTAGAATGTGTTCTTCCTTTACATCTGGAGATATGATCAAGGTAACATGAATTAGCGGAGTCACAGAGGTGAAACAGTGAAAATGGATCCATGAAAGGGTCATGGAAAAGGCAGAATAGCTTTCCAGCAATGTTGTATATATTTCCTGCACTGAAACTTCTGACCAAACATTTGTTTAGCTTGATTTGTTAACCCTTTTGTCACGTACAGCTTCCTAAATTCAGAACAAGTGCTAAGATCTCTGGTCATGGCTCAATCTTCTGCCTGTAGCAGCTGCCTTTGGCCTTGGGAGGAGCCCTCAGCTACTCAGATGCTGCCAGGTCTTAACTTGAGAGGAGCAAAGCAGATGTTCTGAATGAGCAAAGGGGCATGTACGTTATCAAGGTTAGGACGGAAGGCAAAAGTTCAAGGAGTAGATGAAAAGCGTAGTCAGGCAGGCTGGGGTCAGTAAAGGGAGCGTTCAAGCTAGGTCATACAGGCTGTGTTGGTACAGGTGGTGATCAAGAATAGTCAGGCAGGCAAAGGTCAGTATTTGGATAAGTCAGACAGGCAGGGATCAAAACCAGAAGATAGCAGACAGAAAAAAAATGCAGTCAGGAACTAATAAAGTAGACCTAGCAATGGGCAATGATTACCAGCTACAAGTCACTTTAAATATTCCAAATTCGCGCTAAAAAGCAATGATGTCATGACACTTGCGACACATAAAACCTGTAAGTGTGCGCCATACACGCCATAGGAGAAGCAGCAATGAACAGAAGAGGATCACCGCAGTGGGCATCCCTGCCGGCCCGCTAGACCACCAGGGTGAGTCTTCACCCCCAGGTCTGTTGGGAAACTTGAGATAAAATTGAAATAGAGATGAACCCAAGAATTCTCCTCAGGACCGTATCCCCTCCATTCTACTAAGTATTATAACTTACCCCGCACAATGCGAGATTCAAGGAGTCCCTGGACTAAAAATTCAGGCTGACCATCTACCAACACTAGAGGAGGAAAAGCTTGCTGGCAGACCTGTATGGCTGGTTTTAAAAGAGAGACATTAAATGAGTTAAAAATCTTAAAGCTATCAGGTAGCTTGAGATGGACAGAGGAAGGATTAATAAGCTCCACGATAGGATATGGACCAATAAACCTGGGCCCCAATTTAAGAGAAGGAACCTTTAGTTTAATATTCTTATGTGGATAACCTGAGGAGTGGGAGACACAACAAGGAAAACGTTTTTTATTAACTGTTTGTAGTAGTTTGCAAAACCTAAAAACCTTTGGGTTGCACATAATGAAAGGGGTTGAGACCAGTCCAATACAGCCTTAACCTTCCCAGATACATCTCCATCCCCTTACCAGAAATGTTGAACCCCCAAAAATTGTACCGAAGAAACCTCAAACGTGCATTTCTCTAATTTAGCGAACAAGTTGTTTCTCTTTAACCTGAGTAGAACCTCATGCACATGTTGTCGGTGGTCACCCAAGTTAGAGGAAACGATTAAGAAATCATCAAGATGCACCACTACAAACTACCCAAGTAAATCCTGGAAACATTGACAAATTCTTGAAACACTGCAGGAGCATTACATAGGCCAAATGGCCAGACCAAATACTCATGGTGACCATCTCTGGTGTTAAAGACTTTTTCCACTCATCCCCTTCCCTAATGCAAATGAGATCACATGCACCTCTAAGATCAAGTTTAGTAAATTGTAGCATTTTTACCTGATTAAACAAACGGTTTTTGACTGTAATTTTGTTACAACATTCTTTTTACCCACAAAAAACCCCAGCATCTGCCGGGGAACCTCTTTCTAGGTATTCTTTAATATAATTTTTCATAGCCTGGGCTTCAGGCAAGGAATAGAATATCCTCTCCCTCTTGGAGGAGTAGACCTTGGAATCAGATCCACAGGGCAGTCATAGTGTTTATGTGGGGGGTAATGTTTTAGTGGCTTTTTTTTTAGAAAAACACATCGCAAAATCAGCATAGGGTGCAGGTTAACCCCCTAAAGAGGTACCTGCCTCCATTTGAGGAGTAATAAAACAAAAATCTATACACTTAGATCCCCACTGAATAATTTCCCCAGTTATCCCATCTTTGTGGGGGTTGTGTACCTGTAACCAGGGTAACCCCAGAATTAAAGGAGAAGAAGAAGAACCATCAATGATGTGGAACCTGGAAGTGCGTGCCATAGGAGAAACCAGCAATGAACACAAGAGTATCACTGCGGCGGGTGTCCACGCCAGCCCACTAGACCACCAGGGTGAGTCTTGACACCTTTACAACAGAAATGTCTCTTATGGTGCCTTACAAGACAGTCAAACACTCCAATAAATAAAGGAAGCACAGTACACTACAGTAGGGTTTATTATTCTTTCTTGTGGGTATGAACCCTGAGTAGGAATTGGTATATATTAGCTTTTTTAGTGCAAGCCAAACAGCTTCTACCAGAGTTCTCACCACATTATCAATTCCTTTCTTAAACAAGGTAACACAGCTGTTATGATTCACATCCCTCAGCCACTGAATGAATGGACAGTGAGCAAGGACACAGATATCTATTTGTTTGTAGTGCAGATATCTTAAAGACCAACTCTAAGCTGAGTGGCTTAGAAAATAAATATATAAGAATACACAAATACCAAAGTGTTACATTTGCATTGTCTGAAGCTGGCCATACATGGACAGACTTTTTGGGGCTCTCTAAACAATCATCACCTAAACCATCATTTGATTAAACAATTCACAGATCCATGGTAAACAAGATGTGAGCAGACTTTTTTTGTTGTGTAGGCTGCAAGATCTAGCATATATTAACCAATGTTTTATTCTCCCACAAAAAAAGCACAGTGAACGAGTGTTTAACAATTATTATCTAATTGTCCCATACACCGACCAATTACATTTTTTTCATATTGAAAACTTTTAAACCTGTCCAATCAACTGTTGGGGTGATTTTGTCAGAACAATATGATCACTCGCACCCCATCAGTTTAACAATAGATGATTTTATTAGATCATGCACAACAAAATCTGCTTGTGTATTGATCCATAATGAAGTCGATACAGTATAAAAAGACCCATCATTAAGTTGAGCTTTAAATTGACAATTACATTAAGTAGCAGTCATTATGATACACATTGTGCACTGTATCACTTGTATATGACTGTGCCCCAGGGCCGCTCCGGCCATGAGGAAGGTGAGACCCTTGCCTCAGGCGGCATGGAGCGGCCTGTTACCATGGACGGCAAAAAGCCGCCTCTGGTAACATTAAGAGCCGAATTTCAGTCTTTTAAAACGGAAATTCAGCTCTTCTAGTGCAGCGAGCGCAATAGCGATCGCTGCACTAGCGATGCGGCCCCTCCTCCACCCGCTCTGACGCTAGAAGTTAAAAGCGCGAAGCGGGAGGGGGGCGCGACATCGGGGCTTGCTGTCTTATGACTTTTTACAGCTTTCAAAAGGGGGTCACTGAACAAAAAAACTCTGTAAGGATTCAAATGTATTAGGGATGCATCAAATCCACTATTTTGGAATCGGCCGAACCCCCGAATCTTTCCCGAAAGATTCGGCCGAATACTGAACCGAATCCAAACCCTAATTTGCATATGCAAATTATGTGTCGGAAAATTTTCACGTGATTTCCCACCCGGGATCTAATTTGCATATGCAAATTAGGATTCAGTTTGGCCAGGCAGAAGGATTCGACGAATCCTGGATTCGGTGCAACCCTAAAATGTATATATAACAATACTTTTTATTATTTATCTTTCTATTCAGACCCTCTACTATTCATATTCCAGTCTCTTATTTATAGCAATGCATGGCTGCTAGGATGATTTGAAAACCAATTACAAATTCTTTCAGAATATCACTCTTTACAATATACTAGATGTTATCTCAGCTAAAAGTTAATTAAACAACTCCTTTAAAGGGCACCAATCACAGCCAAAATCAAACACATATTGACCAGAAAAACCTAAACATGTTTAATCAAACTACATATACAGTTTTTTGGGGAAAAAAGCAGTTTTTAAAAAATACCATACTTTATTAAATGGTTTCTTTCACTGAGTAAGTCCATACTGTGACTATAATATGCAAATGAGTTCATGAGCATGCTCAGATTGTAGCACTGCCCTGAGTATTCTACCCAGAATGCCTAGCTTTAGTAAACTCCTCCACTAGAAGTATCACAAGATTTCCTGATCTTATTCCCTGCTGGTGATGTCATTATGCAAATGAAGGGCACACACTAACTTCATGAAGGTGGCAGCACTAACACAGAAGTTTGGCAGATTTAAAAATAACTTAGAAGGTTTATTAGGCAAGCAAGACATTTCAACTGAGCATGTGCGAGATTTCAGAGCTACAGTTGGCTGTGAAGAGATAGGTAGGAGGAGTCAGTGAAATCCACGATGCCTGCCTCAGCTAGAACTGCAGTGGAGATAGGGGAGATTTTGCAGAAGGTACAGTGAGCTGATTATTTACATTATACAAACAATTCTAACTGTTTTATAAACCAGATTTCTTGAACTTTCACATAGTGTATTTACTTAGTAAATGATTTTAGTTATGACTGGTCCCCTGAATATAATGCACAAAACCTGTATTGGTGCAACTTGCCAAGCTAATGGATATGGATTGAAATGTCAGATAAGCCTTATCAAAAATTACAAGCATCAAACATGTATTATATAAAAGTGTAACATCTGACTTTGTGGTAAAAACACTAATTTATAGTTGCCAAAGCTGTGGCTCTTCTGTGCTGATCACAAGACCCTTGTGGTTAAGATAATTACTAGAGGATGCTGAATTCAAGTGTATCTTTCTGTATATATGAATTAGTTCCATAAGTCAAATATATATCCTCAAGACAGAGCATAAAGCACACAGGTCTAAATAAGGGTATACAAACTCAGCATTATCAGTTCTTTGCGTGTAACAATTAGTAAAATAACCTGTTGTATTGTAGTGTGGCTAAGAACTATTTATTCAGATGCCAATTAAATCTAGATAACTTCTTGGGACTTTATCCTAGTGCTGCACAATTTGGAGCCATCAATATTTACTTCTTTAAAACTTGAGGGGGGGGGGGCACATGGTTCATAATTGTTGCTTTTGAATGTAACCTTCATGCTATTGAACAATTGCAAACTCACTGAATTGCAAATGTCCCATTTGCCCCCCCCCCCTTCAAGTCACTGAAAAGCAGGAAGTAGTGTTCTGTTCTGTTATATATCCAGTCAATCCATTATATTTTTGGCTAACTAACTATATTTAACTATCATTTTTTATTTTGCACAGCCTATCTATTTATCCAGTTTTTATTTTTACTGAACTGTTTCTATATTATCTTACTGTTCTTTGTTTTCATCAGTACAAATTCATTTTAAGAACAAACTTTTAAATCTGTTCCGAAATAATCTTTCATGCTTTACTTTCATTAGTTAACCCAAAATATATACATTATATTTGTGTCCACAAACCCACCCCACACAAAAAATATGGAAAAATAATAGCATATATTTTATCATTACATAGTGCTATTTGTATGGCATGAGACAAGTAAATACCTTCTGATTTCAGAAGGCTTCACTTTGAATGCTAATGCTTGTGAAGGGCTTTTTGGCTCCTTTCAGTCCTTCTCACCCTAACCAGGTTCGGTTTCTCTTTTTGCTGTTCTCCAAGTCCTACCTCTCAGAAGCCATGTTCCAATATCTTGCACTGATGAGGTCTAATAAGATTGAAACAGGCTGTCTGCAAGTTTGGATATATGGCTCTGAACTATTAGGCTGTATCTGTGCTATAAACCAGCGGTTCTGGATACATAGTTGGCCACAGGGACATAAAGGAGTGATTTACATGTCTCTGCCCATGATGCATTATGGGAGAAAAAAACTCTCATTTTTGCTATCCAGGCAGTGCTATATGTATGGCATGAGACAAGTAAATACCTTCTGATTTCAGAAGGCTTCACTTTGCATAAACATACTGTCAGCAGGAATTAGGAAAAGATTAGAATGGAAAAAGAGAGGAGAGCACAATTCATTATAAATATAAAACAATTAAAAAGACAACACAGATTGTCCTGGTTACAAAGTTAACATTTACCCTTTTCCTAGGCTTCAAAATATTGATCCCCCTTGCCATCTTGTATTTAGGCCTGACTTTTAATAACAAATATAATCTCTGGGGAGGCTGTGGTCTCTGGACAGGCAGGAATACAAGAAGGAGTATACTTATTTATACAGAACACTTTAAGGTTATTTTACTAACATTGGTGATAAATTGCACACATGCATTATCATATTAAAATCAGCATTAATTAATTCAAATAATATAATAGTTATACACTGAAAGTAAAGAAACAGCGCACACTTTGATGAAAAATAATTATAATATTGGGGTCTACTGATCAACTTCAGATTTTTTATTTAGAGGCCATAATATAGTAGAATACAGAAACACTTTGTTGATAATCACAGTGTAATTGTTGGTAAACATAAATCTGCAATTGACTGGAAAGCTCATGGTGCTAAGAGGCTGGTACTACTAGAGGAAGAGGAAGATCATTGGTTAAGTGGCCACTGAGAACATAGGGGTCCATAAGGTGTATAGGCTTAATACTGGCAATTAGGCCACCATTATAATGTAGAATAATTTTACAACTGGGCATCATACTGGAGCAAGCACATTATAGCTTATTGGGTTGGGGGTATTTTTTAACCCTTAGTAAGAGCTCTGTATTTTAGGCACCGTGCTAGTAAACTCCAACCTCTTTAAACAAATGATGCTAAGGGGCAGTTTTATTAAGGGTCGAATTCGAGGGTTAAAAAACCCTGGAATTTAAACATGGGAATAGCTGGGAATAGTGTGGGAAGTAAAATCCTTCGAATTCGAATATTGAATTCGAAGGATTTTACCGCAATTCATTCGATTAAATTTTCAAAAGTCACTGGTCAAAGATGAATTTTTGAAAATTTGATCGAATTTTGAATCCCTCATTTGAATTTAGTAAATCTGCCCCTAAATGTATCGAAACAGAATATCAATACTATGGTAGACTACAGGCACCAAACCTCTTCAACATCAGATGAAAAACACAAAAAAAATTGACATATGAGGAGTTATTCATCATTCTGGGCAAAGTGCAAATTGAAAAGAGATGTGCATAAAATGCAATTTCCCAGCATGCTAGCATGATTGTGCTCCTGCAACCTGTTACATATATGTATGCCCTGTTGAAAAGCTGCAAAGATTAGTTTCAGGTTATGAATAACAAACATTAGGGTGTAATCTGGGCCTCTCATGTAAGCAGAACGTTAAGGTAGAATATGTTAGCCCACTTACGTGCACACTATTCATTAGGTGCCAGGAAAAGGTCTCTGTTCACGTATCCTGGGGGACTTATAGACACTAGCTAACACTATTGCACTGGATGCCAACCCAAACCTTGATTTACTTGAGGTCCCATTACAAACAAGTAACAAGTAACTTTCAACCTATTGCATTCCTAGAATGTATCATTTATTTATGTACAGTGTACATTTATTTATTCACTAAAGTGTACTGTTGAGCTCTATTGTATTCCTTGTGTTATTTCTGATAGAACAGGGTCCCCAACCTTCTATACTCGTGAGCCACATTCATATGTTAGAGGAGTTGGGAATCAACACAACCATGAATGAAGTTCCTGGAGGTGCCAAATAAGAGCTGTGGCTATTTGTTAGCCCCTATGTGACTTGGCAGCCTGTGGGAGGCTCTGTTTGGCAGTACATCTGGTTTTTATGCAACCAAAACTCCAAGCCTGAAATTCAAAAAGAAGCTCCGGCTTTGAGGCCACTGGGAGCAACAGCCAAGGGGTTGGTGAGCAACATGTTGATCATGAGCCACTGGTTGGGGATCACTGTGCTAGAATGAACCTACACTTGGGATTCCTGCTTCTAATGACTGCATCAGTTGAAGGGTCTCAGTGGCTGAGCAGCACAGAGGTGCAGTGTCCTACTGCCTTGAGGGGTGGGAAAGTTCAGCTTAATTGCACCCACCCAGAGTAAATTAACCTTATTCTGTCTCAGTAAAGCTCTAGACTGACATTAAATTGTGCAAAGGCAATACTTCTTTCATTACCTGAAAATAAAACAGGCCAACAATGACTGGACACTTGTTTTTTTATGAATCAAAAATTTTAATTTAAATTTGTCTTTTAAATATTAGCCTCTTTCAAACCCAACTGATATTCAAAGCTTCCTGAAAAACCTATTTGAAGACTTTCATACTGACACAGAATGTATTTGTTAAAAAGGAAAACATCAAACTTGCCGTTCCCTCCAGACTTCCTCCATGAACTCTTTTTGCTTTGAGTAAACAGGAAATCCCAAACTAACAATACAGCTGTGACTTTGAGCTGGACACTTTCTTGTGGCCAAAGAAAATGTAGCCTTTGCAATCAGTGTGATGCTCATATGAAACCTGTGTTGTGCTGGGTAATCCTTACTGCTTCTTAATTACGTAATCATTTTTACTGAATCTTTAAAATGTGTCTGAAATGTTGAATGAAGTTTGGATTAACATAAGGATATAATGGAACCAGGATTTGAATACAACACTTTTATTAGCGTCTGGCTCTGAAGACACAGTATTTTATCAGTATAACTGCTATGTTATCCAGTGCTTTCAAGTTCCATGATTTTTATTGCTGCCAAAGTCAAGCTTGCCATATGATATTATATTTACACAATATCTAGGGTCAGCATGATAAAGCTTTATAGTCAAAGTCCATATTGGGACTAACCTTGGGCAGCCAATGGAAACCCACAGGCACAGTAAGCTCTGTGTCTTATAGTTGTCTGGTCAGAGTTAAACCCAGGACTAGCACCACAAGGCAGCAAAATATACTATTGTGCCATTGTATAATATTTAAGGTTCATTGTATTTCTACACTAAATCAAATGCTGCAAATTGACACTGGCTCCCAAAATTTTGGTTGATGTTAGACTTTTTGTAGAGCAATTTAGGGGAGATAGGGTGGATTGTACAGTAGCTGCATCTTGGCCTGATAACTAACACAGTTAGAAGTACCATGAAATGATGCAATTTAATTTATTTGAAATAAAAAACAAACTAGAAAGCAAGTATCTCAGGGAAGTTTAAAGGCAGATAAGCTGGGACATAACCCTGTAAGACGCAAGCACAAAACCTAGTAAAAATATGCGACTACATATTTCTATATGAGAATTAATCTGAAAAAAGCAACATAACATGCATTCTGTTAGAGAGTGCAATAATATAGTTAAGCAACTACAAACAATGTAAAAGAATCAAAGGAGAAGGAAATGATGAATGACTGGGCCATGCTAATTTGGCACTGTGTTTATAATCACTAAACTCTGAACTGGGGCTGGCACTTTTGGTTGCTTAATAGAGAAGAATTGGAACTTAGAGGTTATACCCCAAACATGTATTCTACTGTGCATGTGCATGGCCCAGGGTAGCCACAGGGGTGCTGAGACAAAAAAATCAGAAATATGTGAATCTAAAATCAGTTGAAGCATAAAATGGTGTTTGATGGATTTTGTGGGATTTTGTTCCCCTGCCCCCTATACATAAAAGCTGAATTAAGGGAAACAATGAGTTCACACACCCAGGACAAGTGAAGATAGATGAAAAACATGCATAACACTCAGCTTCTGCTGTGTCACAAACTCCTCTGGAAATGTATTGAACATTTATATGATCCCCGCAACAAAGAATACCCTAAATGGATATAGTTATTTAGATGCAAAGACACCTGGTATTGTTATTGGCACAGCCTGGAATGTTTTTTAGATATTCTGGTGCAGCCTGAAATGAATTGTAATCATTCAGAGCAGGCTAAACTGGTGCATTGGCACTTGCCACAAGTTAAACACAAGTACAGTCCAGTTGGGAAACCAGAAGCATTTTCAGGGTCACCCAACAACCTATTTACAAAAATCTGCATACTTGACTGTTAAATTAAATTACCCGGTAGAACAGTATTCCACTATATTCACTGGTACTGAGAATAAGAAACTGTTGTAGAATTAAGACTTTTGAAATGGAATTTGACTCTCTAGAGCTCATTACCACTGTTGTCAAAAAGTCATTATAATACAGTTTACTGAATTTTACTGACTTTGTGCAGTAACTTCAAAGGAAACGTCAGACATTCATCACAGAGTTTTATATTTTAACTGCTAGTAAAACACACACACGTTTTTTATGCCTGTGCAGGGTTTCATAGTTAATACACACAATGATCTTGTATACTGTGATATCCAGACTACATAACTTTTCCCCAGCAGATTTTACAGTGCAGATGATTCATCTGAGTACAATTTATGATTTAGGGAAAAGCAGTTTTTAATAAAGGGTTCAGATCTTTATCAGAGAGGCGGTTGATATTATTGTGGAGTTGGAATTAGGCTAAACACACTTGTGTTTCCTGTCAGAAAACCAGTGCCAGAAATCAAATATGGGAGGAGGAATTGCATCCGGGTGCTGTTTTGCAACCATGCGTAACCGTTTAATGAAATAACAAATCCCAACATTACATCTGGAATGGAAGAGTGAAGAAACAAAACAGTCTTAGATTTTATATCTGACTGTGCTGATATTTATTTGCTTAAGTGTTGCGTCCTTATATTAAATCTGGGCTTGTTGACTCAACAGTTTTCTGTGTATGTTTTGAATGACAGATATGGGAATCAGCTGATCCTCTCCCACCAGCCAGATGCTTTATCTGTTCCTTCTTTATCTAAGACCTGCCATAGCAAAGTAACATTCTGTGCAGAATTGTGCGCTCTGAGAGCCTGAACATTCAAAAAACCTTGTTAAAAGTTTATATAATACAGCTCTCCCTTTATTTAACCCCCACCTTCTTGAAACACAAGCCAAATATAACTGATTTCTGCATATATACAAACTAATATATACAGTATATATATACATATACACACATATATATATATATATATATATACACATATATATAGCAACATGTGTGACCCTGGTCAATGGATATTAGTTTACTGTAGTAAACAAACAAATAAGTTATGTTTCAAAATTATTACTTAATGCCCCGTACTAAAGTATAAATATGTGGATCAGATGTTGTATTTGAAAAGTATTTTTTACATGTTCTTATATTTTCTTAAATTGTTTTTACTGTGAGGAGTCTCAATAGTTTTGGGCTGTTTGTTCTGGTTTTTCATTCAATAATCTGATAAATTTGAGTTAAGAATCAAAAAAGTTGCACAATTTGCTGCTAAGTAATGACCCCTTATGTGATGCCTGCTTAAATTGAGGAATTCCATCCAGAATAGTTCACATCCATAATTTCTATGTAGTTGTGGTTGCAATATGGGTGTATCTCTATTATCTCCTCTTTAAAAACCCTGTATCTCACGTAGAATGCCAAACCACTGACCGCTGAATCTACTGTTGGTGGATTAGCCCATGTTTTAGTATCCTCTGCTAGAAAAGGATACAATCTTAAAAATCTGGATGATAAGGAAGAAACCTAGACCCTCTTGGATCCCTTCAGATTTAATGAGATCTGCAACCTCTGGAAACAAGGGGCATTGTTCCTTAGATTTTACTGAAGGAGGCCACACTTTGTGTTATGGAACAGAATCCGTAAGAGGATCGACCCCCAAAACCAGCTTTACTGCATTATTCAATGGTGCAACTAGAATGAGGTAAAAAAGATGAAACAACCACTTCCTACTCCTCCTCTACTTCCGAAAAAACTTCTGAAGGAAATTAAAAACCTGCATTTCTATATAGATAAAACTCCCCGCTGCACCATTTGCCTCCTTCAAGGAGATTACCATAGCGCGCCTCTGACTCTGCTGAGCCGTAAGAAGGATCCACTTAATGGCTATCCCCCTTACTTACTAAATAAACCTGACGTCCCAAAAAACTGGTAACCACCCTGCCCCTGTAATAGAGTGGTCACAGGTCCATAAACTTTTAAGAACTAGGTACTCCAGGAAAAGATCCAATAAGGACAGAAAAGGGGAATTTTTTTTTAATTAACATAAAGGAGGGACCTCTGATCTCATTGGGGGCAGGGAACCTACCCAGTCTTTATGTTGACATATTGTGGCTAAGAAAACTGGTTTATAGCAAACGTGATCACGCTAAAGTATTTTGCTTCTATGTTTCATTTAAGGCAATTTGTTCCTTTCTTTTCTAAAATGACCTAATACCGTATTCACATTGTAACTGGTATCTTTACTATAGCTGAATGTTATACCTGGTGAGACCCTTTTGCTGATTTAGCTGCAAGTACAAAAATGAAATACATTAACAATGACATACTTCTTGATATCTTAATGTCTCAATATCTTTCCAGTAACCATTTTTTTTAATCTATTCTGCACATTTACAGAGAATCCATGTTGAGCTTTACAGCATATGTTGAATTGATTGCGTGGCTGCCCTGTAGGGATACAGCTGGAGCAATAAACACAGTAATCTATAAAAAAAAATGCTGTGTTTGTGGAATAAGCCACGGGGAGTTCTGAAGTTTCAAAAGGTTGAGAAACCATTGCACTTGTTCTTGGAGAAATGTGATGTGCAGCTCATCAATATCACAACAGCCTTGTTGCAGACATGGGACCAATACAAGCATGCACTCCCTTTGGTTTTATCTTATTTTGTTCTAATATCAGGGAAAGACCAGCCTTGATTGGGTTACAGGATTACTGAATAACCTCAGAGCTCCTATTAGCAGCACATGCCAGACGATCGATTGATTGAATTTGTTGGATGGTCAATGTCTTTATTAAACTCACAAACAGGAATAAATAAAACAACCTTCCCTTTCTTTTGTTTCTGACTACACAATATGTTTGCACTGACATTTTCACTAAACTGAACCCACAAAGTCTGTGAATCAGTGCAGTTTTAATGAAATCAATTATAACCATAAGCTTGTTGCATTTTCTGTCATGAACTAATTGAGAGTTAAACAGTTAAGAAATACTGTATATATATATATATATCCTCGTCGCCATTTGTTGTGTTTGGTAGCCGAGGATAAGGATAGTATAACAGTGCTTTATTAGCAGGTCATGCAGCCATTACATAACAGCAGTAAGTCTTACTTTCACTTTCAATTTGTACAGAAAGTCCTATGTATGCACAGTGCCACCTGCAGGCCATTTGTATAAACACCACATATTTATATATATATATATATATATATATATATATTATATAATTTGATAACATGTAGGATTTATAAAGGGTTTAATGGAATAAGAGTAAGGTTTGCATTTAGTGGTTTTTATTGTATCATTACCTACTGATTTATTGTGTTTTATCACATAACATGCAAGAAAAAAGTTAATGTTAGTAAAAAAGTGTATGTGTAACCTGGCACATATTTAAAATGCAATTGTTAAATATTAAGTTGGCTAGGGTCAGTGGTGGCACATTATCATCATCATTTATTTATAAATCTCCAGCAATTATGCATTTTTTTGTAAATAAAAAGCAGGGATCTTAAAATAATTTTAAAACAAGAGTTTACAGTGTAGTGATAGGATAAGGCTTACAAGAGCTTGCAATCTAAAGTGTTAGCGTAAACATGTATCCTGTAGCCCCTAGTGCAATATATGAAAGTATTGTAAGCAGAGTATCCTGATTCTACTTCAATTTAAAATTTCCCCTGCAGGGTGGACAATAAAGCAAAAACAGGGGAATTGGTTAAAGACAAATGCTCATTAGCCCTGGACTCCATATTATAGACTGTTCTTCAACTGCACTAGACCCCATAACAAATATATTTTAAGGATATTTCATAATCCTTGGCTAGCTATATTGGACACTGAATTAGGAAAAGCTAAAGCTATATTACCCCAAAGCTATATTACCCATTACCATCTTTATTTATTTTAGTAGCCCTTTCTTAGTCTAATGAACAAGAACACCTTGTAGTCTAGTGGATGACATGATATTTTGATTTTGTTCTTCATGCCTTTGTGGTCCCAGTAGAGTAGTGTACATTCCTAGAGATGCCTCAATTGTAAAGTATAATCAGTAGTGCTAGGTCTTGCTCTGCTTTACATTAAACTGTATTTCGCTACATTCCAAACATTCCCTGCTATGTTTTGTTCCCTTGGTAATATGCAGAATTGATAATATTGCAATGGAATTTAGAATACCTCACCAAAAATCCATCATTCGGTTTCCAAATACTTCAAAATATAATTGTTAAAGCAAATAAACATATTTTAAACATTCTTGGCTAGTGAATATCTCACTTATTTTAAATGTAGTTTAAAAATGAATGTAAAACAGCAACTGCTTTGCAACTGCATTGCAGTTATAACTGATCATGTATTACAATCAACATATGTCTTGGGCTTAAAAAAGATCACAAGTGAGTTAACAATTCCTACCAATCAATTATCTTGAACTTTCATTAGCAGCATAACCTTTGCTAACATCACATGCAGTTGTACTGATAAATACATCATGCTACACTGGCCACATTTAAGGCTCCAGAAATCTCCCAACAATTGTTTTCTACCAGAACTACTGAATCATTTTTGCATTTTCTTTTGGATATGATAAATGGATACAAAAACACTTGCAGTACTAATCTGCTAAGAAAATGTTTTTTTATGGGGGTAATGTAGTAACAAGCACAACATCCCTTCTTATTCTAGTTACTTATAGGAAAAAGAAAGAGCGCAGCAAATGTTTATTGAAAGAAAACATCTGGGGTAATAGACCTTGGGCATATTTATGTCTTTTGTAGCTTCTATATGTCACAGTCGGCACCTTAAATCCAGAACCAACACTAAGCACCCTGTTCTCGGCTCTTGCTTCTACCTCTAACAGCCGTCGGGAGGAGCCCTCGGTTAATTGGATGCCGCCAGGTCTTATTAAGAGAGGTGAAAAGCAGAGGGTTCTGAACGAGCAAAGGGGCACGACGGTAAAGTCTTTTGGGCAGAAGGTCACAGTACAAGGCCTAGACAGAAAACGTAGTCAAATCAGGCCGGGTCGGTGCAGGCAGTGTACAAGCGGAATCAGACAGGCAAGGGTCAAAGCAGGAGATCAGTCAGAAGGGATATGGATACAGAAGAGTCGGTTTACCAGGTAGGGTCAGGATTTCAGAAGTCAGGATTTGTCACAACAGGAATCAGAAGATTAACAGCACAAGGCACCAGGAAACTTGCAAGGAGAAAAACCTATAACGAGCAATGATCAAAACACAGAGTTCCCTTTCCCGCCATTGCTTGCTGACGCAATCATGCCAGCGACAATGTGCCTGCAAGAAGAGAAGATGCGCGAGCCCTAAGAATCCGGCATTTGGGAGGAAGCAGAGCAGCGCCGCTGCACCACTAGACCACCAGGGTGAGTGTTTCTCACACTATATTTACAGTTAGGTCCATAAATATTTGGATAGAAAACTTTTTTTTCAAATTAGAAAAAAGTTGTCTCTGTCCAAATATTTATGGACCTAACTGTATATAGACAAATGATTGCTACTTAGTTAGGTAATTACTGGGGCCCCTACACTCCTGGGCCCCTCTGCAACTGCAGTGTCTGCTTCCTCTATGAAGAAAAATCACTACAAATTAAAAAGGTCAGCTCTTGAACCTGCATGCAGGGATTAAAAAATGGTAGTTATTAGAGCTTTTTGAGGGCTCCATCCCCAGAAAATAGCTTGAACTGGAACCATAATTGTGCAGTTACATGAAACCATATTTTTCTCAGTTTCATGTTTTATTTTTTCTTGGAAAATGATAATCTGAACGATCAGGGCCTGAAACTGCCATCTGTAAATGGATAATAGTGGTGCAGTATGTACAGTATGTCAGTAGCATATTTTGCACAATACACCACAAAAAGAGTTAACTGTGAGAAGACAGTAAGCAAATGGACTTGGCAAATGCAGAGAACATTATGTTCATCAACCTCGGCTATTAGAAAATGCAGGACAGTAGCAATATGTAATACAGTCAATTACTTTGAAGCTTAGCAGTGCATGAAAATTCTATGTTTTAACTGTAGTAAAGGCAATTTGTTTAGAGGAAATGGTCGTGTTTTTCTACTGCCTGTCATCGACTAAAATCTCACAGACCAGATAGATGTCCTATATCATACCATTATTATCTGAATCAACTGGTCCTCATTTGCTAACTGGGAGACTTTGGAATAAAAAATGTACTTTTCTCATTCCTTTACACATTAGACATTATATATATCAGGTATAAAACAGTCTAATTACTGAGTATTGAATGTGCTGGGGAAATCTGTATATAACCTGGCCATTTCAAAGGGATTTTTTTAAAATATTTTACAAAATAAACTTTAAAATTCTCCATGTTTTAGTATGACTGTTTCTTCTCTTCTCCTTAAAAGGGTTGTTCACCTTTGACTTGGCCCAACAATGCAAGCACAGTTGGGCCAAGTGCAAATCAGCGCTGAGACCTGAAGACTACACGAAGATCTGAAAGATGATGGTTGGGAGCTCTGCTGCACAGGGTCAGAAAAGGGCTTTTTTTTTAACACTTAAGCACATTGTGCGGAGGAAGTAGGAGGCAATGCCTCCAAGATTGGAAGGGGGTTTTTGGTTGGAGTTAGTTCTCCTTTAAGATGCTGTAGGGGAGAAGAGAAAGCCTTCCCCTGTTTCTCTGTCTGTGATATCCTTCCACCTAGTAACAGGCTGGAGAGTGACCTGATTGGCTGGGCACCCCAGTGCATTATTGGGAGAAAGTGTGCCACTGAGTTTGGAGCCAAAAAGTAGCAAGTCTTCAGGAGAGCTGAGAGAAAGCCAGCACAGATTTTTATGAGACTGTCTAGTACAGAGAAGCTGTTAACTCTGTGTAATCTGTGGCGGTACAGATTGAGCCCAGCCTGTTCCCTACCAATCTGCTAGAGACTCAGAAGGAGAAAGGTGCCACTGTAGAGATTTATCCTGTTGCTGAGCTGCTGTAATCTCCAGTGTGATTTCTTCTGAGAGAACCCCTGTGTGTGAGCCACCCAAGGGAGGATACTGGCAAAGGATACAAGCGTGGGGCACTGGGGCCCCAAAGTGAAGACAGCTCATTTATAATTGCCTGCTACACGGAAGCTGCTGCTGGATTCCAAAGGGAGAGGTACTTTTGGGAAAAGGTAGCGCTACCTGGGGAATAAGAGCTCTGGGGAAGGGACATTTTATTTGAACAGTGTGGTTATTAACCCCTTCCAGAGGACTGGGACTTTGATATTACAAAGGACTGTGTGGGAGCAACAGTTAATTACCTTAAAGTGATTTAGGTAGTGTCCCACGGTTTCCCCAGTGTAGGAGTGCATGGTGTATTAGTTTGTCCAAGTTTAATACATTTATATAAAGTTTAAATTTGTTCATTTGCAACTGTATGTTTTATTATTCCTAGTGGAATCCTCCCTGAGGTGTGTTCCTCAGTGTTCCCTAGGTGGAGGCACTGCGCTGTAATTCCCAGTTCCCAGTACTTTTCATACGCAAAAGGGACTCAGGGCCCCAGGATTGCAAGGGTAAGTTGCTATTTAAAGAGACCAAATAAGGGTTACAATGCCTACAGAAGTAACCATGTATATTTCTTCTTTGATTCTTGGGCTTTCCAGCATCTCAGCTCCTGAGCAGCATTGGTTACATAAGGCATTCTTTTTGTCTTTAGCTGCACAGGTGCAAGGGTTGCTACTGCTCTAAAAACCCAAAGCAACCAATCAGTCAGGGCTGGAACTAGGGGTATGCAGAAGAGGCACCTGCCTAGGGCGCAATCATAAGGGGGCGCTTGTCAGGTACCTATTAAGTGTCTCCTGCCTACCCCTATTCCGTGTTCACTACACCTCTGTAGCTTTCCTCCTCCCTGTCACCCCTCCCTCCTCTCCATCACCCCCTCTCTCCTCTCCATTACTCCTTTCCCTCCTCCCCTCTCCATCACTCTCCTCCCTCCCCTCTGCTATTGCGCATGAGTACATTTGCTCATTTGCGCAACGGGGTAGCGGGCTGACCGGCTGAGTTGCCTAGGGTGTTCACTTGGTCCAGCCCTGCAATCAACAGGAAAGTATTTACAGGTCACCTGTTTAAATGCAAACATTTCATTGATTATTATTATATTCTAGGGATGCACCGAATACATGATTCGGTTTGGTATTCAGCCATGATTCGGCCATTTTCAGCAGGATTCGGCTGGCCAAACTGAATCCAAATACTTAAAATCATGTGACTTTTCGTCACAAACAAGGAAGTAAAAAAAATTTTGCTGTGCACTTCGGCTGGCTTTTACCCTTGCTCTGACTAATTTGCATATGCAAATTAGGGTTCGGATTCAGTTCGGTATTCGAACAAATCTTTCAAAATGGCTTTGGGGGTTCGTCCGAATCCAAAAAAAGTGCATTCGGTGCATCCGTATTATATTCCAAGTATTCGTATAACCGTGACACATTTCTGCAGCTCAGAGATCATACATACGTAACTGACATTAGTCCCGGCCCCAGAGCTTACAATCTATGATATCCAATGGGTTACTGTAAATGGACAAACTTTAAGGGTCTTTTATTACATATAAGGGTATGTCTTAAGCAAAGAAAAGCCCTGCCTGCATTGTCACAGAAGAAAAATGTCTTTACACGTGACCTTCAGATCTTTGTTTGTTTTTAGAAGAATGAAGGGAAATAACCTGCTGATGTTTCTAACGTTACCATTTAAGATCTCTGCACTCCCTCCTCATCTCCCACGGTTATTTCATGTTGTAAGGTGCTGATTCTTGGTTAATGACGCATCTACGGCACACAGCGCATTTAGTACAATGTCAAAGCAGCTTTATAATAAGCAGGATTCGATTTTCGGTCTGTAGCACTGTCTATGTCATTACTAAGGCCATATCATTAATCAACCTTTTTTTACAAGGATGTCTTTACTTATTTATCCCCATGTGTAGTTGATCAGCTCCAGGTATCATTGCATAAAGTGGGTTGGAGTTTCTCCAATGGGTCAATAACCCCAGGAAATGCCATATAACCATTAACTGATAATTTGTACATATCTGCATAATTTCTAGAAAGATTTTAAAAAGATGTTTTTTTTGTACCGTTATGACTATTTGTAGGGCATTCTGTGCCACGCCCTGAAAATAGGTTGGGCATGTGGGGGATATTTGTTGGCCATGGATTAGTTCCCATTAACATAATTTTGAAAATATCACTATATTCATAGTACTTTCCATTATTGTTTAGTGGGGAGTGATCCATGATAAATTAGCAAACAAACCCTTCTAACTATTCATCATTATGTAGAGTGACTATTTAAAACAGACATACAAGATTGAATATAAATATAGCAAACAAGAAATATACATATACAGACAGTCCTGTATGTATCCCTTGCATTATTCTAACTGCTGGATGCACTTTTTGTTAAGAAGATACGGATGCCTGTGATTATTTGCTCTGAAGCAGCAGAAAGAGAAAGCTAATTGCTGACATTTGGCAATGCAATAAAAGTAGTGATCTTTGCTATTCCAGAAAACTGAACTGTAAGAAGTGCTGGGACCCTGAAAATCTACTTTCTATACCCATTATGTGTATCCGCTTTGGTTACTCCCACCTTGCATTAAGCCCTGTACAAATTGGATGGAGACATCAAGTGGGCAACAAAGTGTATGCTATCACCCTTAGGTATTAAATATATATATATTGTACATTTTTACCTTTAAATTATGTTGGATATAATAATGAAAATGATGAAAAAGTGATCTGATTTCACCAAAAGTTTTTATTGAAAATGCCACCATTTTACAGCTACCTAGAATACAGCATACTTTCACTGGAATTCGCTGGCATTTACTATATCATTGCACCACTGAGTATATATCACACAGCGTATACCTCCGTATTTGTGTGGCTTTTGTACATAATGGGAGTTTTAAGGAGAAAGGAATTATATAGATTCAGAACTGTCATCATTCTGATATATCTTAAAGGCGACCCGTCACCCAAAAGAAATATTAAAAATCCTATTTTATCGCATTAGTCAAGCAAAATAAGCTTTATCTACACTATATAAATGATTTGATTCTTGTTTCCTTCAGTCTGGGAATTCAAAATTATAGCAAGCAGGCAGGAGCCATGTTGTGGACACTGTTATTAAGGCAAGCATCAAATCATCTCAGAATCTTGTTTGTGCACCAGAATGGAGGACCCAATGTCCATCCCCATGTCCTGGCTACACATTTAAACAGTGAAGAGAATGGGGGAATGTGTGGAGAGCAGTGGCATCTAGGAATTGCTGAATGGAAAGTGAAAGTAATTGTCTGCCCCCCCTCTATGCCTCTGGCATAGAGGAGGGGCAGCCAATATTTGATTGACAGCTGAGATTTAATAAAAAATAATTAAAAATAAAAATTGGATTTCATGTTTAATTTGAAAAGGACTTTTATTATACAGATTTTTGTGTCTGGGTGACAGGTCCACTTTAATTTCGGATATTTTCATTTATTTATAAGCAGATAGGACTTATATTTTTAATAGCCAGAGATGTTAACAGTTGGCAACAAATACAACAGCTTTTCTATCAGGCATACGTAGGTGTTTCTTTTGATACTGCTTGCATATGTTTAAATTTAAATATGTTCAGGACTAATTCCCCATCTTCACAAAGGGAATATAAATTGAATATATTTATAATTATTAATAATGTATCACTCCTTTTCACATGCTTAGCTAACCATTCATCTTCCCAAGGGCTTTCTGGAACAGAATCATTTTCATTGAAGTTTTGTTCAGATATAATCTAATAAATCATGGAAAATACTGCAATCTACTTGGAAAAGAGGCATAATATCATATATTTACATTCCAATACAGTGGATAAAAGGCCAGAATCAAAGGTAATCTGGCTTCTAATGGCAGTATTCAAACTGGTTGTCTGTACCTGAGTATTGTCTCATTGGGGACATGTGTCCTGCATCCTTAGGTAATGCTTGAAGCTTTTGTTACAATCTGGGTTATATTTACTGCTGGATATGCACACTAAAATATATCTTGCAAAACTGTCCCCTCAAAAGGGTGTAGTTAGAAGCACATTCTTATACTTGTAGCCATGGATCAACCGCAGTATTCATAAAAAATATCTCATGTTTATTTTATCTATTGTTAACCATTACATGATGGCAAAAAGTGCAGTTAGAAGCAAAGACAACTGACCTGTCAACCTGTATTTTTACAAATGATTTAATTTCAAAGGGATCCACATAATCCGCTAATTACTTTTGGCTGACTCAGGACCAAATCAGTGGAATCAGTTATCGCTGTAGGTGGCTATAGTTATATGTAACCCAATATGCACATAATGCACTGAAATTCTACCGTTTAATTGTGTGGGTTGGTTTGTCATGTAACTACAGTAGTTTAAAGGAGAAGGAAAGCTACTAAATCAGTTATTGTTAATAGATTAGCCACAATAGTACAAGATTTAACACTCTCTGAGAGCTCTGAGCTCAGATTATAGCAGGGAAGGAAAGAGGGGAGGGGGAGAGGAGAGGAGCGAACTGAGCATGCTCAAGCCCTAGCCCTGGAGGTTTATGCTGAAAACAGGAAGTCTGATACAGAAGCTCATGTGTACACAATAGAAGGAAATAAATCTGGTGGTTCTTTTGAAAGAGGACTCAGAGCAGCATTATTTTGATGGTCTACTGGTGTATTTATATAGATTTACCTTTGAGATAAAGATTACTTAATTTTAACCTTTCCTTCTCCTTTAAATGCACTGGTCACAACACACAAACAGATGTTTTGTAATATTTTACACATTATTTTATTAATAATTTAATGGCCCCCAGTGCATCAACAATAGGTACCAAACAAGGCACAGATCCACTTATATTGGCTACTATGGCTTGTATCCAACCTCAGTATTGTGGCCGGTACTTTTTTATACTTATGAGTGTCTAGAGTTTGTACCTTTGGAGTGCTTGTACCTCTGAATTTTTTGTTAAACTTCTGATACTGGCCTAGCCATTGATGTTCAGATTTTATTCCTTTTATGATGAACAGTCAGATGTTTTAATGCAACAATCTAAAAACTAACCATTCAGATTTAAATAGTAGGACTAAAGTAGGAAAAATAACAAATCAGACAATGTTTTGACCAAACAAAACTTTTGTCATGGAAATAGTAGTGGTAATGTGTTAGCAGATAAAAATGTTACAAGACAACTCTTTTGAAATAAAAAAATAAAGTAGTATAAAGGTGATACCTTTATTTACTAACTAATATAATCATAGCAAGCATTCAGAACATTTTAGTTCCTTTTTCAAACTGATAACAACTGTGGTGTTCTCTGGTATTTATGGGATCCATTATACGGAAACCTGTTATCCAGAAAACTCTAAATTACCGAAAAGGCTGTCTCCCATAGACTCCATTTTATCCAAATAATCCAGATTTTTAAAAATGATTTCCTTTTTCTCTGTTATAATAAAACAGTAGCTTGTACTTGATCTAAACAAATATATAATTCATCCTTATTGGAAGCAAAACCAGCCTATTGGGTTTATTCAATGTTTACATGATTTTCTAGTATGGAAATTTAAGGAAGGTGATCTTAAATTATTAACCTAAAATTCACTTCACAGAGAGGGGGCAGTATAGATTACTAGTATTAATTCAGTTAAATAAAGAAAGGAAAGTACAAACCCCCACACTCTCCAATGGTATCTGTTCCGTATCGTTTTAGATTCCCCAAATGTTATGTACCAACAATTAGATAAATGATTAATTAATCATTTATTACTATATTTCCACAGAGTTTACTTAAAGGAAGTAATAAGTGCTAGTGCATTGATAAAACGTATTAAAGATGTACTAAAGTTTAAATTAAATAGGTACCAAAAGGAGAACAGACAATTAAAGGAGAAGGAAAGGCAGAATACACTTGGGGTGCCAAACTGATGTGCCTCAAACCCGGGGCCAGTGCTCCTATCAGGCAAAATCTGCACCGGTCCTGGGTTATAGAAGTGAGCACCACGCAGATCACTACTTCCTTCTTAGCGCTGATGTGCCTTTCCCTGGACTGATGCATGCGCATTAGAACGAAAAAGCTGTTAAAGTTTTTTTTCGTTCTAACGCGCATCACCACGAAGAAGGAAGTAGTGATCTGCGTGGTGCTCGCTTCTATAAACCGGGGCCGGTGCAGATTGCGCATTATAATGGAGTCTATGGTAGACAGCCATTCCGTAATTTGGAGCTTTCTGGATAAAGGGTTTCCGAATAAGGGATCCCATACCAGTACTAATATTTATGCTGTGTAATAAAACACTTAATTAATCATTTATCACTATATTTCCACAAAGTTTACTTAGAGAAAGTAATAAAGTGCTAGTGCATTAATAAAACTATTAAAAATGCACAGTTTAAATTAAATAGGTACCATAAGGAGAATAGACAGTTAATCAGCTTGATTACAAGGTTTGGTCTAATAATATTTAAAAGTGCAGTCTCAGACTGCCTAATGGTGAATAACAAAGGTTTTTAACCAATAAAATAAAAATATTCGTCCTAAAAGCAGTCTTAGACTGCCTAAAATTCCCAAAAGTTATATCAAATTAGAAAAACAATTATATTGGTGTTAAAAAAGATAGCTATTTGTTAGTGTACACATTTAGTTAGCAAAGTGCTGGTGCCAAGGCAAATGCAGTTTCACACTGCCTATAATTGGTTAATTAGTGAATCAATTCACCTAATAATGCTGAATAAGTTGCAGTCTCAAGCTGCCTAATAGTGCTAAACTAATTGCAGTCTCAGACTGTCTATAAGTTAAATAAATATTGATTAAAGTGCTTGTGCTAATAATTTAATGTATGAGAAGTGAATTAATAAGGCATTTAGAAATGCAAAGTTGGAAAAGGTAAATAGAGAAGAGGTGGAGAAGTCCCAAAAACTGCTAAAGATTTGTTTCTAGGCCCTGGGACCCCACACATAGAGAAAGTGGTACACTGAGGACTGACTGTGGTCATAAAAATTTCTATCTGAGTTGGAGAACTAAGCTTCCTAAGAATGAAGAGTTTAAATGCTGTTTTGAAAGGCTCAATTCATGGTATGGATCAAAAGTTCTTTAAATTCTAAAAACAAAATAGTAAAGGAAAGCTCTGCTGACGCATTTCTATGAAAAGCTTTCTCAAGGCAAATGAGATTGAAATTATTTTCTAGTAGACTTAAGGTATTAAGATCCAAATTTCAGAAATATTCTTTATCCAGAAAACCCCAGGTCCCAAGCATTCTGTATAACAGGTCCCATACCTGTACAACATTCAACTCAAAGATCAAATGACCAACAAAAAGGAATATCAGACTGTGTGTAAGATGTTAAAGTCCTTTATGGGGGGATCTCCAAGAGACAAGCATATATATGGTACAAGATAATGTGGGTCAAAGAGGCTGAATTTAAATTAGGGCTGAATTAATGGAGTGTGGAATAAAAGGAATTTCATATGATCTCTTAGTTCAGATCCACATGTTTGTATTTCTGACCCGGTGCAGGTCATTCTTAGTCCACTTAATTATCCCTAAATCCAAGGCCCAGGCTTAGTCCCTTCTGCAGAGAATTGAAAGCTTACTTTTCTTTTGTTATCTGCTACAAAATTGCCCTTAAAGGACAAGGAAAGTGTAAAACAGAATAAGGCTAGAAATGCTGTATTTTGTAAACTAAACATAAACATGAACTTACTGCACTACAAGCCTAATCAAACAAATGATTTATGCTTTCAAAGTTGGCCACAGGGGGCTGTCATCTTGTAACTTTGTTATACATCTTTGCCTGACACTGGCACTGCACATGCTCAGTATGGTCTGGGCTTCTTAGGGATCGTCATAAATTATCAAAAAACAAAGCTGCTTGAGTTCTGCATGGCTGGTAAGTAAGGCAGGGGCTCCCCCTGCTGTTCATAAGTATAATTGTTTCCCTGCCAGAACTTAGGGACCGTCTGAATTTCACTGCATACAGTCAGGTTTCTTAAAAAAACGGTACACATTTTTAAATTAAAGTATATCGGATATAGATTTCTTTTTCATTAAAGAAAGTAAAAATGGGATTTTATTTCTTTGCCTTTCCTTGCCCTTTAAGAACCAAAATTCTTAAATCTTTTATGGAGTGATGAGGGCCATTAGTGACAGCCCAATATTACTTAGATGTCGCCAGATCTTAAAGCGAGGGACCAAAGTTCTAGGCAGACAAGAGAACCATAACGTGTGACTGAAGGGAACGGGGAAAGTGAAAGTATAGTCGTAGAATGGTACAATCAATCAGCGCAGTACAGGATCAGGAACCAGGAGCGTAGCCAGGAAAGACAGGACAGGGTCAAGACCAAATAGATAGCACAGTACAGAATCAGGATCCGGAAGAGGTGAAATACAGGCAAAGGTCATTCCAGGCTGTGATACAGTGCTGGTCAAGGACAGGAGAGGGTCAAGGAATAGTAGGACAGACAAGAAGGGCACCCAGGAATAGACCTACGTTCAGCAGTCACAAACTCAATGGCTCCTTTAAATATTTGAATTTCACGCCAGCACAATGATGTCACTCGTCACAATTGGTATAAAGAAATGCACACAAGCAGCACGCGTTAAAGTGGACCCGTCACCCAGACACAGAAATCTGTATAATAAAAGTATTTTCAAATTAAACATGAAATCCAATTTCAAATTTTTATTTGAAGCATTCATAGCTGTTTTAAGCTTATTTAAAAATCTCAGCTGTCAATCAAATATTGTCTGCCACTCCTCTATGCCTTAGGCATAGAGGCGGGGCAGATAATTACTTTCACTTTCCATTCAGCACTTCCTAGATGCCACTGCTCCCCACACATTCCCCCAGTTCTCTTAACCATTTAATTGTGTAGCCAGGACATGGGGATAGACATTGGGTCCCCCATTCTGGTGCACAAACAAGATTCTGAGATGATACAAGGCTTGCCTTAATAACAGTGTCCACAAAATGGCTCCTGCCTGCTTGCTAGAATTATGAATTCCCAGACTGAAGGAAACAAGATAAAAATAATTTATATAGTGTAATTAATGTTCATTTTGCTTGACTTTGATTTTGAATATTTTTTTGGGGTGACTGGTCCACTTTAAACAGGAGGCGGCATGCATATGAAGGAATGGCGCGCAGAGGAGGAGGCGTGCGTCTCCCCAGTGTGTGTAGCAGGCGTCCCCACAGTCCCATTAAACTACCACTTGTATGTATGCATGTATGTATATTTTTATTTGTATAGCACTCCTTGAGGGCAAAGCACTGTACAGCAACAATAAATTAGTAGTAACAAACAAGGTATCGCTGCATTAATAAGTAACAATAAGTGCATTATTATAAATACAGTTCGCATAAATATAAAATATAATTACACAGTGTCGAGGAGACAAAAGGATGGAGGACCCTAGCCCGTGGAGCTTACAGTCTAAATACCACTTCAGTTAATGTTTGTGCATGTTCAGTTCAGACTAACAAAAAATGTATTGTCATCTGGACTAGAGGCACAGTTTGTTGAATAGACCTAATTTAGAGATTCTAATCTTCTGTTGTTTGTCATATGTGTATTTTTGTATATATTGGCTTTCCAACAATGTTTGCTTTTCAGCTTAAAATAATTCTGCTCTATATAACATATTTTTGTGTGTCATAAATATGGCTGCCACCTTATCACTTTAAAACAAAACACTTTCGGCTCATAGATCTGAACCCGCTGTATTGGCACACGGGTGTCAGTTGCAAGTCGCAAAAGAATATCTGTATGGATGCAAGCACCTTTAAATATATCTTTCAAGCTCAATTTGGTTTTGTATTTACATAATTTTATTTACATAATTTGTTTTGACAAATCTACCAAATGTGTATTTGCCTCTTATTCATCCAGTAAATGTCACAATGAAAAAAATGCCTGGAAAAATAACATACAAAGAAAAACCTTTTCTGGCCTAAAACAGAATTCCTTCTCACCCCCTAACTTCAGATGTTCTAAACAAAGGAGGACAAAGGAATGCAGTGATCCCATGATCACATGGCTACAAGCTAGAAAACAAAATTATTACATCAGCTAGAACTAGCACATATATATAAGCATATATATATATATATATATATATATATATAGTCCAGGTGTGTATCCGCACTCTATCCCGTCCACGTGGGTGCTACATCGAAATTATGGTAAATAGTAAAGAAGAAGATGAGCACTCCAATATCACTGGTCAAACATTTATTCCACTGTGCATTCCAACGTTTCGGTCCACATTTGGACCTTTATCACTTTCACTTTTATTAAAGATGAAAAAGAAGAAACGGATAAAAACCCCAAGGTCCCTTACTAATTGTAACTTATTAACTTGGATCACCTTAATACAGTTTAATTGAAATCAACTGTTCACTCATGTCATTTCAACATGTGAACCATTGTGATTGCGTATAGATTATCAATTGAATTATTATCATATCCAACGAATCCGTGAATCTAAATATACTGGAGATTAGTCCTCTAATTAGTTGATTACTTCTGACATATGATTATAATCCCATACCCTGTGTAAATTAATTAGGTTAGATACTCAATTAATTGATCACAATTCTCAGATTAATTAAATTACTAAGTAATTATGAACTAAATTCAACACACCCCTTAATTCATCCAAATACCTACTTTCAATACATTTCAATAACCGATAAATTCATTTCAATTAATCATAAAAAAATTATATAAAAATTCATAGAATATTGGGTATAGGTGTTGATTAGTCAATTACAACACCAAATTCTTTCAAGAGTTCTAATCAATTCCTGAATTTAAAAGTACACCAATTGTGAAGTTAAATTAAAAACACTAGGACAATTCACATAAATATTATATAAGATACTACTAAGTATTTAGTTTTCTTTACAAAAATACCAAATGTGATTTTTTTTTTCTTTACATTTTCATGGCACCACTTTCTAAGGGCCCTTACACACAGGTTTTTTTACCTGCGCTCCCCTGCGTTCTGTTTTTGTGCGTTCACCGGCAGGGTATAGACGCCCTCAATTATTTTCAATGGGGCTGTACTCACACGAACGCATGTAGGCTCCAAACGCAGGAAAAATGCAGCATGTTGCGTCTGAACCCGCGTTCGGCGCTTACACACGTCTCGTGGGTACAACCTCATTGAAAAGAATGAGGCGCGTCTAGACCCGCGCTTCCCTGCAGCTGAACACAGCCAAACGTAACGCAGGGGAGCGCAGGTCCAAAACGCCCGTGTGTAAGAGCCCTAATAGCCCCTGTTGCTTTTATTCATTATGTTGTAACCTGTGATCTTGCTAACAGTTGCAATAGAGATTGAGGGCATTTGGCAAACAATGAATGATGCGATTCCAAATACATATATTTGGATGTTGGCAGGCTGGCAGGATATAAAGTACAGTCAGTCTTAAATTAAGTTGGAAATTACAGGCTCACTCAGCAATACTTTCTGACAAAGCTCCAGACAGGTTCACTGCACATAAATAAGCATAATCGCTGCAAGAATTTGAGGCAGCACATAGAAAGTTGCATACCATGCGCTGCCTTTAGTTGTTTAAATGTTAGCCAGCACCCATTCCTTACATGAGTGTTAACATACACAGGCACCGCACTATTTATATTACTTTTGTGTAGCACAAGCCTCCCACAGCTTTTTCATATTTTATTCTGTATGCTTTCAGAATAGTTTATAGTGTATTTCTCAAACCCCTGCCAAATGATGTAACATTAGAAATGTAACATGCCCCTGTTTAATGACATGAGTGAGCTGCTGACAGAAATGTTAATCCCAGGGGCTCAGTAATTCATGGCTTGTGCTCAGAAACAAAAGGATCATCTTGACTTAAGGAACAGCAAAAAAGAACGGAAACTGGTTTCTTCTGCCTTTTGTGCAGTGTGTCTTTAGTTAAAGTTCAACTCTCTTTTATTCGGCCTTCCTCTCCAGTCCATAATGAACACTGCTGCTAGGTTTATACACCTCAGCAACCGCTCTTCCTTTGCCATACCATTCTGCCAATCCCTGCACTGGCTTCCACTCCTCAACAGAATTAAATTCAAATTAATGACCCTGACATTCAAAGCACTTCATAACTCTGCCCCTCCCTACATCTCTGAACTAATCTCCATATACTCACCCAACCGCTTACTACGCTCCTCTACTGACCTGCTACTCAACTCTTCTCTCATTACCTCCTCACATGCTCGCATTCAAGACTTTGCAAGAGCTGCTCCCCACCTCTGGAATTCTCTCCCATGGTCTGTCCGACTTTCTCCCAATCTTTCAGCTTTCAAAAAATCTCTTAAAACCCACTTTTTTAGAGAAGCCTACCCGCACTGTTAACTACTCAATGCAATACCGCTTACATTACTACATCTCTCAACCACTTTATTCTGATCTTGCCCTCTCCCACAACTTGTGTATCACTCCCTTCCCTTTAGCTTTTTCTGTACAGGGCCTTCCTCACCTCCTGTACCAGTATTTATTGTGATATATGTAACTCCATAATTATTGTGATGTATGTAACTCCTTATGTTCTATGTATGTAATTCATGTGATTTAGTTGTATAATCACACTCACTTTACAGTGCTACGAAATAAGTTTGCGCTATAGAAATACATGTTAATAATAATAATAAAATCTCTTTTTGTAGGAAAGTATTTCTTGTAAAGTAGCATGTAAATAAAGCTTCTTACTTATGTTCCCAAGGAGCCTCTCCGAGAGCCAACTGGGAAGTATCTTTGCTGTATATTGACCTTTAAGTTCACATGCAGGAAAGCTCATCTGGGTACCATCAAACTGATTAACTACTCGCCTCACACTTAGTGAACACTGTAGCAGCTGAAGCTTGTGCTGAAGGCTCATCTCTATATTACAGCAGGGAAACAGCAAGGTGACTGAAGGGGAATGTAATATAAGACGGTAATGCAAAAACTATTCACAATGCGAAAAGTTAAGCCTTTGCGCGGACAAATTTTGCTTTGCGCAAATGTAATATACCTTTTGCGAACCTGGAAACTGTTTAGTCTGTCGCCAGCTTTTATCGGCCCGTGCATGGCCACCTTAAGGCTGTAAATGCTGTATTTTGTATACTAAACATAAACATGAAGTTACTGCACCACAAGCCTAATCAAACAAATGATTTATGCTTTTAAAGTTGGCCACAGGGGGCTGTCATCTTGTAACTTTGTTATACATATTTGCAAGACTAGACTACATACACATGCTCAGTGTGGTCTGGGCTTCTTAGGGATCGTCATAAATGATCAAAAAGCAAAGTTGCTTAAGTTCTGCATGGCTGGTAAATAAGGTAGGGTCCAAACAAGGCCTGAAACATAGTTGTTGTCCAGATTGTTGCCATGTGTTTTGACACAAAACAGTGCTGTTCTTCAAATATTCTACAGTATGTGAATGGATGGTGGACATTAATGGTACTTGCACTGGGAAATCTTCTTTGAATACAAGGTATAGTAGAGATGAATCGATCAAGTTCACAAGTACAGCCCCTTTGACAATAATTCAATGCATCTACTCCTGAGTTCCCCTGTGGCTGAGCAGAAGAAAACTCAACGCAGCCAAAAACGCCAGTGTGTAAGGTCCCTAAATGTCTGTCCCTAGGCACCCATGGGAAGTAGGTCCTGTCAAACTTATTCCCCATGCAACTATGTTAGATGCAACCACTTGCAACTGTAAAAATGTCTCACGTGGTAATTGGTCTTGTTATTTTGTAAGCCATTAAGAATCCTAGGCCCACTGCATTGCTTTCGGCTGTATGATTAATTTATAAAGTGCTGCCCATTACTAAGCATTAGGAAAATAAAACAACATCAACTTGTGCTCATTGTGTACTTGCCAATTGAAAGCCGATTGGAAGCCACTTTTTTCTCAACAGCAGAGTAAAAACCAAATGAACAGTGTCCAACATTCTGTGCAGCAATGTAACATGTTTCATCTATTGGGAAATAAAAGCAATTAATGTCAAGAGTGCAAGCATAATTATGACTGAATAAGTACAGTAGATCACCCATTTTACATTGATTTCAAGTGTTCCCTCATTTTACATTGCTGTTATGCAGTCCCACCTATATATTAAACACAATATATTTCCCTGCTTTTACATTTCCCCTGATCTTACACCATTTTTTTCTGGTCTCCTGAAAAACATAAAATGGGGGTTCTACTGTATAACATTACCAGTAAGCATGCATGTGTTTAACCTGTTGTTCCTTTGTTTATAGCCTGTCACTTCTTTACTTTTTTTCATGATCATTTTTCATGACCCTCAAGTATGGGTCATTAGAAAGGTGCAGTATGGTATTCTAGAGATTTCTATTGACCTCCGGCATGATAAAGGAAAAATGATTTTACTCAGCTGCCTGGTCTTACTACTTTACTTATTCTAGTCCAGAGGTGCTGTAGCAGTTAATTATATAATTAGGGTAGTCTGTTTAGTCAAGCGTGCACTTTGTTCAGAGGAAAAGTAATCAGTCTGTTTAATTACCTTTTGCATAGGGCTGAGTGGGCATTTGGGATCAGCTGAAACATTCCTATTGATTCATTAAGAGATAAAATTGACTTTATATTGCATTGTATTTATTTGTAGGGCACACAAACGGTATCCCCAAGAAGGATCTCAATAATCATGAGGTTAATGAATAAGAGATATACAGGTATGGGATCTATTAACTGGAATGCCTGGGAGTTTTCCACAAGAGGGGTCTTTCTATACTATGGATCACCATACCTTAAGGGTACTAAAAACATTTAAACATTAAAAAAACAATCGTTTCACCTTCTACATGCCACTATATGTTAGCTTAGTTACCATTAATTAATATGCAGTACTGTTTTGTTATTGCAGAGAATGATGACATCAGAGGCTGGTACAATGTCCGTGGAGTTATGCCCAGTTTTCTCAAAGTTTTGAACCCGACAGAAAGTTTTGAACAGCCCTTTGAAAAACTAAGATATCCAATTGAAAACTATATGGATAGCAACCCTATTTCTGTTTCTATTCTGCCTGATAATTAAAGGAGACCTGTCGAACAGACATGCTGTTTGATAAAAGTCCTTTTAAAATTCAACACCAAACCCACATTTTTTCCTTTTTATTAATACATCCATACCAGTTAGAAACTTGGTTAAAATTCTAAGCTGTGAATCACTTTCACTTTCCATTCTGCATTTCCTATATATCGCTGCCCTCCCTGTTCAATCCATGTTCAATGTCTAATTGTGTATCCAGGGCATGGGTATTAAGTGCCCCATTTTGGAGCATAAACAAGATTTTGGCATTATCTAAGGCAGGGTTGGGCTCAGCTAGGGTCCAAATTTCCCTAGCAACCATGCATTGATTTAGATTAGAGACTGGAATATGAATAGGAGAGTCAGAAAAAAATGGCAAATAAATAAAAAAAAAACTATAAAAAATAATAATGAAGACCAATTGAAAAGTTGTTGGACATTCTATAACATACTAGATTAACTTAAATGAGAATAACATAATGATTATGTGCATTCAGTATATCATTTTTTTCTTTGATCTCACAGGTTTTTAAACCTGGGATTCAGGTTTTAAAACCAGTACCAAATCTGAACATTTCTGTTGTTCAGGTTGAAGAAGAACATTGGAAAAGTTCCTACAATATGTCTTTCTTGGTTCATAGATGAACGGACCCAAATCTTCCACTATGGCAGTAAAATATAAATGAATATAATATATATCAACATATAAGGTGTTACCAGAAGCCAAATACATTTTTAACAGCTATTCTTACTTTGTATTACTTTTTACTTTATATTGAGGGTATATTTTTTATTGAGTATTAGTGTTGCCATTTCCCCAGACACAAGTTCTTTGCACACCTTAATGATCTTGAACTAGGGTCCAGGGCAAAACTAATGAGCCAAAGTTTGTTTTAATTTGTCTTCACAGGTGATTATCCCCCATAAATACTTCTGGGATTCCCATTCATTGGCTACCATGTTTTCTTTCATAACATGGTGATGACCTTCAATTTGATCAATACAACTGGTTGATGGTTTAAGACCAGAGCTGATGTAGGTACAGATATAAATGTTCATCAAGTGGCATTTACTTTAGAATTGTTATAACTAACTAAATGAAGCTGTTCAATTGTTTTACATATACACTGGCAAAATGTATTACCCACCATAGATAACAGGCGCTGTGTTATGGATACTAAAGTAGCTAAACATATTTTTTTGGTTGTCTGGTTTTCTTCTGAGATCTCTGTAGTGCATTTAGTAATAGGCAGTGTCGGACAGGACCACTGGCATACCAGGAAAACTCTTGTGGGCCCAGGTGTCAGTGAGCCCTCATGCTGCTAAACATTTGGTCTATTTCATGGCCATTCCCTATTTCTGAGAGTCTAAATACTGTAGATACAATAATAGATTATAGTATGTAAAGAAAAGAAAACAGGAGAATAGAGGTTGAGTTAGAAGAAGAAGAATAATAGTACTGAGAGTGGGTTCTAAGGTATTTAGGTGGGCCCCTAGTGTCCCAGTCCAACACTGGTAAAAAAGAAAAAACTTTTGAATCTGCTTTTCCTGCTAGCTTATAAAGATATTTATGATAATAGCATGAGCCATAGGACAGAGAGCAGAAGTCAGGAATCCCATTGCCTCCTTTCCTTGCTACCTCCTTTGTTTTGGGGCAAAAGTATAATCTTTAGGAATGCTACAAATTCAGTTGAATACCAAATCTTCCACATTT
>CM044440.1:90134294-90179655 GCA_024363595.1 Xenopus borealis
ATGGAAACTTGTACTTTGTTAAGAGAACAACTTCAGACTTAGCTTGTTTTGATATATTTTATCCAAGGCAAACTTTTGCAGTATACATTTCAATCCACAAACCCAGCAATAACAGTTCAATCACTCCCCTTTTTAAGGAATAGGAAGATGAAACTTTCTGTACATCTGCAGATTTTATATTCCCTGGCAATACAATCAGCCTATGTACTTTACTTGCAAAGATTCATGGTGCTTTTGGGAAGACAGGAGATTTATATTCAGTAAAAAATACAAGCTACAATACAATATTTGGGATGCAGCCCAAGCCTATATAAGCAAACATTAATATGGGATGTTGTTTATAATTTTGGAAGAAATGTATTCTCTCAGGTGACAACAGGGCATTTTTCAAATTGGATTCCTGTTCTAAACAATCACAGATCAGCTGTATGACTTTCACTTGCCATATAAGGATATAGGATATTGTTCTAGGATCAGTGTATTATACCAGCAAAGCCATTTTTTATGTTCTTGTTTAAATGCTTGGAAATATAACACCATAAACAGGTTATTTCCTATAATGTGAGGCTGTTTTACCATAGTAGTGCCCAGACCAGTGGTGGTGGTAGGTATGGGGAAGTGCCTATACTCTCTCGGGTGCTGTGGTCTTGGCAATCTCTTGGCCCATACTTTACTAATGCGAGGTCTACTTTTAGTCATGATTTCCCAATATGATCCAAATCCATAAAAGCTGTGTTAGCCTGAAATTGACTACTGCCTGGTCTTGGCTTTTCTTTGCGTCCTGAGTTGGTGTCGCACTCACACTCAAAGTTTTTGACCCTGGCCTGTAACTAAATTGGTCGGCAATTGCCTGTCTGATATTGACCCTGCCTGTTCATGCCTCACTGACTGCTCCCCCATCCTTATAAGCTTGGTTCCCTTGCCTGCTCAGAACTCTCTTTGGTCCTCTCACATTAAGTCCTGGCGGCATCTGAGTAGCTGAGGGCAAATCCCAAAGCCAAAGGCAGCTGCTGTAGGCAGAAGACCGTGACCAGGTCCTTGGAGTTAGTTCAGCGTTTGGAATTCCTAACATCAGGACTGCCCATACTTTACTAATGCAAGGTCTACTTTTAGTCATGATTTCCCAATATGATCCAAATCCATAAAAGCTGTGTTAGCATTCAATGTGAGATTTGACATGAAGTCTAGGAACTCTATATCTGTAAGCTTGAGGGGCCCGGAGCAAATGTCTGAATTGTAAAAGTCAGAAAACTGCTCTAAATACATTTCACTTGCAGCATTCTTTTTGAATCTGACACAGAAAATAAGATTGTCAGAATTATAGAAGGGATCTTGGCAATCATCTCATATTGTGTACAAACCGCATTGTGTCCGCAGGGTATAAGCAATCAGTATATTGTTTCTCATCTACATCCTTGATCTATCATAGTAAGGAAATTGTGTATGCTCTGTTACGGTATTGCTTCTAGCGCATATCTGATTAACAATATTTATATACCACATTTCAGGGACCCTATTTTTGGAAAGAAAGGACATACACAAGAAGGCATTTTCCCACAATTAAGCTGGACTGCCACATGTAAAGTATTTTACATGCAGTGATCTGACAGAATTTCTGTGGGTGACAAATCTCCTCACCGCCATGACCCTTTAGAATTGTATATGATGACCAGTTGTGAGCTAATTAGTGATAATTAAGTGGTTTAGGAATTTATCTCATGATAATTTCTGCCCAACCCACTCTCTAGGTCTGACACTGTTAATGTTCTGACAAGGAGATACAGAGTATTTATATATGGTTTGTGACAGATATGCTCATTAAGTACAAATTAAACCAAATTTCATTATCGGCATGTCTAGTGGTCTTAAGTACTACTTTTCTGTCACCTTCTATCCTTCCAAAGCTCTTACTCATATAAAATAACTGTCACATTACTTGAGTATGTATTTTATCATTTGCCAGTTAATTGGCAATTTCAACAGCCTTTCTGTAATCCTTCTTCCCCCTTTGCTTTTCAGAGGACAGTCTGTGAGTGATGTCTTCGAGTAACTGTACTGTACAATACATGATTTTTTCATATTTCACAAACACCCTCAGCACAGTCCATTCCAGTCCCTGGGTGTTTTCAAAAGAGGGTGTTTTTCTATGAAGAACTGACTCCCAGAAATGTAAAGACTGCTTACAACTGCTATTGCACTTACAAATAACTTTTTTTTTTTTACAAATATCCATTGAAAATAGTAAATTGATGTATTTTAACATTTTGATACAGGTAACAAGAACACATCATAAAGGTAACAGTAACACAGTTTAATAGCATTTCAACATCTTGCAGTGTTTCCCCCAAGTCACCATACTTAGTGGCTTTCTCACTAAGAGGCTGCTGCCCCTCCAGGGATACCAGCCTCTGCCTGTCTCACCAGTTACTTGGCCATGGCTCGGCTCCTTTCAGTTCTAAACACAGTCAGAGAGAGAGAGCTTCCTATCATTTTCCCTACTATTAAATACCTTACCACAGGACAGCCTTCCTGTGGAAAGTGGGCTCAGTATGCGAACTAGACCAGTGAAATGGATTGTCTGGCTTGCCTGTTTCTTCCAAAACACTATAGCTTCCAGGGCCAGACAAAATCCTCGAAACAGAGAAATCATTCTCTGTTTAGTAATGTTCAATTAGGGAGAAATTAAAGGCAAAAAGCACCTCCTGAAATGTTTTTTTGATCACTCTACCACACCACCTATAGCACCCATTTAGCCAGAAGCATTTTATAGTCACCTATGTAAATGAACTTTTAATTAACAATGTTGGAGAGAGTGATAGGCACTGAATAGAAAGATGAGTAATAAAAAGTAGCAATAGCAATAAATATGTAGCCTTACAGAGCTTTTGTTTTTAGATGGAGTAAGTGACCCCCATTTAAAACCTGGATAGAGTCAGAAGAAGGTGGCAAATGATTCTAAAACTTTAAAACATAAAAACTGAAGGCAATTTGAAAATTTTCTTAGAACTGGCCATTCTATAACATACTAAATGTTAACTTAAAGCTGAACCTCCCCTTTAAAAGCAAACATCCTATTGGTTGCTATAGGTTACTGCCCCTCAGCAAGCTTAGTTTCTAAAAGACCCTTTAATTACAAATAGGGGTGCATGTTATGTTCATCACTCCTTGATGTCAGGCACTAATCTTTCATGCAATTTTTAGTGTCTCTGCATGTAGATGTTTTCCTGTTACTTCTGATGCCTCTCATCATTCTCAGCCTGATGTAGAATTAATATATTATAATGGCTAACTTAATAGAAATGATCACAAAGCAAACTTTCAAGACTCTAAAGGGCAAATTCGCTAAAGAGTGCAAATTTGCCAGAGATGGCTTTGCAGCCATCACAACACTTTGCCAGGCATAGATTAGCTGGGACAACGCTAATTCACTAAAGTTTGAAGTTGCGTCCAGGGGGCTGAACGCTGGATTATTTTGTCTAGCATTACCTAGCATTATTATCAAAGCGAAGCAGCGCTACTGTTCAATTCTGCCTAGCACAACTTCACATGAGGCTAATTTGCATACAGCGGGCAATTTAAAGTGGAATGGAGCTATTTATGTTACATGGTGCATCTAATACATTACATTTACATTGATAACTAGAAATGCCAAGGGAACCTTAATAAAGTCAATAGAGTTGTTTTAATGCCCTACACATAAGCCCACAGTTAAATAATGTGCCATATGGTAGAAAATGTATGGGTACCCGAAAATGTTTTTTTATTCCTTATGCAGCCTAACACCCTAAAAAACTGTGGTGTTTTTTAAATGTAACAAAATGTTTATGTGAATAACTTTTGAAAATGCACAAATAAATGTTTTTTAGTGTGAAGCTGTGCACATTTATAATTCATATTTAGTCACTTTGTCCTCTAGTGAATCTGCCCCTAAGGCTCTTTCTTCAGATTTCTGATTCAGGAATCACATTTATGCAAAATGGCAAGAATTCTGAGCTACTGAGCAACTGGCTAACATAGTACTTATGCGCTTTAAAACATTAATCGGTTCAACAAGAAGCTAATAATGCAGAGAGCACAGGTTAAACTGACTCATGCAGCCACTTACACCACTTAAATTACATTTCCAATAAAGTAGTAGGAACCATTTACATTTGTATTACTACAGTTATAAATCCCATGAATCAGCTCCCAGGCTGACCTACTGGCACCTTCTACCCAAGCCATTGAGATTCAATAAAAAGCAGAACATAGTGTGACCTCACTTCAAATGTTCCAAACTAAATTTTATGGAAGGAAAAATACAAAGACACGCAGGTTCACTAAAATAGCAGGTACCTGACACGCTAACATGTGAGACCAACAAAACTGTAATCCAACAAAACTGTAGTCTTTATTAAAAGGATTCTATCTTACAAGAGAATACATTACATAGTAGCGATGTTTTATAGCTTTATATATATTTAATTCACAATGCAGTATTTCACAATATTTATGGTTTATCATGTGAAAACTTGTGGGTCAGATTCAATTTGAGGAGAAACGTGTTTCTTCTAATTCAGATCCAGTTTTTCCCCATAGAATCTATGTTATAAAGAGTGAGATATATTTTTCTCATTTAATTGTATCTGGCTCAAGATATATTGTATGCGTTTTATAATTATGCCAGTGCATGAACATGAGCAGATTCAAGCTGTTTCTCCAACTTTTTTTTATTTCCCCTTACACCATTCTGATAATCAGTAAGTTCTTTTTACCCATGGTACATTGTGTTTGAAATGTAATGAAACAGTGACATAGTCTAGAGTCTTGCGCGGGTCAATTTTTTGCCCGTGCCTGCAACCTGCAATCTGCAACCCGGACCCGCGACCCACGTTCTTACCCGCTTGGACCTGCTAGTACCTTATCCTCAACCCGGATAGCAACCCTCTGCCAATCAAGAATCAGGAAGTGCTTTCATGCTGCATATCAAGAATCAGGAAGTGCTGTCATAGTAACCGGACATGACATCCTCAGAAGTAGGCATGGTCAGAAAAATGAGTAAAAATTACTATTGAAAAGACCCGCGGCCCGACCCCCAAGACTGCTGGCCCGTGTCTATACCCGCAACCGGCAGGGTACCACAGGTTGTTGCAGGTACCCGACCCACTACAGGACTCTAACATAGTCTTGTGAGAATTGCTGGTGCCATTTTATCCATGTGTGATGTTCACTACGTTCCCATACTCATATGTTCCAGCCAACATCATAAAATTCTACATTGTCTGCCATTGTTACGTGGCCCATCAAAAATGATTGGTGTGCTAGCATTTGACCAGTGCAATGCCTTCCATTACGAATGAATTGTTGTCATAATTACTATGTTGAGAGGATTTTGAAAACTGCACTGTGGCATTAGCCTACATGGGGGATATATTCTGATAAGAAGCCTTGAAACTGATGCCTACATTTTACAAGCAGTTCATTTCTGCTTTAGCTGATATAATCCCTGTATTTTTGTTCTACTTGGCAATAAGCAAAAAGATGACTTTTTGTGATAACTCATGGGAAAAGAAATGTATTCATTTTCTTGAAATCAAGTCTAGATGTATAGTCTGGCCTTGAAAATTTAAATGCTGACCCACTTGCTGCATTGTTATCATTTATCATTGTGTGAGGGTTGCTGTTACCTTCCTTAACAAAGAGAGAAGCAAAAAAATGTACAAATGGCCTATTCACTCCTATGTGAAGACTGACATGTTTGTTGTCTGTTTTACACTGCGTTAGAGTAGGAATGCCCTGCTTATTAAGGGGCATTGCCCAGTTCATGCAGGGACCCCTTTCTCAATAAAGGCTGCATGTAAGGAATGCCCACCTTCTCCAGAAACAGCTTCTCCTCAGACTATAAGGCTTGCACACATAGTCCCACAGCAAAAGGCATCTGTATAAAAAAATTAATAAAGACACTGAAGTGTCAAACTAAAGACCAATATGGTGAGCCCAATCAACAACAGATGGAGAAGATATACTCTCCAATGATTTCTCGACTTTCGACTATAATTGCACTTGACATGATATCAGGAAATCATCTTACTTCTCAGTCACTTGTTAGTTTCTATATAGGGACATGAAGGAATTACTCCTCCCAGATGAAAAGCAAGTTGGAGGTGGAAGTAATATGTGATTCTGAATCAAAAATTAAAAATGTGGCCATCCAGGCAAGCCTCCTGTTTAAAGATACACAATTATGACTATATCGTTCTGAAGTAAAAACTTGTACCTTAATGAGATCTATCTAATCTATCTTATCTATGTTTATCTATCTATCATCATCATTATCTATCTATCTATCTATCTATCTATCTATCTATCTATCTATCTATCTATCTATCTATCTATCTACATAATCTATCTATCTATCTATCTATCTATCTATCTATCTATCTATCTATCTATCATCATCATCATCATCTATTTATTTATCTATGTATCATTATTATCTATAATCTATCTATCTATCTATCTATCTATCTATCTATCATCATCATTATCTATCTATCTATCTATCTATCATCATCATTATCTATCTATCTATAATTAAAAACTGAATGGCTGATTTTAGCTGTAGAAAGATTTGTAAAAGAATGTAATTTGAAGGACCACTATACACAGTTTGAGACTTCGGCTTCCAGGGCTGCCACATCAGGGACGGGCACACACACACCTGCTCCAGGCCCCACCTCCACCAACTTTAGGGCCCCCAACCCCCCCTCCACTAACTAACGTCACTGCCACAAGTGACTCTCCTCCTCCACCCCTGACCAGCATGTACCTGCTTTTTGGTTGGGGCAGGGAGAGATCAGCAAGTACAGAGCAAGTGAAAATGGATCTGATCCAGGTTTTTTCCCAGTGTTCCACTATACAAAGTACAATAATATAATATATAATATTTTAGGGTATAGTATCCCTTAAAATCAAATGAACAGAAAGTGGTGAGTTTTTCTGTAGTAAACTCTAATCTCAAATTTTGATAATTCCGTCTCTTAATATACAATAAAATGAGAATATAGCAACCATAAAAAACCCCAAAGGTGTGAAAAGTAACTATATTTTACATATTCAGTGGTCAGATGAATTGATTTTCTAGAATGGAGATACAATGATGAGTGTATCAAATGACAGTAACGACTGGGAGCTGCACTGGGTATGCTTAATAATGAAAACATTTTGCTTTGAACACAGCTAATTTCCAAAGTGACATTAACAATAACAATGTTCTATTATTGCAATAATATTTATAATCCATAACAGAAATATTCCCCAATGTAAAAAAAGCAATTATATTTATATACATCTATATTAATATATTCAAAGCCTTATTAATGGGAAGCTGGTAAATTCAAGCCCACATTATGAATAGCATCCAAGGCTCAGTTTTCTTTATCATTATTTCCCCTTAATGGCTAATTCCTTTTATACTATAAACAAAATTAGTTCTTTAAAGTGTTTTCTTTATTAACTTTTCTATGACAGAATTACAGTGCTGGTGAACATGAACCTAACCTACCATTCTTTCTTTAATTAACTATATATTATACATTGAAATAATGTGAATTATGCGTCATAATGTTTTAATCAGGATGAACATGTCACAGGCAATAGTGTCAAAGGGAAATCTTTTTTGTTTTCTGTCATCCAACCCAATGTTAATAATGAGAATATGAGTGGGAGGTTGGACCTTAAATTATGTGGGTGTTGAGGCTGAAACCTCTATTTAACATGCTATATATGCTGTAAAGTGAAGCCACGAAAACAGGAGCTGATTGTGGTCCTTGAAATGGCACAAATGTTACATTCTGCTTTTGGTATTCAAATGTCTATTTTTATTCATGAACCTCTAAAAGTTTCAGATTTTCAGATTTTATTCTCTAGTAATTTTTAATGCATCCTTCAGCTGGTGTTTTTTTTTTGTGCTTTTTAGATTCGGATTGTTTTATAAATTTCCATGCCTTTGCTATTTTAGAGAAAATTAGTTTATTCATTGTTTCAAAAAACTCTAAAACCACTAAAATGAGACAGTTGATAGATGGTATAACTGAAAAGAAGGTCCGCACACACAATCTTTAGCAGTTGGGGAGTGTGCCCCTTTTATTCATGCCACCATAATATCAACGTTTTGGGGGGTAATACCTCCCTTCTTCAGGATACAATCAAACAGTGCACAGTGTTGCTTTATACCCCTCAGCCCCTCCCATCCCACCAGGACCCCTCCTCATTAGTGAAACCATTAGTTCAATTAGTCCAATATAGTCCAATATACATCTGTGTGAATAATAATTATATATTTATATTCTACTCACTGCCCATGGTTGCGACTATTATATCTCAAAAATGGGGTACCATAGTGATTCTTATCTGTGAAGGAAAAAAGGTTCAATGAAATAATCATTTAAAAAGTGTTTAAATATCTAAAACCTCTAATAACACTTTTAAATGATTATTTTATTGAACCTTTTTAGGGGACCTTGCCGGGTCGACGGTGGACCAGCACCACTACTGCAGGTAAGTGGAAGGAAGGTTGATAGATGGGCCATACATGATGAACTGTAGTGCTCTAGTACCATATTTATAAAATTCTGCACAAGAATAAACAGTGATTATTCATTCCAGCACACCATTTATATATGCATATTTTACAATAGGGGATATTATTAGTGACCTGCAATTATGTATGTAAAACTCTATTTATATAGCGCTACTGAAATACACATTGTTATAATATTTTTATTTATATATTATTTATAATATAGAAAGGTACACACCGGGAGGGAAAACATAATAAATCAGTATACATACAGGGATTTAGGGGACAACTTGTTAACAATCTAACTGCGATTTTTTTTCATGAATTTGTGGTTTTCCTATATTTCTTAAAGGAGAACTAAACCCTTAAGATAAATATGGTTCAAATTCCATATTTTATATTCTGAACTTATACAAAGCATCCATTTTAGCACCATGCTATTAACTCCCTGCCATGCTTTGCAAGCTCATGTCTAAAATGTTCCTGCTTTAGTTGTTGCATTAGCAGAGAAAGAACTGGTTGTGTTGTTGTTTTGCATTGCATTTATTGGGTGCCATTAGTTACCGCATGCGTTTGTGGATATGGCACAGACATGCAATTACTGGTACGACCCTTGGCTATACATAAGTCAGTTTAGATGCACACTTGGGTTACAGAAATTATTTTAGGGTTGGGTAGACAGGTCATTTGCCTCAGGCCTGCTAGTAAAGTGGTTCCTTGGGAGAAGATAAACATTGAGAAAAGTGCAAACAATATAAGGGCTCATTGGCTAGACGTAACTGCAGGAAAATTATGGTTTTGATTAGAGCACTATAGGGTGATTGTGTCTATCTCTTTAGGCACTGCTCCTGGACTCTGTCATGCATTGAAAATAAAGCTTGAGTTTTTATGAAGTACAGGGTTCCATAGCAACTTGCTCTTAAGGTGGCCATACACGAAGAGATCCGCTCGTTTGGCGATGTTGCCAAACGAGCGGATCTCTCCCCGATATGCCCACCTTGAGGTGGGCGATTTCGGGCTGATCCGATCGTGGGCCCTAGGGCCCAACGTTCGGATCAGAACGGGCGGTCGGATCGCGTGACCGCATCAACGAACAGATGCGGCCACGATCCGACGGGATTTTTAATCCTGCCCGATCGACATCTGGCCGACTTTCGGCCAGATATCGATCGGGAAAGCCCGTCGGAGGGCCCCCCACACGGGCAGATAAGCTGCCGACACAGTCTGTCGGCAGCTTTTATCTGCCCGTGTATGGCCACCTTTAGTGGTATTCCCTCTGCACGTTTGGAATGACTTGCACTTAAGATGTGTTCGAAGGGTTGCCCACCTCCTGCCCCTCCTTTATCCACAACACTTCATTTGCCATTTGAATCAGAGCAAGTGAAACATACAAAACTTTGCCTTCCTTTTTTCACCACATATTGGTCAGATATTATACTGTGTAACAGTTCAGACTGATTTCATCTGTTGTTCAACGGCAATTACCACTAGTCCACATTCAGAATGGACCTCCCTGATTTATATAATGCCTGTCTAACAGAAGCCCCAGCCTTCCGACATTAACAGTGGCCCCATCTTCTGTAACTCTAAGCTACAGAGCCACCAGTCCCAGACTTCATTGCCCTACAGAATGGAGCTATATGGTTAGTTAGGAACAAGTGTTTACAATGCATACAGACTGTTGTACATACCTCCCAACAATTTGTAAATAAAAAGAGGGACAAAAAAGTTATCGCAGGCAGCGTGGCAAAAATGTGTTTGACTACGCCCATTTTGTGGCCACACCCCCTAATTACATGTTCATTTGGCAGGTTATGAAAGTTTGAACAGATTTCTGTGGGTTTTTTTTCTTTCAGTTTTTACAGTTTATTAATGAAGGTGACTTGCCCTTTAAGCTGTGGGTCTATCTTTTCCCAAGGGAACTGTTATCTTAAATTGTTACAATTACTTATTTGCTTATCTAGAAATTGTTAAAAAGTATCTTATCTGAACCTCCTGGCAGTTCTGGGCTGTCTGCCAAAAGCCAATTAAGTTAGCAACTTTGTTCAGTGCAGAGAAAAATGGGATTTTCTAGTACAAATGAGGAACTGCAGGTTGAGCAGTCAAAAGACGGGACAGTTGGGAGATATGTGTTGTGTAACGTAGACTTTAGCAATCTGATCTCTCTCTAATTTATATTTAATGGTGTTCTATATTTTACTAGACAGTTCTGCGTTTAGGTGTAATGGGCTTAATTATTGCTGACCCAGTTGTTTCATGTTTCATTTTGTAACTAAGCAATCTCACGTGTGTATGTGGGTGCAGGTGTTTTAGAGGATGATTAGTGAACTGTTTAAGAAGATGTAGAAAAAAACAGAAATATGATAAACTTTTTTTTTTAGTTTTTACTAAACCACTTTTTTCACTTAGATGATTGCTAATTGTTATACAATGAAACTCTGTAGACAGACTGGTGTCCAGATGTTGACTTAGGGATCCTTTGTCAGATGCAAGGTTGAGATACTTTAGCAATGGATAACTATAGATGTTGGATGCAGTAGCTCCAGGTATTAAGTTTCAGCACTCCAGATGAATACATTATGATTATACCAAATGTGTGTATAGATCTGTGCACATATCCTGTTATATCTGCAGTATTTTTAAATGCCAAATAAACCATAAAGAGCAGAGAAGGTCTAGGGATAGGCAGCAGGCCCCACAAGCCTGATAAATAGTGAGTCTATAGCAACTTACAGCAGGCCCTCTTGTGTTTAACAGAATATGCAGATTGCCAGGCAAGGCCTGGAACAGAGAGGAATGCCAAGAATACTGTTGAATCCTGATTAATATCTGAAACTAATCCAGTTCTCCTGGTATCAAATTATAGCTAAGCTCCTTGTACTGTCACAAACTATTCCTTTGCTCTCTGAACTGTATGGCATTAAATGAGATGTGACTGCTCTTAGAAATGAGATAAATTATGAAAGGTTTCTTCTCAGCTGTTGAAGTATGCATAAAGTAGCTTCTTTGGAAATATTTGTATGTCCTAAACCAATTGTCACCATTACCATTTGGGACAGAGGCTTCCCTCTATTGGTCCAGGGACCTATTGACTCCATCCTGCCCGTAGTCTATATAAGGTGAGGGAGCACATGGCTTTCTCGTCCTGGATTCCATCCTAGTAGGAAGTAGATCTGTCTGAGGTGGATTTACTCCTGAATAATGGAGTCAGGTTGAGCCTAAGGTGACCCAAGTCTTTTATAAGGGGTGACTGGGACCCCATGAATGAGGCATAGGGGGTGAATAGTAGACAGTAGAATAGTAGATATAGTAGATATATAATTCCAGATAGCTCTAAACTAGGTCAGCTAGCAAGAAAAACAAGAAACGCCAACATGTATGAATAGACTGGAAGCAGCACTTCCAGAAAATACCATGTAGGCCCAGCTGACCAGCTCAACAATTAACATGCAATAAATATGCCTTTTTAACCTAATTTCTGGAAATTGACCCAAACCTTGCAATTCCAGATCACCTAAACAGTTTTATAATACTCAAAGCCAGGGTCTGGAACTAGGGGTATGTAGAAGAAGCACATGCCTAAGGCGCAAAGCTGGGAGGGTACCACGTACATAACTACTCTGTCACTTAACCCTAGTCCGGGCCCATGTTCTACTCCCCTGTAGTACATTCTCGCACATGAGCGCTTGTTCACACATACGAGTCAGGGTGAGAGGACAACCCGTGCTGGCTCGGCACTGCCCTATGCAAGTAAAGTAAGATTACAAAGCTTTGTGGCATGCAGAGACATTAAAATAATAACTTGCAACATGTATACTGTGAGTTTGTGCTTATACTAATATGTGCAGGGAGTTTGTCTATTACCTGTGTCACCATATATCTACCGTAACCAGGGGCCCCATGGCTTATCATGTCTTTAAATTCACTAAAATGCATTTTTATGGAAAAATAAAATGGCATGTCCTGTAATATGTTGAGAACTGAATGTCTTTATTCTGTTGTTAGTATACCTTATTTATGGTGTTTCTGAAAGGGAAACACAGAAGGAGTAGATCTGCAGACTGGGTTATAATCATTTCATTGTTCTATGGTTCAAAGCATGGCATTTTTTCAGACCTTGGTAAGTAGAAAGGAGGTCAGTGCTTTAGACATGCTAAGGATACAGGACAAAGAATAAAAGTAGGTCAAATATAAACAGTATGAACAGTAAGAGTCCTTGATACAGGGAACCAATGCTAATCTACTGTATTTCATTCCATTTAAACACAACTTGATAAAACATGATAAAATTAAAACTTGGACTGATGAATAACATCTTCTTAAAAATTTGGGTTTTATAAAATACTTTATACTTTGTATCACCAAACAAAGCCACCCCTTATATATCATAAATAGTTATTGGCGAATTTATTCGCCAGGGTCAAATTCGTGGCGAATTCCTGCGATTCGCGAAACGCCAGTGAAAATTCGCCTAAAAAAAACGAGTCGCGCGTCGTTTTTCATGCGACGCGACGAAAACAACGCAACAAAGTTGACGCAGCGCGCGTCAAAAACGGGCCGCGACTCGTTTCGCTGGAAATTCGCAAATTTTTCAGCAAAGCAAAACTGGGTAGATTCGCCCATCACTAATCATAAACCAATATAATGGAGCCATTTATGGACTACAGCACACCTGGCATCATGTCACAGTAGCGAATTTATCATTGATTTTTTTTTTTTTAAATGGACAGTTCATAAAAACACTTAAAGCAAGAACATGATAATGAATAAAGAAAATGACTTGTACCTTTACAATTCTGACTCATGATAAAACAGTGGGGCTCATTTATGAACACTGGGCAGTAATCCAGAGCAACCAATCAGTGATAAGCATTTTTCAACTAGATCAGTGAAATCATGCATTAAATTGGTTGCCATAGATTATAGATTATAGACTAGGGGAAAAATGTTCAAAAATGAGCCTTGACTGAAAAACATACCACATTCAACCTATATGGATACAGTTTATCACCTTATAGTGTCACCATTTTTCTTAGTAGTCTGAGTATTAAATAGCCCTGACTGTAGAATTTCAACAGACTCAAAACTAAATTAATAAATACCTATCAGATTGGCTGTTTGTATTTAATTGCTTAAAATTATAATTTGAAAAACATTTTTGAAATTTTGGAATTTTAACAGTAAACAAGTACCTCAGTATGTGGGTGCCAAACTGTGCTTATTAAAAATATATACCAGTAGTGCCTTCACCTACTTCTGTGTACTCTATTGTTTTATTCATCATTCTGTATAAATAAGAGGCATAGTTTTACTCTAATATGAGAATTTGATATGGATATACTAGCATTGTTGCCCATTACTACAGAACCGTCCTCATTTTTTTAGAGTATGGCAGTCAGGATTGCTAAGTGTTATCTGAGATTTAGTTTTTGGCTTGAGATGAGCAGCTTGTTGTTGTGTTTGATAGCCGAGGATGAGGAGAATATAACAATGCTTTATTAGCAGGTTCATGCAGCCATTATATAACAGCAGTAAGTCTTACTTTCACTTTCAAGCTGTACAGGAAGTCCTGTGTATGCACACATACCACACTTGTCCAACCATGTTTTCATAACTGCATTAGAAATGTTTGATTTAAACTAGTGACAATGCATAATATAGGGCAGTGGCACAGGTACAGAATAGCAATAAATCTATTTCAGTTAAAAAACCGTAGACATCCGTTAGAAATGTAAATCTATCCCTCATAGTGTCCAAACTATAAATGAATCTGCACGTTTGTTTGTTCAGATGCCCAGAAAGCTGATAAATTAATGAATTGTGATGCTGCTTTCTGCTTTGAATCACAGCCCATTTTAGTCTCTAATTGCATTAAAGCATTCTTGTGACTTTTAATTATTTTTGAATGTGCTTAGGATCACCTTTTACTCACGAGGTAGGAACAATCTGTCTTTCTGCATGACTTCTTGAATTGAATCAGACAGCCTAGCTAATTCATCAGTAGCGGATTTCATTAATCAAAAGCTAAAATGTTCTAACTGAACTTGCGGCCTGACTGGCTTGTACTCTTTCCAATATGAAGTCGTGTTGATCTTGGCTGTAGGAAAAGGGTTTCTTCTGAAGTAGAAAGGGTATGTCATGATATGTGAGCATCAAGGACTGTAAAATATAGAGTAAATAATACCTTTTATTGGCTACCTTAGTACAGTTTAAAATGCAAGCTTATGGGACTACTTAGGTCCCTGCTTCAGGTATGGTATCGTATAGCTATTATCATACATAGTAGCACAGGGTAAAACAAATTGTAATAAACAGTACATGTATCCTATAAAGAATGGATTTTTTAGGTAAATTGGTTTGAGTAAGAATGTGGCCTGGGCTGTTACCTAATTCCTAAGCTACCCCAATGATTTCAGCTGACTGTTGCATGTGAAACGTCAGTAAATCCAGAGATATAGGGCGATGAAATTATGAATTGACAGTTGACCATACCCATAATGTGCCTGACTGCCTCACTGACCAATAGAAAGGCTCAGCCAAGTATTCAGGGTCAAGTTGAGATAAGCAGAGAAGTTCAAAGGCCTATATGTCTGGATCTACTGATTATTCTGATATGCTGCTTTTGCTGAAGATAATCATTTAATTTTTTACCCTATTCTCAGTTAGAAATCAGTGGGTTGGTGTGAGGTCAATTTAGGATCACCAGGGGCAGTATGTATGTATGAGGAAATAAAAAGTTACTGATAAGTATTTGCTTGTCTCCTGCCATATACATCGCACTGCCTAGATACCAAAAATGAGTCTTAGTTCAATGTTGATAAAGGGCCTGAGAGGAGCAAAAGAGGCATTTTCTGTGGAGATAACTTCAGTTTGGATTAGGTGGCTTTCAGGACAGGCCAAATGTTTGAGCTTGATTGATGTGTGTCTTGTTAATATTCTTTACAAATTCAGGCTCATTGTACTCTTATTCAATGACCACACTCAAACAGAAACACAAAAAAAATCACAGAGACAACCACATAAAGTTAAAAAACAAAGCATGTAGTGTATTACAAACAAGGACAACCAGAGAATGTATTAATCTTAATGATTTGGTTTCTATATTAGGATGATATGACTTTATATCCAAAAGATAGCAGATGCTGTTATAGAGCAGTATATCAAAAATGTTATTTACCAGCAAAATATAGACTTCTTGCTTGTGATGCCTTTGACTTGCCATCTCTAGTTTTGTACAAGAAAAATAAGTTAGTTACATCATAATACCCTTATGGCTAGAAAGTTGATTGTACTAGGCACAGAAAGATGCAGTTCCTTTAGAACTCTTTCTCCTTAACAATCACTTTACCAAGAAAAATTGAGTTACTAGATATTTAATGACGTCAGTCTCTGTCTTGCTGCTGATGTACACTGATTAGAAATCATGAAATAATCTAGCGACATATGTAATTATTAGATGACAGTGGTAGGTGAATGAGTTTTGAACTAAAAGGCACAAATCACACATTGTTACACTGTCACTTTGTGCAGAGAACAGATTTGTAAATGTGAGGATTTTGCATGTGACTTGTTTTGCTTTTAAAGTAACAAAAAATGTTGACTCAGTTTGTTCTTATCTTACACATTTTGTCAAGGCTTTAAACATTTTTAGCCTTTCCTGAAGACTTAATTATAACTCTTTTATCCAAGTGAAATCAATCTATCCTCAAGGAACAAAGAGACCAGTTAGCATTCCCAAGTGTTCCTCTGGATACACAGCCTAAATAGAACATAAACATACTGTTTATTTGCTGAGAAAATACTAGGCTCCTTCAGCATGACCCTTACAATGCCTGCATTAATTGGTATTTTAGTCTTGACTGAATGACTATGTAAAGGGAATAATAGTTTCCAAGCACCTAAATTGGGATAGATGTTCAGCAAGCACGTCAGAAGTCTAAAATCGAATGGCAACCTAGAAAAGGTGACTGATTTTGACAAATTAACAGGGGTATGATTTGCCATTATTTGAATGTTAATAACCCCTACATGCTAGACCACCATTAGTAATAATGAAGCCCCATATTACTAAGTTAGCAAGACTCTCCCCAACAGGGGCCCAAGTTTTTATCTCACCAGTTGCATGGGGCCTTCCAACCAAGTTGAATTGGGTCCCATGGAAACAAACCTTTTTGTTGAAAGGAAGAAATAACAAAGATTCCAACCCTGCTGAAACATAGCTTAGCTTACATCTCACTTATCCTGTTAAATTAGGTTTAAAAAAGAGTGGATGGGCCCAGTGTCTGAATCCATGCCTCAAACACCTACCCTCCCAATCATTCCTTAAGTCCTCTGTAGACCCTTGTGCACTTTTTGTCCATAGATTATAACATAGAAGGTTGGAAGGTGCAGTAGCATTAAACAATAAATAGAACCTTAATATATAGTGCAGGAGTCATAGATAACAAACAAGGAAAAGTTGTGGTCACCACTAATTGTTAAAACCATTAGGCGGGGGTGCAATTAGGCAGTCACCACAAAATACATATAGACAAATACAAGAGGTCCTCTGCACTCAACCCATTATCAATATATTTAAGACATTGAGACATTTTGTGCATACAGCTACTAAAAAAATGCCTTACCCTTTAAACAAAACAGGGATTGTTTGTCCATATATTGCAATATATTTAAGATGGCCAACTACGTCAAAGTCATCCCATATCTGGCCAGTCCTACGCTCAATTTTCATCTGATTCATTAAGAATTCTATTACTTCATTATACATTTTACAAAGGGACTAAGTTTTACCTGCAACTTACTAGCTGCTTTCAAAGTAAAACTCCCAATCATGGTTGCCCTTTTATTAGACACCAGTGGGATCACCTGACTATAGCTGGGAAGGGCAACCAAGATTGGGAGTTTTACTTTGAAAGCAGCTTCTCTGTAGTCATATGTCCCACAATATATAATGGTGCTGATAGGAATGCCTGATCCTAAAATTTCAGCAGGTCTATTTTTCATAGGCTGGTATGTATGTAGTATGTAGTCAATTTCCTCCTCCCTCCTTGTAAGTTTACACACACTTTTCTTAAAATCCCTTTGACCAAACTCCCATCCACATTTTTACTGTATTTATCAATAAATTAACTCATAAAATCAGGTGGGGGAAAAGACACAATAAATTCGTAAAAAATTTCAAATCGTGCTATTTTTTCCGATTTAATACCCAATCAGATTATTGTATGAAACCCAGCTGAGATCAGAATATCTTCCAGATGTAAATGGGACATCTGCATTTACAGATTACATTCTAAAAGACCTGTTTTTTTTTCTCTGAAAAAATGGTGCTTTCCCTTTTAAAACTCAGACCACAAAAAAACCTTACTTTAATAAATAACCCCCTAAGTCTTTCTTCAGGAAAGTGACCCTTTAGAATCAAGTTTCAGTGAAACAGAACATGATACATCAGTCAAATAAAAGAGCATTGTAAAAAAGCTATTTTTGACCCCAACAAACCGGTAATACAGCCTCTCAATAATGTACAATTTTATTTAATGTCAACTATTTGATCTTTCATCAGCAGCACAGCAAAGAAACACTTTTGTTTCTAAGTGCAGTCTGTCATTATCCTTTAATATTATGGGTTAAAAGGTAGCTGCTTTATTATAATAAAAGCCATTTTCCTCAGCTGATAAGTCCTTTGAAAACTCCTTTTGTTTTGCAGAGAGTACATCAGTTTCTTACTACTGAGATAATTTTTTACTTCAGAATAAAATGTACAATAATTTAACCACAATGTCAAGTATATGCTTTGAGAAGTGGGAGGATCTGAGCCCCAGTTTATGCAAGCATAATGTAGACAAGTAATATGCATTATGTATGTTTTGTTTATGACCCTTTTGTTTGTAAAAAATACAAATCCGAATCCTAATTTGCATATGCAAATTAGAGGCGGTAAAGGAAAAAGTGGAAAAAGAATGTTATACTTTTTTTTGAGATGAAAAGTCCTGATTTCCCTTCCCACACCTAATTTAAATTAGGATTCGGTTCCGCCATACACAAAGATTTGACTGAATCCAAATCCTGCTGAAAAAGGCTGAATTGTGTCCGAATCCCGAACGGAATCCACGAGTCTACACTCCAATAATTCAGCCCTAATTTACAGTCTATTTGACCCACATTATATTGTACTTTATCTGCCTATCTCTTGCAGATCCCCTCGTAAATGACTTTGACACCTCACACACAGTTTGATATTCCTTTTTGTTGGTCATTTGATCTATGAGCTAAATGTTGTATATATACCAGAGAGCACCACAGCTTCATTGTAATCAGCTTTAAAAAGGAACTTAAATGTTCTGAGAGCTTGTTATGATTATATAAGTTAGCCAATAAAGGTATCACCTTTATACAATTTTGTTATTTTTTATTTCAAAAGGGTTGACCAATAATTAATTAAATGGAAAGCAAAAAATTGGAAGATGATTTAGACAAGCTGTTTGCTGACAGTTTCTTGAGATCTACTGATCACCAGCTAAAGGTCTACTGGTAGATCCCAATCTACGTTTTGGGTACCCCTGCCCTACTGCATACTTTTAATGGAAACAAGTGAGACACAGTGTAGCTCTTTGATTCCAATGCTGAATATATACATTTTCCATCAGAGGTGTGTTTATGTGCAGTGGCGTAGCTATAGAGGATTCACACCCCACAAACTGGGCAGGGGTGAAGAGTGGGTAGGTGGAACTCGGGCTTTAAAGGCTAAGAGAAGGAGTTTGTAAGTAAAATAAATAATTTTTTTAATTTGTTCATGGTCAAAGTTCTGGTCAGCAATTTCCTTGTGTTACATTGTACGGTCATTCTATAAAAATTCAGATCGGTGTAAAGTGTTTTGGGACCAAAGGTGCTCTGTAGCTGCACACCTATGCACTTAGCACCTTATTCTCTTTATTGCTGTGGAATATATGTGCTGTAGGTTTCCTTCAACTATGCCTATGAGTAATGCATTTTTAACATTTACCCATTTTAAAATTTGTGTGTAAATCAAGGTAAGAAGGATGATGTGTTTAGAGAAGTGAAAATCACCAGAATAGATGCATTATATGTGAGGATGTATTCCTGAATCACTCATAATGCTTCTCACCGCCTGCTTATTATGTGAAGCTCATTCTTCTCTCCCTTGGGCCATTGTCATCTCCTTCTTTATTTATCTCCAGAACTTCAGATATGTATCTACTTGTCTGCCCACCATTAGCTAAGAATAGCTAGGACACACTGACAGATGCTGGAAGAAAGAGCAACTGAGAGACAGAGAAACAGTCACACACAAAAAGATTTAAATAGATGCATAAAAGGTTAATATAGAATTAAAGGTAAAGTGACACATGCTCCCCACAGAATATATAACCTGATTAATATCAATAGTCTTGTTGTCATGATACGAACATCAGCACCAACGGAATTATTATGCTTAGGGCATACTTCTAATTACATCTGCTTTTTTCAATTGTTCCCAGCTGAATGTATAATCTTTTCAACAGTTACACAAGAACCTGGAAATATTCATCTGTTTCCATTCTGTAGAATATAGGACCTGGCACTATTATTATCAGATATCCTACTGAGAGATATGATTATTTCTTAAACTGTATTAAAATGAGTCTTATGCAAAGTTCATGTAATTACAAAATGAATACAACAATGGAAAATAGAAATTGTTGCCAGCATCCCCTTCCAACTAGGGGGGAGTAGGGGAGCCATACTGTTCACCCTCTTACTTTTCTAACTTCTGAACAGTATATCTATCTATCTATATTTCTATCTGTCTGTCTGTCTGTCTATCTATCTACAGTCATATGAAAAAGTTTGGGAACCCCTCTTAATTCTTTGCAGTTTTGTTTATCATTGGCTGAGCTTTCAAAGTAGCAACTTCCTTTTAATATATAATATGCCTTATGGAAACAGTAGTATTTCAGCAGTGACATACAGTTTATTGGATTAACAGAAAATATGCAATATTCATAACCAAATTAGACAGATGCATAAATTTGGGCACCCCAATATAAATATTACATCAATACTTAGTTGATCCTCCTTCTGCAAATGTAACAGCCTCTAGATGCCTCCTTTAGCCTTTCTGGATTCTGGATGGTGGTATTTTTCACCATTCTTCCTTACAAAATCTCTCCAGTTCAGTTAAATTTGATGGCTGCCGAGCATGGACAGCCTGCTTCAAATCATCCCATTGATATTCATTCCAGGGGACTGTGACAGCCATTCCAGAATATTGTACTTCTCCCCCTGTATAAATTCCTTTTTGGAATATCCAACCCCTGCGTAACTTCAATGTTGTGACAGATGCTTGAACATAATCCTGAAGACTTTGTTGATACTGGGTTGAATTCCCCCAACCCTCGACTTTAACAAGGGCACCAGAATTCGAAATTCGCCAATGTGAATAGAAGGGAAGTAAAATTCTTCGAATATCGAATTCGAAGGATTTTACCGCTATGCGATTGGTCGAACGATCGAATAGTAAAAATTCGATTGATTGATTACAGCGTTCGAACCGATCGATTCGATTTTAACCCTTTGGTCGAATTTTTACTATTCGCTCAAAATTCGGCCAGACAACTTCAGCAGATTGAAACTGGCGAACTAGACAGTGGAAAAAAATTTAAAGGGGAAGTTATTCAATAGTCGAGTATTCAAATATTCGAATAGATTTTTATTTGAATTATTCAAATCATTCGATTGATCAAATTTACTAAATTCATTGGTCGAATTTACCTAATTTGCATATTTGAAATTATAATTTGAATCTATTTGAAAATTCAATCGAATTTCGAATCATTCATGTGAATTTAGTAAATCTGCCCCACAGTGTTAAAGAAGTGTCCCTCTCACTCAAAGCAAAACACTGCCCCATATGTAGCTTGTGCTCTTTCCGCTTTCATGAACATAGATGAGTTAGAAAGCAAGCTGAATGCTCAATACTCATAATTCATTATCAAGGGTTTTCAATAAGACTAATTATAACTGGCCATTTCATGTGCATTTCTTTTAATCATTTACAATATAATTTATATAGGTGTTTTTGTATTTACAGTTGTGCTTTCAATAAACTGTGATCAATAATAGTTATGCTAAGTCTATTTAACAATAAAAAAAATACTTTACAAGTGAATTCTGCCACACAGAAGGTTCACTTACTCAGCTTTAAAGGTATTTTGAGTGCATTAAATATTGTTTCCTGCTGCTTTTGTGAAAGACATAATTGTTTGCTTCTGTTAGCATTCCCCAGAGGAGGCATTATATTTCTGGAAATGTTGCTCTCTGAAACCTAAGTAATGATAGGGAAGGCACCTCATACTGTGTAGAAGAGGTAGAACAAAGCAGCCTCTTTGAAAGTAGATCATGTTTTGAAACATCAAACAATAAACACCCTTCTAAATAAATAAGTGTGAAACATACAAATGCAATTTGCTTTTCAGCAGCGCTGTGCATTAATGCTAATTAATAAGTCATTATATATATAATTTGTCCCTGTCCCCTACAACATTTTCTGTTGGACATCAGGAGTTAACTTTAATGGAGTGTTTTACTTTTCAGTTAACTTTTAAGGGGGAATGTAATATGTGTTGTTGGAGCAAAACACTTTCGCAAAGACACTTGCATTTATTTCACAATCACAACATGTTTTTTTGCGACTAAATATTTGACAAAACTCGAGATCAGGTGTTAGTGCTGACCTTTTGCTTAGCGATAATGCGCAATGTATTCGCCACCAAATGTTTTTTCATTGTGAGCAGTGCTAAAAATTCACAAAAAAACATTTTAAGTACTGCTTGCGATTTTAATTACATTCCCCCCACAGTATGTTATAGCATGGCTAATAGTGATCTGCAGCTTGTTTCACTAGCAGTCTCTGGAAGATAATGGAGGCTGTAATATATAAATGACTTGAGGACCTCAGGCTGCAGATCTCTGTTATATGTGAATACCGTTATTTGCAGCTAGAACTGTAGCATTAAAATACAGAGCTAAAAAAAGCTTCTCCTTGTTGTGTTAAGATTTCCGGATACTTGAAAACATCTTGCATGCGCCTGGGAAACAGCAGGATCAGGACACTTGGTACCAGTTGAGATGATGAGTGTATGTGGATACTATTACAGGATGTAGTACAAGTACGGTAAGAGAGAGAGAGAGAGAGATTGTTTTCTGCTGATCGGAATCAAGCAGTTTGTTCTTATGAACCTGCATAAAAGAATGAGGCAGAGTAAACATCATCCCAGGAAATAAGTGGAACAAAGAGTGTTATTTTCTTATACAGAGGAGAAAAATATTGGCAACCAATTCAGTGTTTGTTTGGCACAGAGCTATAAGGACATTGGTGTTTGAAAACAGCAAGAAAATAAGATTATTTACACCCCTACATTTCTTGAACCACAGTTCCTAGTAACCCACAATATAGAGCCTGTTCTATGTAGGGTATTTTCTAGGGATGCACCAAATCCACTGTTTAAGATTCTGCCGAATACCGAACCTAATCCTACTTTACATATGCAAATTAGGCGGGGGAAAGGAAAAAGTGTGAACATTTTTTCACTTCCTTGTTTTGTGATGAAAAGTCACATGATTTCGCTCCCTGCCCCTAATTTGCATATACAAATTAGGATCCATTTCATCCAGACACAAGGATGACACAAGGATCCAAAACCGAATTCTGGATTCGGCGCATCCCTTGTATTTTCCCCTTGACTCACTGCATTGTTTGCATAAAGTTAACTGTAATTACTAGCTTTATTGGATCTTGTGTTTATTGCTGGGCCCTGTGTGCTTATTTGGTAAAAGTATCACTGACAGTTCTATTATAAAATTTTGAAATTTTTACCAAAGGGAGAGGGCACCATCTAAAAACAAATGGTATACAAGACTACAAATGTACAAATAATAAAAATGAAAACCAATTGCAAACATCATAATAAAAGCTGACGCAAAGATGAGCAACCATTTTAATGGACCATACTGTGCCTTGCTTTACAGCCTGTCCAATCATACAGCAGCACTCTGCAGTTCAAATTACTTTTATTATCACTCTTCACATGGCATTTATAGTATAACAATGAACATGACCTGACTGAGAGAAAGAGGCAAACTAAAGAAGTTAAAAGCAAGATGGATCTAAATAGCAGGCTCCTGTCCATCTACCTTGGGAATTGCACCTCTGCAACATCTGTTTCTGAATGCCCCATTGCTTGCTCTTGCTAAGCATACAGAAGAGATGTCAAAAGAGAACCACTTCTTTACATGCCATTCAAAAGGGATGCAAAGTGGTTGGAGCCCTATACTCAATGTCGATTCTGTGCAAACTTTCAGAAACGATGCACTCTGCATCTTTTGTCAAATGTTCAATCCATTGCAAAGGCACAGAGCCCAGCTTGTATATCCCTATGTGCAGTGCTGGACTGAGAATCAAAATAGGCCCTGGCATTTCAGGTACACAGAGGCCCAATCTTCCTTTAATGTTCCATATCTAAAGTGAAGGAACCTTGTAGACTTAAAAAGAAACAATTACCATCTTACTCAGTGGCAGTGTACTTGGAACGTCTCTATTGCAGTTAGGGTTACAGTGATCTGCAATCATTAAATATATATTGTTTATACGTATATAGGCTCCTTGGAATAAATCTCAACCCAGGAAAAAAATCTATATTTGTTTCTCCCGTTTAAAAAAAATTAAATAAAAAAAAAAGCATTCAACATTCTCATTTACAATCTTGGCCTAAAACACACAGGTAGATTTATTGTAATTATTTGTCTTTTCCACATAGGTGCTGCTAGTCTGTAGGCCAGGAGTTTTATCATCAGGCCAACAATATTTTATGCTGGAAAATGGCATCAAACAGTTATAGCTTTGGTCTGCCAGGAGAGCATAATACAGCAATGACATTTAAGTATGCACAGCTATAGGCCCAAAGCAAAGTATATTTCATCTTTATTACATATATGCCATCCACATGTGTAGTTTCCATTTCTCCTTAGGGATACATGGCTTTGATAATATGGTCCTTGGGTCTCACAGCAAAGGACAAATTCATCAGTCAGTCTGTTTGTTCTTGTTTTCCTCAATGACATAAAAGAGCGAAGCAGCCTAAAGTACACATTTGTCATATATTTTCAGACTTGTGCTATATCTAAAGGTGAAGTTAACAAGAGTTCAATATGGTTATCCTCTAGGCAGCCATTATTTTAAATATAATTTAATATCAGTGTAATGGAGAGGAGCAAGGGTGTTATTTCCATATCTAGGCCCCTCAGCCCAATGCCTTGGGGTTTTACAAGAGTGTGATGGTAGGTAAGGCAGGGATTTACTGATGAAAGTAGGCTGACCAATGAAGGGGTTAACAAAAACAGAACATTATAAAGATTTAGGTATATTTCAAACCAGAAAAGAAAATACAGGTATGGGATACATTATCTGGAAACCCATTATACAGAAAGCTCAGAATTAGGGATGGCGCGAACCGCCGAAAAAAAGTTCGCGAACATGTTCGCGAACTTCCGGAAATTTGCGAACGGTTCGCGAACCCCATAGACTTCAATGGGAAGGCGAACTTTAACAGCTAAAAAAGATATTTCTGGCCAGAAAAATGATTTTAAAGTTGTTTAAAGGGTGCAACGACCTGGACAGTGGCATGCCAGAGGGGGATCAAGGGCAAAAATGTATCTGAAAAATCCATTGTTGACACAGCGCTGCGTTTTGTGCTGTAAAGGGAAAAAAGTCACTCAGGTGGTTGTGGACACTGTAATATTATTGATATTTAGACAGACTGTGAACAAGCTCACACAGCTAGATGGCAGTTGTTTGAAGTACACACTGGGCAAAAAATGGCTACAGGGCAAATAATGCCTACAAGGTCAACGTATACACTACTACAGCGGTGGATACGGATTACGTAAAATATATTATGGCTGCTTGAAAAAAGTCACTCAGGTGCTTTTACTGGAGAGGGTAATATTATGGATATTTAGACAGAATGTGAACAAGCTCACACAGCTAGATGGCAGTTGTTTGAAGTACAGTAGATTATTAGCCAGCAAACTTACTATACACTGTCCCTGAAATCACTAACAGGCAGCTCTCTCCCTACACTATCTCTTCAGCACACACAGGCAGAGTGAAAAAACGCTGCAGGGCTTCGGTTTTTATAGGGAAGGGGAGTGGTCCAGGGGGTGTGGGGGTGGTCCAGGAGGGAGAGCTTACTGATTGGCTGCCATGTATCTGCTGGTCTGGGGGAGAAATGGCAAAATAAAAGCGCCAACTAAGGCGAACCCAAATTGGCGAACGTCGCGCGAACAAGTTCGCCGGCGAACAGTTCGCGCCATTCCTACTCAGAATTACAGAAAGGCTAACTCCAATTCATTTTAATTTTTATATAATTTTTTTTCGCTGTAATAATTAAACAGAACCTTGTACTTGATCCAATTTAAAATATTATTAATCCTTATTGGAAGCAAAACCAGTCCAATGGGTTTATTTAATGTTTACATTATTTTCCAGATCTAAACTGTGGAAATGTCCATTTTCTGGAAAACCCCAGGTCCTGAGCATTCTGGATAACAGTCCCATACCTGTATAAGGAAACAAACAGTTAGAAAATTATAGAGCTTTAAAATGTGCCATATATGGCTAAATTTAGTTTGACACTGTGGTAATTTGAGCCATACTGCCTGACCATATAAGTGGGTCAGAAAGGGGGGGCAGAATAAGGAATATAATGTATAGAGTATAAAATAATTTATTAGACACAGGTGGTTCCCCTTTAAGTTTACTTTAAGTGCTTTTGAATGGCTAATTCCAAACAACTTTTTCTTCTGACTTCACCTAAAAAATAATACTCCGTAGTGCTACAGTTGTGTTGTTATTGCTACTTTTTATTTCTCGTCTTTCTATTCAGGCCCTCTCCTACGTATATTTCAGTCAATGCATGGTTGCTAGGGTAATTTGGAGCCTAGCAGCCAGATTGCTGACAAAGAAAACTAGAAATATGTTGAATAAAAAGCTAAATAAGTAGAAAATCACAAATAATGAAAACCAATTGCAAACTGACTCAGACTATTACTCTCCTACATGAATCCCAAAGATGGAGTGCTGCTTCAGGTCCGCATCACCGGTTTGGTGTCAGGTGCGGTAAGGTATCGGGCCCGAAAAAGCACAAAAACTATATCCTGTAAAACAAAAACCTGTGGCACAACTGATGCAATTGATTACGTGATCATTGTTTATTCATAAACAAAGTGGTGATGTTTCTGGCCCCTGCTGTGCCCTTTATCAAACCTAATTGTGTGTTTCATGTGACAAACATATATAGTGAAGGAGATTACAAATCCCGCCTCTCACCCTGCCCCCATAGGGTCAAAGTTCATAGTGTCCAAGTTACTGTTATCCTTAGCCCATAGTCCCTATTACTTGAAAGTCCAACAATGTTGCAAATTTGTTATTATAGGACAAAGTGACTATTATTAGATTGTCCAAGATAAGTCCATATCCCCAACATTGTGGTAAAAATAACATATTGCAAAAGACAGTGTTACAAAAACTGAAACATAAAAGAATACTTTAAATAGGAGTTGATCTATCCCTGCCTGAGACATCATGTGGTACCCATGAAAATTATTACTCTCGACAGCCTACATCATACTAAACAATGTAAATGTTGCCTCCCTATACATCCAAAATAATCCCCCAAGCTTAAAGAAACTGGAAGTATTTGTGTTATTATACAAAAAGTATGGCTGCATGTAACGATCTTACTGTCACTGTACTGGGTATATGAAATACAAAGACGTTTGATTTTCCAACCAGGTGACATAATTTCTGCAACAGCAAAGCTGTCAAGCCATCAAGGTGCTCCCATAATGTATTTCTTACTTCTGGCAGGACAGGCATTCTTGTTTCTTTCCAACCAAACTCTGTTGTGTCTTTTTAAATACCACTGTTTAAATTTAAATTAGTATTGGACCACTTTCACAAATGTCTAAAGACATTTTGGAACGGAAAATAAAAGGTTTTATTTTCCTGAATCCATGTGGACATGAACAATTTACTACATTTAATTTTCATTAACAGTTTGTACTAAAATTATTTTTGTTCTTGTTTTACAGAGAAATGTGCCCATTTTAGCTGAGCTGCCAGTGAGGTTTTTCTTTCATAAAACATTACATGCAACAACTAGTTTAATATCTGTGAAATGTAACAAGTTGGAAAAGATTTTTGTTTTACTGAACCACAAATAGAAGTGTTTTGCATAATTATGCTTGATACACATAAATGCCGTTCTAATGGGGGGGATGTAATAAACGTCACAAAGAGAAAAACAATGCACAAATAAGAGTAAAAATTAGCATTTAGCAATCTAATATTCTTCTGTAAAATGTTTTTGCATTTCGAATTTTAATGACACATTGAGAATTTTAAAGTGGCCGATTGACTAAATTCACGTGAAAGTATTGAAGTTCGATCGAATTCGATCGAATAACAATCGTAGGATTAATTTGATTGGTCGAATATGCAAATTAGGCTTATTCTATCATCGAATAGCGAATGATCGAATATTCGATCATCGAAGGACTTAAAATTTAATTATTATTATTATTATTTAATTATTCGACTGCCTACTTCGCCAGATTGAACCTACCGAATTGTAATAGAAGCCTATGGGAACCCTCCTGATCGAATAGGATTCGTACGATCGAAGTCTTCAATCTTTCGAATCATACGAATAATTCAAATGATCGAATAATTTATTCGAATGATCGAATAATAGTTATTCGATCGTCGAATGATTGCAGATCAAATAAAAGGGTAGCCTAAAACTATTCGACTAGCATTCGACAATCGAATGCTAATCGAATATCGAGGAAAAACAAATTATTTTTAGGTGAATTTAATTCTTACAGCAACACTAGCCATATAAAAATGTCTTTATGGTTTTTTTAGGCTTTACTTGACTGATTTATTGATTATTTATAATTTAGTTGATGATGCATAATCCTAAAAATGTTGAATTAAAGAGAATATATACCCCTTTTTTGGCATGAGCTCATTCATTTGGGCTTATTTAGAAAAGGTGTATAACCATATCTGAAATTCCAGGTTGAGGGATGGTAGCTATTATCTAGAATGCTCTGGACCTAGGGTTTTCTGGATAAGCGGTCTTTCTTTAATTTGGATCTCTATAACTCAAGTCTAATAAAAAAAAATCTTTGAAACTTTGATAAAACCCAGTAGGATTGTTTTGCCTCCAATAAGGATTATTTATGTTTTAGTTGGGATCCAGTACAAGGTACATTTTTATTGATACAGAAGAAAATATATATATTTTTACATTTTAATTATTTCATTAAAAGAGGCTTTATGGGAGATGGCTTTTCCATAAACTGCACCTTAGATCAAGGACCTAGGAAATTGTTCTGCTTCCCTGCAAATGCAATAATTAAGATTTGCTTATAATTTATCCCTTTTCTGTGTTAAAGCAAACTCTGCTGTGATAAGCAAAGCTTAATCTCTGCTGCATAGTGTAAGTCAACAAGGTGACTGTAACAGAACATGAGATGCAGGTAATATTTTCATTTTATGTTGTAGCATTCAGTGTGATATCTGATTGCCAGGATGAGACCTACTAATGTTGTTTTCTCAGCTCGCTTAATTTGCTGACTGACAATAAGTAAGGAAATTGGAAGTGTATTTATAGAATATCAAAGCGAGTGTTAAAAGCTAGCAGCAATGGCTGAGAGATGAATGCGATGTTTCTATTGTTTTCAGAGAAACAATTTCTGAAAGTTAATTAATTCAAGAGCACCACCAGGGGAATTGTTTTTGTTTGTTCTTCCACTGTTTATTGGCATGCGTCTTTTGTTTGATGTACCAAATAACCAAAAATATACTGGAGACAGATGTAATAACCACAATATGTTATGAGGGCTGGTCTCTGTGTGTTTGTATTTAAAACGGGGATACAACAGCATAATTAGAAAGCTGTTAATAGTAGCAAAGTCAAAGACGGTACAGTGCAGGGCCGGAACTAGGGGTAGGCAGAGTAGGCGGCCGCCTAGGGCGCAGTCATAGGGGGGGCGCACTTTAGAAGGGAAATAATGTTTTTTTTCTTTCTTTTTTTTTAAGTTTTAACTTGCCCCTGTCTCCAGCAGCAGCATTCTGCTCTACTTCAGTCCCCACCTGCCTCTTACTTGCACTTTGCCTGGCACAGATCTGGGGCAATATTTTTGCTGCTGCTCTGGCACAGGCTGGTGGTACAGGTACAGACTTTGGGGGCAATGGCTGGTACAGACTTGTGGCACAGGTACAGAATTAGGGGGCAATGCTGGTGGCACAGTTACAGACTTAGGGAGCCAGCTGGTGGCACAAGTACAGACTTAGGGGGCAATGGTTGGTGGCACAAGTACAGACTTGGGAGGCAATTGCTGGTGGCACAGATACAGAATTGTGGGGCAATGACTGGTGGCACAGGTACAGACTTGGGGAGCAATGTTGGTTGCACAGTTACAGACTTAGGGGGCAATGCTGGCTAGCACAGGTACAGATTTGGTGCAATATTTTGGCTTGCTAGCACAGGTACAGATTGGGGACAATATTTTGGGTGCTACTGGCTGGCACAGGTACAGATTGGGAGCAATATTTTGGGTGCTGCTGACACAGGTTCAGATTAGGTGCTGGCTGGCACAAGTACAGTTTGATTTATTAATGTGTTATAAGTTTTCTTTATTAAACAAAAAGTGAATAGGTGGGAAATGTTCATACAGAACGGGGTGGGGGGCGCTGATTGTACCTCTTGCATAGGGTGCCAAACTACCTTGGCCCAGCCCTGGTACAGTGGGCCCTTACTTCAAAGCAAAAATGACAAGTAACATTCTAAAATGAACAGCATACAAGTAGCACTTCATTAATACAAGTAAACATAAATACAACTAGATACTCAGCATTCATGTTAGGGAAGTCTGCCCTGTGATACCCCAGCTGTTTTTGAGTTGTAAGTCCCAGACAGCCAATGGCTACAAGTTAGATAAAAACTGTTGAAGGTAGACCTCAGCCTTTCTTCTGTGCCCTTGGTGTCTCCTTTTTACCACAGCCACTGCAGAACTTTTACTGGAGTATTGCTAATTGAGAAACATTACTATATATTCTAGGCAGTATTTTTTTTTCTCTTATGGGTAATCAACAAACATACAGATCTACCCGTGCTACCAATGTAACATCGTATTTTGAAGCATTTGTAAAAAATAGGACCAGACGCAACTCAGCGAGATAAAGGTTTATCACATAAAAAGTCATGGATGAGATTCAATTTGAGATGGCAATTCAATTCAGTAAAACTTATCTCACATTTTTTTCATGTGAAAACTATTTGAAAACTATCGAAGTCTATGGGAAAAAACTAGAACTGAATTAGGAGAAACTGAAATTGAATCTCGTCCAGGACTTGTCATGTGAGAAACCATGAGAAAACTTTTTCTCACTGAATTGAATCTGGCCCATAGTGTGAGAACCATCCTAAAAGCTTGCAGAACATTACTGGGTTACAACTATTTCTTAAAGGAACAGTAACGCCAAAATTTTTTTAAAGTAAAGAAAATATCATGTAGTGTTGCCCTGCACTGTTAAAACTGATGTGTTTGCTTCAGAAACACTACTATAGTTCATATAAACAAGCTGCTGAGTAGCAATGGTGAAAATTGAAAAACGTCTACATGGCACAGGATAAGTAATGGATAACAGATAACATTATGTTCTACAGAGCTTATCTGCTATCTGCTGTGTAATTTGAGCCTTTTCTCCTTTGAATGGCTGCCATGGCTACACAACAGCTTATTTATATAAGTTTCTGAAGCAAATACAGCAGTTTTACCAGTGCAGGGCAACACTGCATTATATTTGTATTACTTTAAAACAATTTCATGTTTTGATGTTACTGGTCCTTTAAAAGGTTCAGTCAATCAGTATTTTTCAGTTCAGTTTGACAGGATTATGTCCCCTCTCCCTGCAGCCATTTAGATAGATCTACAAATAGTTAATGGTATTCTTTTCCCTTCACTGCTGCATCAAATGTAATTTACATTTCTAGATCATGCCAAGAGAACGCAGTGTTCTGCTTAAGCATTACCACTAAAGCCATGTTTGCGGATATAATGTCAGGCATTTGTGTGTTCACAGAAATTTCATATTCATAGAAAATAAAACATTTGTATAGATACTGACTGATAGTGTATATGTGTCATTTATTCCCTCATTGTATTGCTCCCTCTGAATTATTCACTCAGTGCCATTTCTACAGTGCCTTATTATTGCTGACATATTTCCGTGAAAGAGGCTCTTGCAGGGTAAGTAGCAAACAAAGAAATATCTAGTTGCATGTTAAGAATCCACAAGAACATTTTTCTTCAATTTCTACCTAATGAGAAATGTGATACAATTGAAATGTGAGCTCTGAGAAACAGCCAAATCCTTCATGCCCTAAAAACCAAGCACTTCTTAAAAGTCATCTAAAATGAGCATGGTACAGTACTTTCTAGGACACAGCTTTAATATTATACCATTGAATGAAAATTCTCAAGTACTAAACCATTGTTCTTCAATTCCTGTTATGTACTTGTGAGAAGCCATTTCTGCTCAAGGCGATCAAGAAATAAGTAAAATAAAATAGATGAATGTATTTTATATATGTATTTTATAAACTTAATCTATACAGCAATGCTTTATGGTTACTTTTTTACCACAAGCCACAGTATAGCCATGCAGGATAGTAATATTCATTTCTGGCCCAGGCTATTTCAGGACATTAATAATTAAAGGAATTGTTCAGTATAAAAGTAAAAACTGGGTAAATAGATAGGCTGTGCAAAATAAAAAATGTTTTCAATATAGTTAGTTAGGCAAAAATGTATAAAGGCTGGAGTGACTGTAAGTCCTCTAACATAACAGAACAGAACACTACTTCTTGCTTTTCAGCTCTCTTTTGTTTACACTGACGGGTTACCCTGGTTACCAGGCAGTAACCAATCAGTGAATTGAGGGATGGCCACATTAGTCATAACTATATTAGAATAATTTTTTTCATCATCTATTTACCCAGTTTTTATTTTTACCCTGAACTGTTGCTTTAAGCACTGGATATTACAACACATAGCTAGTTAAATATAAAACCTTGGGGAAAATTACTATTCTGGACAACTTTTCAGGAGTCTCAAGTTCCCAATTGCATTATTAAATCCAATTTCTGACATCTTTGTTTGAAAGTAAATGTACAAGAAAAGAGGTTATTATTGTATGCAAGCCCTCTGTGTGGAGGGAAGGAAGTTACATGAGTCAAAATAAAAGAATGGTGAGAAATAGTTTGCCTAACATATTCTGCCAAGGCAAGAGAGGAATGCCAACTACATAAATAAACAAGAACAGAATTTTGTCACAAAGTTAATCACACACACCAAGAACAAACACATTGGTACACAATAACAGCTTTAGGAATTCAGCATCCAAGACTGACAGTGTCAGACTGGGATGCCAGGGGCCCACCAGAAAACCTTAGACCAGGGGTCCAACTTTCCAAACTATTATTCCTTCTCTCCTCACTTAACCTCTTTATTCTCCTATTCTTTTAGATCTACTTACTATACTCTATTCTTCCATTATTAAGCCTCTTTTTCCACATAAAGAAATAGGGAATGAACATGAAATAGGACAAATTGTTAGAAGCAAGAGGGCCCACTGACACCTGGGCCCACCGGGAGTTTTCCTGGTATCCCTGTGGGCCAGACCAACACTGGAGACTGATTTGGAATATTTGGATATTTAATTCAGTATGGGGGGGTGTAATTAAAAATGGCAAGCATTATTTAAAATGATGTTTTGGCAAATTTATAGTGATGCTCTCAGTATTAAATCATTCAATGGTGAATATTACATTGCACATTATCACTAAGCAAAGGTTAGCGTTTACAATTGCTCAGGAGTTTCATTAAATATTTTGTCTCAAAAAAAAAAAAGCTTTGCGATTGCAAAATATGGTTATATACTGTAATATCCTGCCTGAAGTTGAACAGGGGACCTGGTGTTTCTGGACTGTCTGCATTTCCACTGTGCTATATGAGCTCTGGTTCACTCCTATAGCTATGCCTTGTAACTGCAAGTAAGCATGGTATGTTTCACCTATTATCAATCTGGCCATAGGTGATCTGTGTACAGGTGGCCATACACGGGCTGATAAAAGCTGCTGACAGTGAGTCGGCAGCTTATTGGCCCGTGCGTGGGGCCCTCCGACAGGCTTAAGCGATGGATATCTGGCCGGAAGTCAAATTCCCATCTGATCGCAGCCACATCTGTTCATTGATGCGGTTCTGCAATCCGACCGCCTGTACCTCCTCCATTGTGATCTGATCAGTGTCGGACTGGGACACCAGGGGCCCACCCAAAAACCTTAGACCAGGGGCCCACCATAAAAACTTATACCAGGGGCCCACTCTCAGTACACAGTATTCTTCATCTCCTCAATCAACCTCTATTATCCTAGTTTGTTTACTTTATTCTATTCTATCTATTTAGCCTCTTTGTTCTCATAGAAATAGGGAATGGCCATGAAATAGGCCAAAAGTTTAGCATCGTGAGGGCCCACTGATACCTTGGCCCACTGGGAGTTTTCCTGGTATTCTGGTGGGCCAGTCCAACACTGGATCCAATCATTGGGCCCACCTCAAGGTGGACATATCAGGGAACATGTTGCTCCCCAAACCCTTGGATGTTGCTCCCAGTGGCCTCAAAGCAGGTGCTTATTTTTGAATTCCAGGCTTGGAGGCAAGTTTTGGCTGTATAAAAACCAGGTTTACTGTCAAATAAGGTCTCCTGTAGGCTGCCAGTCCACATAGGGGTCATCAAATAGCCAATTACAGCCCTTATTTGGCACCCCATAAAGTTCTTGCATGCCTTTGTTGCTCCCCAACTCTTTTTATTTCTGAATGTGGCTCACGGGTAAAAAAGGTTGGGGACCCGTGCTATAGAGTAATATCTCTTTGTTGTACTGGAGCCATGAAAGTGCACTGTGCACATGCTTTTACATTACAGTAAAACTTTGAAAAAGGAACCAGAATGCTTGATGTTTAGCAATATATTAATACAGGAAGAAATGGGAATCCATCTATTTAAACATTTTTGGGTGACTATAATAAGAGGAAATAATATGAAAGCAGAGTAGAAAGTAAATTATGCAAAATTGTAAATAATAAGCAGAAACTATCACCCATTGTTTAAATGCAGGAAGAGAATAATAAATGGAAACCATCAATGAGTCTTAATACAGACTCCTTGGTTTTTTTGTCCATAATATTCTTGCTCCAACTCATTTGTGTCCCCACTGCTGCCAGATTCAAATATTTTCTACTCGATTTCAAAAGGAGCTAAGGTCTTGGAACCTCTTTATTTGTGCATCATTCATCTGGCACAAAGGAAATTCCTGTTGGCACAAGATGCATACGGAGAACTGTACTAACCACTGAATGAATATAGTCATTAACTATAGGGCCTTTTGCCCAAGAATTGTACAACAAGCAGGCACAATTGCTAAATTTATGGCGATTTAAGGCATTACTGCTTGAGTCCCATACATTTCAACCTAATAAAAATGCCTCCTGTACTAGTGCCACCATAGAACTTTTTTTGTAATCACAGGAGAATAAAAATGGCAGTAATAAAGGGTATATTACAACTTACTTACTTACAATATATAATATTGAAAATTAAAAAAAAAAATGAACATTGCATGGCAGTTGCACATAATGTAGAGTGTCACAACCCTTCCAAAGCATGTCACCTATAAGTCCAGGCAATCATAAAAAGTCTAAAAGTTCAACGTGAAAAAGGAATATGTCTATGAAGATTTTTATTCATTCAGGTCTTGCTATACAGAATCCAGTAAAAATAAGTCTAAAGCAACTGGACTTTTCTTGAAAATGTTCACCACTCATGCGATTGGCTTCTTCAGTTCAACTTTACTACCCTTAAGGGCCCGTACACACGGGCGTTTTGGACCTGCGCTCCCCTGTGTTGTGTTTGGCTGCGTTCAGCCGCAGGGGAGCGCAGGTCTAGACGCACCTCATTCTTTTCAATGAGGTTGTACCCACGAGACGCGTGTAAGCGCCGAACGCAGGTTCAGACGCAACATGCTGCATTTTTCCTGCGTTTGGCGCCTACATGCGTTCGTGTGAGTACAGCCCCATTGAAAATAATTGAGTGCGTCTATACCTGCGCTCCCCTGCGGCTGAACGCAGCAAAACGCAACGCAGGGGAGCGCAGGTAAAAACGCCCGTGTGTAAGGGCCCTTAGGGTTAAATGCAGGGGAATTCCTTACCACTCAGTTGAACTGTAGAAGCTGCTCAGAGTGGTGAAATGTTTTCATGGGTTGGTTTTGGTATCTGTATTCAACAATGTTCACCAGTCTTTTAAAAAAAAAAAAAAAAAAATCAGACATGATATCAAAAAACATGACAGGATCCATATAGATACAATACTAATCAATATGGATAGATATGAAATAAATAAGATAGAACCACCTACCTACATTTCTGTAGAAAATGGGCATTAATAATATTTCATTTTAACATGGTAATTGACAATTAATGCATTTCTAGTACAGGAAAGAGCTCTCTCCTTTTCACATTACTGAAGATGGCTTAGAGATAGTTTAGAAGTTTCATATCTGCCTTCATATACTATTTTGGAAGCTTGAACAAGTGAAAACACCCAAAACCACAGCCAGCTGTGTCCGTCCGCATCTGTGAGAGATAAAGCTCTGTGTTAGAGCTGCTCAGCCAGCACAGACTCGCCAGACTGTAAATTTTGGGTGTAACCAGATGTAACAACAGAAAGATTATTTTTGTGTCGCTGGAAATGTAAGATTTCTTACAGGCAAACATTCTAAAAGCTAAAAGACAAAAGCTGACCGATTCTGACACCCAATAAAATCTGTAAATATTTTCATTACAATTTTATTCCTGAATAGCATTGTAGAAAAATTCAGCCAGGCTTTGTTTATGCTTGTTCCAGTATTAGTAATGGGAGTATTTTGTTTGTTTGTGAGTCCTAGGATTCACGTTGCACCAGGGCCGGAACTAAGGGTAGGCAGAAGAGGCACGTACCAAGGTCGCAAAGTTTGGGGGGCACCAGGCACATACCTTCCCTGTTACCTACCACTAGTCCGACAGTGTTATCTCACCTTACTAAGTTCCTTCTGATGTGCACTTACCTACAGTATGCATGCTTGCTTGCGTATGGCTCATTTGCGTACAACCTCATTCTGGTGCTAGTTCCTGCATGGTAGTATGTAGCAGGGCAGAGGGGGCAATGTGAAAGGTTGGGTTGACTGGGGCACCCAGGCCGGAAATACATGTTAGGTCACACAAGCCAATTAATGAACAGGGTTCTGTCTTTTGCTTCCACACTTCTTCCTTCACAGCTGCCCTGAGGCAGCACAGAAAATATAATAAAATAAGGAGTCAAGGGGAAAAGATGTAAAAGGGAAATATTCCCTTAAATATATAAATTCCAGTTTGGTAAAATGATTCTTTACTATGCCACTTAATATTACATAAACTGTTGCTTAAAGGGGACTTGTCACTCGAAAAAAAATTACCAATCCTATTTTATCACGTTAGTCAAGCAAAATAAACTTTAATTACACTTTATAAACTGTTTCAGTTTTGTTTCTTTCAGTCTGGGAATTCATAATTCTAGCAAGCAGGCAGGAGCCATTTTGTGGCCACTGTTATTAAAGGGCAAGGAAAGGCAAAGAAATAAAATCCCATTTTTACTTTTCTTTAATGAAAAAAAGAAATATATCTCCATTATACATTAATTAAAAAATGTGTACCGTTTTTATAAGAAACCTGACTTTATGCAGTGAAATTAGGAAAAAAATAGGAATTGTTAGACGGTCCCTAACTTCAGACAGGGAAACAATCATACTTATGAACAGCAGGGGGAGCCCCTGCCTTACTTACCAGCCATGCAGAACTCAAGCAGCTTAGTTTTTTGATCATTTATGCCGATCCCTAAGCAGCACAGATAACACTGAGCATGTGTATGTAGTCTAGTCTTTCTAGATTTATAACAAAGTTACAAGATGACAGCCCCCTGTGGCCAACTTTGAAAGCATAAATAATTTGTTTGATTAGGATTGTGGTGCAGTAAGTTCATGTTTATGTTTAGTATACTAAATACAGCATTTCTAGCCTTATTCTATTTTACACTTTCCTTGCCCTTTAAGGCTAACCTGGCATCATCTCAAAATCTTGTTTTTGCACAAGAATGGGGACCTGATGTCCACCCCCATGAACTGGCTACACAATTAAATGGTAAAGAGGGAGGGGGAATGTGGGGAGTGCAGTGACATCTAGTAAGGGCTGAATGGAAAGTGAAAGTAATTGCCTGACCCTTCCTAAGGGCTCTTCCAGACGAGGAGATTGCAGGGAGATTTGTTGCCTGCGACAAATCGCTGCGTTTTTGGGGCAACAAATCTCCCTGAATCTCTTCCCTCAGTCTTGCACCCGCTAAAGTGTCAAGTCGCGTGCGCCTATTCACACGCAGCGCGGCGCTTTTGAAAATCGCGTGAAAATGCATTTGCGAGCGTTATTCAAAAGCGACGCGCCGCGTGTGAAAAGGCGCACGTGACTTAACACTTTAGCGGGCGCAAGACTGAGGGAAGAGATTCAGGGAGATTTGTTGCCCCAAAAACGCAGCGATTTGTCTCAGGCAACAAATCTCCCTGCAATCTCCTCGTCTGGAAGAGCCCTAAGGCATAGAGGAGTGGCGGGCAATATTTGATTGACAGCTGAGATTTTATACGAGTTTGCAACAGCTATGAATGCTTATTTGGTTTTCATGTTTAATTAGAAAAGGACTTTTATAATACAGATTTTTATGTCTGGGTGACAGTTCCACTTTAAGTATTCATTTTGGGGGTATAGTTTTCCTTAAACTGGAAATGATGCAGAAAATAAGCCTGCAAATAATGTCCAGTTACGTTTATGCGGATATTTTATAACATATTCACCATTTACTGCAGCTAATCTTTGAGCTCACTCTGCAAGATGTTTCAGGGGCTGCTGTTGCCTCCATACCGCTTCTTGCTTTCAAGTTTTACCATCAGAGCAGGTTCATAGGGAGCTGCATCGCTACTGCAGTGAGCACTATTGCCCTTTAAAAAAGGAAAATTTAGTTTTTTGACACCTCTGGTAACAGGCCTGGACTGGCAATCTGTGGGTTCTGGCAAATGCCAGAGGGGCTGCCATAAGGTCCCATGGAAAGTCAGTATTTAGTGGGCTGGTGGGGGCTGTTTGGGCCTCTATGTGGGCTGATTGGGTATCTGTGTACCTGAAATACCAGGGCCTATTTTAATTCTCAGTCTGGACCTGCCTGGTAACTGCCCGCTTCATGCCACCTGAGGCAAGGTTCTCATCTTGCCTCATGGCAGGAGCAGCACTGTAAAAAATGTCCACTTTGTATGTGGACAAGACCTGAAACGAACAAAAGGTACCTCAATAAGCCTCTTAATTTAAGGGGAATTTTTTTGGCACAAGTCTGATGCACATTTTAACACAACCCGCTGTGGGAACCCTTGAATTACTGCAACATTCAGGGGTGGTGGCAGCTCCAGGGTTCTCCAGCATCATTTTGTGCACTTGTGCATCATCCAGTAGAAGAGGCAGATAGATGCAATAGGGCTTGGTACAACTATAGGGATGAGCATGGAGCATATTAGGATGAAAGGCTTCTGACTACATTTAAAAGATGGAAAGCTAATTTCAAGCCAGCAACTAATAGCAGTTATTATTCTCCCAGTGCAGTTGCAGTGTTTTTATTACAATCCAAGATGCAACAGCCAGTTGATAAGATAATTTTTCCCCAAATTCCTATGAAGAGGTCACCCAAAGTACAAATGAAAACCTCCTAACCATCCCAAAGAAGTCTCTAAAACTGTTTCTACAGCGGAATTTACAATAGAAGGTTGCAGAGAGTATGATGTTATTGCTCTGGCACATTTGCTAAACTTCATGCTAAGATGAATGTCAGTCCCGGGACAGAAAAACCTGTTGTGTGGAAATCAGCCTTGGGAAATCAGCCTAAAAATGCAAAACATTTTTCCCAAGGGTTATTTGTACAATGTTTTGTGAAGTGGTAGAAAGCTAGAGCTGAGATTAAACTGCAACTGCTATGTACAGCAGAAAATATTAGCATTTAAGATAATCCAAGTTTGTCAGTGCTGTTTGGCTATACTGTATGTGTCAAGTATAATATAGTTTATATAAGGAAAATCACTGCCATCGCTGATGAACAGTCATTAGTATGACCTTCTTGCAAATAACAACTAGGGGTTTGTTTACTGATTTTTTCTGGTTGGGGTTTTAAAGTAGAAAACACTATGTTGTCATAGAAAATGAGATTCATTGAACCTGGATGCAGCTAAAATTCCATATAAAAAAGTACTCAACTCAAAAATGCAGAGGTCATGTAGAAGTCAAAAAAGTTTATTTCCTAACCCTTTGGCTACCGCAAATCAGATTTTAACCCTTTGACTTCCTCCATGGTCCAGTCTCCTCCACTACTGACACCAGAATGAACTAGTAACATTTCTGAAAGTGTATACCACTGTGTCTTTTGCACTCTACACACAACCTCACTTTTATTGTTCATAGGTGCAGGTCTTTGCACTCCAGAATGGAGACCAATTACTTTTGCCTATTCCATGAATACAGCACTGCAAGTGTTGTATTCATTATTGCCCACGTGGGCATGGCCTTGGCTGTCTCTGTAGCTTGTGTACCAGTCATTTAGCTAAAATTGCAAATCATATGCTGCCTAAATACTATGGACACAATGCTCTAAGGATGGGTGCATTTACAATAATGTAAATCAGTGGTGGGAAAGCATATGTGGAGCTAAGTTGCCTCACAAGATACTTGCAACATAATATTCTATAGTTGTCCCCTGTGCCATATAGCCATTGCAATTGCATTTGCAGGAGATTTGCCACCTGCAGTGGCATAGATTTATTGCAAGCAACCAATCTCATGTGTGTAACACATACTTGACATAATCTAGTTTCTGTTAGCAATCACACTTGTGCAGGTTAGCATCTGTGTTTGTAAATTAACTCTTAAGTTAAGTACTTTGCACAAATCACCTAATAGAGTTTCATTTTGTGCCCTTTGGCACAATTCTGCACTTCATTCTCTGTCCTGCACTGCATAGTTTTGGCAGCAATTGATAATGGAGGGGAGAATGTTGGGTATTGTGTAATGCCCCTAACTTGCCTGACATTTAGGGCTCCTACACATGGGCGTTTTTCCCCTGCGTTGCGTTTGGCTGCATTCAGCCGCAGGGGAGCGCAGGTCTAGACGCACCTCATTTTGTTCAATGAGGTTGTACCCACGAGACGCGTGTAAGCGCCGAACGCAGATTCAGACGCAACATGCTGCATTTTTCCTGCGTTCGGCGCTTACATGCGTTCGTGTGAGTACAGCCCCATTGAAAATAATTGAGTTCGTCTATACCTGCGCTACCCTGCGTTTGAACACAGCAAAACGCAACGCAGGGGAGCGCAGGTAAAAACGCCCGTGTGTAGGAGCCCTAAGAATGAACAAGCTGAGCACAGCCGGGGGCACTAGGAACTAGAGAATACTAAACACTATCAAATAGTACAGATGCAGGTACAGGCTCTTTTATGGCAAACAACCCTATTAAGCTGGCCTATTAAAAGATGATTCTATGATTATGTTTCCTGCAAAGTATTTTGTATGCATTTGAGAAGAACCAATAACATTTAGGAAACAAAAAAACGGTGTTCTATATAGGAAAAAGCTATAGTTTGCTCCTTTTCACCAAATTCTGCACGGAATAGAAGAGGTGTGGACAGATCACAAGCTCTGACAAGCTTTTTGCCTAGCTCTGCTCTTTAGCACGTGCCCAGGTTATTTTACTTCTTATTAATTAACCCATTAAAATTGCAACATGAGAATACATGGCTTGGCTAATCCCTCTATGACATCCTTATATGAATAAAAAAAATCTATGATGCATAAATATATACATATTCTACCCAGACTACTTTGTAATGGTTAACATAAGTGAAACAGAACATGGAAAATGCATGGCATATAAACATTGCAACAACAAACTCACTATAAAGGATGTTCATATAGATGAATAAAACATGAAGGATTAACCTGCAAAAGCAATAAAACCACAAACAAACATGCATAGCCATATCAAAGCACATCTACCAGCAAAATATTGTCTATTGCCCCAAGCCTGGCTCCATGAAACCATATATAAACAGGAGATACCATACTGCCCATTTTGACAGCTGTCACTATTGCTTACTCCAAAAAAATGTAAATTCTACAAAAGTACATGGAGGTAATTATATAGATATTGTTTTTATGGTCTCAGTCATACTGTATATGGTTATATACAGTATCAACTACTGCTCTAATGATCATGTAGAACATATTATCAGTTCAATGGATATTAAGGAAGTTGAAATCAAGAACTGTTTACATATTGTTAATTATGCACAAAGTGATAAACTAATTCAATATTACCCACAGTCATCCAGGTTACTTCCACAAATGCTGTTCATAAACAAACAGCAAAGAACAACACGTAGGTTTCAGGATTAGAAGCAACTGTTGGTGAAATAAAAAAAGAAAGGAACATATAAGGTACGGGCCCTGTTATCCAGAATGCTTGGGACCTGGAGTTGTACAGATAATGGATATTTCTGCCCTTTTGATCTTCATACCTTAAGGGCCGAACTCTACAAAAGCTTTTGTAGGATGGTGTCAGATGGACAAAATGCATTGAACAAGTCGGATGTAGTTGCATGGGTCAAAATATAATGGGACTGATACAAAAAGCTGATGCATAAACTACTATATATATATATATAAAATTTTCCATCCAACATGACACAACTGTCAGATGCGAACACTAAGGGGCAAATTTACGAATTTCACGTGAAATGACTGAAGCAATATATTGACACGATTCACCCTTTGATAAATTTACCCCCATATGCTGTGTCCCAACTTCACTCTTTGATAAATATACCCCTTAGGGGCAAATTTACTATTATTCCCCAAAATAATTATTCGACCATCAAATGCTTATCGAATTGTTTTAGGCTATCATTTTGCTTGCAATACGATTTCGTGATGAATTCGTACGATCGGATACCAATCATTCAATTTCACGGAAAAAATCGTGAAATTTCCTTCGAGCATCCGAAAAATTAGTACGATTCAAACGATAGAACGCCTCAATCGTACGAATGGTATTCGAGCAGGACTTGGCCTCAGAAGCCTATGGGGAGCTTCCCATAGGCTTCGATAACAATTCGGTAGGTTCATCTGGCGAAGTAGGCAGTCGAATCATTTTAAAATTTTGATTCCTTCGATCATCAAATGATTGAATTATCGAATATCCGATCATTCGATCTATTCGATATTCGATGATCGAAGAGGCCAAATTTGCATATCTGATTTCACGAAACATTCGTACGATCGGTATTTGATCGAATTCGATCGAACTTTGATCATTTCACGTGAATTTTGTAAATTGGCCCCTTAGCGTTGCATGGAGGATCAGCTAAAATCTCACCCATACAATCTGATGAAAAGCGCTTGTGGCCTTTTACCCTTAATCTACTAAATCATGTAAACATTAAATAAACCCAATAGGCTGGTTCTGCTTCCAATAAGGATTAATTATATCTTAGTTTAGATCAAATTCAAGGTATTGTTTATTATTACAGAGAAAAAGGAAATAACTTTTAAAAATGTGAATTTGTCTATGGGATACGGCCTTTCAATAATTCAGAGCTTTCTGGATAATGGGTTTCCAGATAATGGATCCCATACCTGTATTTCTAAATTGCATGTTCAGTCTCTTCAGATACCACTCTGCATGTCTACTCTCGTTCATTGTTGTTCCTTGCACATTCTTAATTTAGTCCTCATTTATTTTCTTATTAAAGTGACTATACACTAGCCAACCTGCAGAGTAGCTAATTGATGAAACCATGGGGCAGACAGATGCATATCATATGAGATGTGTATTCACAGGGATGGCCAAATGCTACTGTTTTGTTTGTTTAGGCCCAGACAGACAGAAGGGTCAAATGTAAATTACAAAATGTGGATATGTCAGGCCAGCTTAAATTCTTTTTAATTAAAATACTTACATTACATACTCACATAAGTCACTCAAGCAAAGCAGTGTGATCAACTATTCTCCAGTACCCAGTTTCACACTTAGAGGTTACATTTGTCTATTATAGCCTTCCTTTAGCAAACAAAGGATATGTGCTTTCTGAGACAAAAGTGTGCTGAAAAGACATATTCAACACTGTACTGGCTGGCTTTGTGATTACAGTCCTGTTTGATGTTGATTCGAAGTGTCAATTCTAGTTTAGGTGTTAGTTTCGCTTTACCAATCAAATCATACAAAGATATTTGCAGAACTACTGCAAAGGTGATTTCTTTTGTTTGCCGGTGGAGAAACATGTACTGTATCTGTATTGACTCAGACTACTATATGCCACATTTAGCAGTGGAAAGACTTACTGAGATAACCTGAGTGAGCAGGAAGAAAGCATATAGCTGGAAAAAATGGCAGATTGAAAGGTCTTCAGCACGCAGAACCAATGTTTGTGTTTCCAAGTTTATTGCTTTCTCCATCATACAGTGTCAGATAATACCTTATATTCCGATAGATAAGAACTTGGGGCTATTTCCGTGATGACTCAGTGTCCACATAGGACTGTCAGTTCTTATCCGTGTAAAGTGACAGTTCTCTTGTCTGGTCTATTTCATTTAATACCTTAAACGGGGGGGCAGAAAATTGGAATGTGCTAATCTCTTGATAACAGAATTATATATTATTTGTTTTGCATTAAAGCACCGCTATTGCATTAGATTAAAAAAAATGGACTGGAACATGGACTATTTTGTTACCTAAAGTAAATATATTCTGTGTTGCAAAGCACGTAACTGTAGGTTTGTTGGTGTCAGTTATCATAACAAAAAGTCACATTCAATTTATGAGAAAATAATTGAATTGAATCTATGGTTTCATGAACTCCTTAATGTAAATTTCAATGTATTATAATAAGCAACTTTTTACAAAATATAGGGAATGGTTATAAAATAACCATAAATGACAAGTAACATAAGGATTAATAGGATTCTATAAAGGTACAATTCCAAGTACTTGGCAAACGGGTTCTCAATATCCTTATATTTCACAACAAGTGGTACTGAACTATCACTAAGCAACAACTAGAACTGATGACATCACTAAGCAGCATATTTTAAGGACAAGTTATACATAGGATTATAAATGTGCAATTAAACTTTCAGTGGAGTAACTAGTGTGCACATCCCCAAAAAAATTTTTCTTTGCCCCCGCCAGCCCATTCTCTCACCTGCCTGCTTCCTCCCGCCCCAGAGTCCCTGCTCACAGATTGGCTGGAAGATCTGCCACAGGGTCCGCTTCCTCTAAAGACATAACAACGTCCCCCAACAAAATGGTCATGCTCTGGCCTACTCATTAATTTAGTGCTACAGCATTTGCAAGTTTCATTTCAAATGTTCATAGTTACCCTCTCCACACCAGTGTCAGGGACAATACAGCATCTTATAATTTATTTTTAGTATATAAATTTAGAGTGACTATGATTGTGTTATCTCTCTCTTATA
>CM044440.1:90216618-90227619 GCA_024363595.1 Xenopus borealis
GAGCTATAACAGTCTTTGGGCACTGAAAAGCGTAAACTATCATGCTATAACTGTACCATATGTGTTTATTCTTTACTTTTTTTAGAGTCCTTTTATTTCCTATACTTAACCCAATACAGGCAGAAGATGTCGATATGGAAGAAGATTCTATAATGCCGACTCAGTCCTTTTCACAAGTTCAAAGAAACCTTCAGAATCATTCACAGGAACAAGTTAACCTGAAGGTATTTGTGGATGGGGAATGATGTGATGCAGAACCCATTCAAGATCTTTTTACAGTTGTATTTCGAAAATAAAATGTTTAGTGCAATGTGAGGAATGGTAGTAACTATGGCTACCCACAGATGGGAGTAGTGCACTTTGCAGTCCATAGTTGCAATATATAGCAATTGTTCTCAGTTCAAACATGAACTTCACACCCAACACTGTTTAACGGATGCCTTCTCCAGCAATACTTGGGGATTAGGGTGTCTCTGGGGATTAGGGTGTCTCTTCACATATCGAGGTATACACCAGCCTTATAAATCCGCCCCCCACGTCAAAACCCTGTAAATTGTGAGAATAATTGTAACTATTTCTTAATTTGGTAACTTCAAATGTAATGGTGGTGCATCACAGCTGTCTGGCCTTACTTGCCAGTGGGAAATTAAAAAAGATTGTCAAATTGGCTTTACTCTGCCAGTGTTGCTTGTTGAGTGATGAGATTGGGATGTTCCATTTTGCAAGTACATAGTGGTGACATTTATAGTGCATAAAGCTGCTCAGGGTAATCAGGCATCTATTAATCCACAATTAGACATTTCACAGCTGCCACTTATGTCTAAGGCTTATGACACACTGCCATCTGGTGGACAAACCACTCTTGTCTGCCTGTCCTTGGTGCCAAAGCACTAGCAATAGTGGTGGATTGAATTCAGCCTTGTAATGAGTTTTTATCCCCCCCCCCAGGTGGGTGAAGTGGTACAGTACCTGTTAATAAAAGATCAGAAAAAGCTCCCTATAAAGCGGGCAGGTAAGTTGATCTGCAGTCTTGATCATTGTGTTCAGATTGGTTTCATACTGATGATTATTTTTGCTTTAAGGTATTTCTGAAATGAATAATGTTGATATATACCCAGTTGTATAATGTAAAGGCAACTATCCTTTTTACCTAACAATTTTCAATCTGCAAATCATAGTTTTTGTGTATGTGTGCCTGACCATTACTGTGCCCATTGCTCAACAACAGACAGGGGGGCGGGGGGTGAAGGAGTGGGAGAGCTAGAGAGGGCAGTGAACATGGGGTAGGCAAATATTAAAGGGGTTGTTTACCTTTGAGTTAACTTTTAGTATGATGTAGGGATTGATATTCTGAGACAATTTGCAATTGGTTTTCATTTTTTATTGTTTGTGGTTTTATAGTTATTTAGCTTTTTATTCATCAGCTCTCTAGTTTGCAGTGTCAGCAATTTGGTTTCTAGGGTACAAATTAACCTAGCAACCCTGCATTGATTTGAATAAGACTGGAATATGAATAGGAGAGGGACTGAATAGAATAAGTAAAAAAAAGTGGCAATAACAATACATTTGTAGCCTTACAGAACATTTGTTTTTAGATGGTGTCAGTGACCCCCATTTGAAAGCTGCAAAGAAACAGAAGAAAATTGCAAATCATTAAAAAACTATGAAAAATAAATAATGAAGACCAATTGAAAAGTTTCTTAGAATTGGCCCTTCTACAATATACTAAAAGTTAATTTGAAGGTGAACCACCCCTTTAATAGGTACCTGCCAAGTGCCACCTTATCGTTGTGCCCTATGTAGGTGCCTCTTCTACCTACCCCTAGTTCAGGCCCTGTTTGTGGGAACTACACACAGTCTATTTATGGTGAAATTTAAATACAAACTCTTACATTGCTTAAAGGAGAACTAAACTCCTTTTGAAAAAAAAAAAACCCTACCCCTTACTCTACATAGACCTGCCTCCCCCCAGCTTAGCTCCTACCCTGGGCAAATGCCCCTAATTTTTTGCTTACCCCTCGGTGCAGATTCAGGTATCAGAGTTCATAGGCGCCATCTTCTCTTCGGGAAGTGAGCAGCGTATCCGCACATATGCAGTTGGAGCAATCTTCCTGTTCATAACAACTGCGCATGCATCGAAAGTCACAGATTGCCGAAGGGAAGGAAGACCCAAAGATTTCCGAAGAGCCAGAAGATGGTGCCTGTCAATGCCTGAATCCGCACGGAGTGGTAAGTAAAAAGTTAGGGGCTAGGCTGGGAAGGAGGGGGGTCTATGGGAGGTAGGGTTTTTTCAAAAGGGGATTAGTTCTCCTTTATTAAAATGTATAAAAACGTAATGCTGATATTCAGTGATGCAGTGTTTAGCATGGCTGCTTTGTAGCAACAGGGTCCTAGGATTCTTATTCGGTCAAATTACAGGTTAACTGCCTGCTGATAAAATTGCCCCTAGTATTGTGTAAATGTGATGGGGACCTTAGACTGCAAGCTTCACTAGGACAGGAGCTGATGGGAATGATGTTTGTCTGGAAATTGCTGCACAATATGCAAGTGCTATAAAGGATAATAATGGCACAAAAACCAATTACTCTTGTCATTATGGCAATCTCTGTTAATTTGTAAAACCCTCCTGTTAAGATATTGTGAGAAGCGTGGTGAAGGAATACAAGGATGTGTACCCTGAAATCATTCGCCGTGCACAAATCTCTCTGCAACAGGTGAGTTAAGCAGCTTTGTGAATTGGAGAAAAAGCCTAGCTTTCATACTGCAGAGGTTGGTTTAAATGCTTATACAATTGTATAGTCCTATGAAAAAGTTTGGGAACCCCTCTCGGCCTGCATAATAATTAACTCCACTTTTAACAAAAAAAGATAAGTGGTATGTCTTTAATTTCCCAGGAACATCTCAGCACTGGGGTGTTTTCTGAACAAAGATTTTTAATGAAGCAGTATTCAATTGTATGTCATTAAATCAAATGTGAATACCTGGCTGTGCAAAAATTTGGGTACCCTTTTAATTTTACTAATTAGAATGCATGTAACTGCTCAATATTGATTAATGACAACACCGAATTGGTTGGATTAGCTCGTTAAGCCTTGAACTTCATAGGCAGGTGTGTCCAATCATGAGAAAAGTGGGCAAGTTGTGCTTGTTTGACTCTCCTCTGAAGAGTGACAGCATGGGATCCTCAAAACAGCTCTCAAAATATCTGAAAACAAAGATTGTTCAGTATTGTGGTTTAGGGGAAGGCTACTAAAAGCTATCTCGGTGGTTTAAACTGCTAGTTTTAACCGTTAGGAATGTAATTGGGAAATGGAAGGCCACAGGCACAGTTACTGTAAATATGTGGAGGATTTTGAGAATGGTTACAGACAACCCAAAGATCACCTCCAAAGACCTGCAAGAATATCTTGCTGCAGACTGTTTATCTGTAAATCATTCTACAATTTGCACAAATAACATCTGTATGGCAGGGTGATGAGCAAGAAGCCCTTTCTGCTCTAACGCCACAAACAGTCGCTTGTTGTATGCAAAAGCTCCTTTAGACAAGTCAGTCATTTTGTAACAAAGTGCTTTGGACTGGTGAGACAAAAATTGAGTTATTTGGTCATAACATCGCATTCCGAGAAAAATTCTGGCTCACAGGAGAAGAACTTGACCCAGACCCGAATATTTTGTGCAGGGGTCGGCCTCAATCGCAGGTAGTCCCACGGGTTTTGGGCTGGCCTGCACATCGCTGCATGCTTTATATTAAAAGGAAGCTGCTACTTTGAAAGATCAGCCAATTATAAACAAAACTCCAAAGAATTAAGAGGGGTTCACAGACTTTTTCATATGACTGTATATTCCACCCGAAGGCTTAATAACACACAACTGAGCAATGTCTAGACTTGTTTTAAAGGGCCACTGAAAGCAGTTTGGTTAGCTGCTCTTAAGTATAGTTGTTCATGCAATCTGAGTTTAGCTCATTTTACTCCCCTTGTATATTGCAGACAGGGTGTGTTTTTCATTTGTCAGTAGGTTTGATCTTTATTAGAGCTGTGATGCTAATAGCAGAGTCCTGAAGGAAAAGTATACCATCTTCTCACGGTCATAATCAGCTGGCAGGCAAGCATTCTTTAGTATCTAACAAAACTTGTACTGAAACTGCAATCCACCCCTATTCTGGGGTTTTATCTGTATAAACTGTATGTACAGAGTGTGACAAAATGCAGATATAAACTCCCATAGATTCTAACACTACAGATTTCTCTACACTCTATACATCTAGTTTATGCAGATAAAAGCCAAGAATGGGGGTGGATTGCAGTTTCAGTACAAGCATGACACTTTAGTTGGATACTACCACAGGTCTAATCAAAATCAACTGACCTAAATGAAAAACACACCCCGTCTGCAATATACAACGTGAGTAAAATTCAGCCCAACTGAGTTGTCTTTTTTTTTTACTGTTAATTCCTTTCTTCCAACCATATAGGTGTTTGGCTTTCAACTGGAGGAGATTGATCCAAAGAACCATATATACATTCTTACCAACAAGCTGCAGAGGGTACAAGGAGACGACATGAGAGTGTAAGGGATGCATTCTGCTGTTGTATGTGCCTTTTGCTGGAAATATTTCATTCTGATAACTACAGCATAAAACAGGCTTAAATGCCATTGTTTCTTATAGGATAATTTGGGAGAACTTTTGGGGTAAAATGTCACTGAGATTTCATGGCTTGTTTGAATGAGTGAACATGAACAACTAACTTATTTGTTGTAGGGATGAGAATACATCCAAACTGGGTCTGCTCATGGTTATTCTGAGCCTCATCTTTATGAAGGGCAATACAGCTAAAGAGTGTAAGTACATTGCCTACTATGGGATTCCTTTCATAGAAAACTATTTCCAGGGCTTGAAATTTTCACTTTAAATGTGGGGGAGTGGTACAATTGTGCCTCTTGTTATTCTGGGGAATTACTAGTCATGTAACAGTTTCATTTACATCCAGGAGCTTGTATAAGACCTTATTCTTTCCATTAACTATCCAAGGTGCTGCTTCATTGGCTTTAGAGACTATATTAAAGGGGTTGTTCACCTTTAGTGTTCCCCAGAAATAAAGACTTTTTTCAATTACTTTCCATTATTTATCTTTTGCTGTTTTTCAAAAATCTAAGTGTAAAGTTGAATGTTGGTTTCTCTGGTGTGTGAGTCTGGCAGCTCAGTAATTCAGGTGCAGACTCTAAACTGTTACAATTTTGCAACATTTAATTGATACACTTCACAGCAACATCTCTGGAGTATTAGCAACTATTGTATCAATTCTAACAGCTGCCTGTAATGAAACCCAGAGATTCTGCTCAGCAGGGACAAAGATAAGAAATGTATCCATTAAATGTATCAATTTAGAGCTGCTTTAGAAGGTGAAAAATGACACTTTACACTTCAATATAAGAAAAACGGTTACAAATAGAAAATAGACAGTAATTGGGAAAAAGTCGTTATTTCTGGTGATCTATCTGAAAACAAATAGTTGTTTGAAGGTGAACAACACCTTTAAACAGAAGCTCCCTCTAATGCAGTGATCCCCAACCAGTATCTCGTGAGCCACATGTTGCTCTCCAACCCCTTGGATGTTGCTCCCAGTGGCCTCAAAGCAGGTGCTTATTTTTTGAATTCCAGGCTTGGAGGCAAGTTTTAATTGTATAAGAAATAGAGCCTCAATGTAGGTTGACAGTCAACATAGGGGCTACTAAATTGACAATCACAGCCCTTATTTCACACCCCAGGAATATTTTTCATGCTAGCGTTGCTCCCCAACGCCTTTTACTTTTGAATGTTGCTCAAGGGTTCTAAAGGTTGGGGATCCCTGCTCTAATGAATTGGGAAGGTGAATCTGATCCACCTTAGGCCTATAGTCAATGGGTGTTTTGACTACTGTTGTGCTCAGGTGAGAAGGACATGACAGTCGTACCGTTTGCCATGTCCTATTGTAACAGTCTAATCTGGTCTTTTTGACTACCTTCACCTGAGCACAGTGGTGTGCAAAATCCCTTTGTATTATAACCAGTAAATAGACTCTTTCTGAGACCCATTGTACCTTATCTGATCTTTACACAACCCCTTGAGTACAGACTTGTGTCACACAAAACAGTGGCAACACAAATGGTAGATGCTGTGAATCACTTAGCAGAAGTGCCAAGAGTATAGCATTTGTATCTAATTTTCAGATTTTGGTTGCATTGCTGTATTTCCGTTAAATAACCAAGCTGTGTCTAGCAGTAACCAGTGTGCAACCCATTACACACCACTCACTGATTGTCCTTTTTTCATGGCAGCTGCTATTTGGGAAACACTAAGGCGCCTGCGTATTGAACCGGGGTAAGTTTGTGTAAAAAGTACCCACTTTTACTCTATTTTTCATGCATTTCAATCGCCTGAATTCTGTTTCTTTTTAACCAAGAGAGAAGCACTCGGAGTTTGGGGATGTGAAAAAGCTTGTTACAGAGGAGTTTGTTAAACAGAAGTATGTAAGATGTAAAGTGTATATTCTATAAGCTGCATGTGAGGATGTCAAATTGCTCTAGTTGGTGTTTGGAAAAAGGGGAGAACAAAATTGATTAACTCCTGCATTGTTATGCTGTGGCATGGCACACCACATAGGAATACAAATAGTAACAGCTCTTTGTAATTTAACTTAGATGGATCCACATGTATTCCATCGATAGGCATGATATCCAGCATTGTTATTGAACACTGAAATTGATGCAGTATGTTCCCGTTAACTGCATTCTTTTATTTTAATAAGAGGGTGGCAGCCTGAACCCCAATTAGAATAAGATTTGGTTTAGAATGTTTAGTCGTCTCATTCCCTACTTATGACCAAATGTTACTTTTAATATATAAAGCATAGCTGTCTTCTCCTTAGATATTTAGAATACAACAAAGTACCACATACAGATCCTGTAGAGTATGAATTCCAATGGGGCCAGAGAGCTTTTAAAGAAACCTCCAGAATGAAAGTGCTGGAATTTGTCTCCAAGGTAAGGCAGTTTCTGCGTCCCCTTTTGATATTTGTTATACAATATACAGGTACCTCTTCACAGCACATGCTGTTTATTAGCCAACTGCACATGTTCTCAAGGCTTCCAAATGAGCACAGTTTGAATAATATGGTTTTGAATAATATGGAGTAGTCTGCTATGATTCTGTTGGAGCAATGCTTTAGAGCCCAGGCTGACACAAGTTATCAGTGTTAGTGGTAGAGCTTTAAAGGAAATGTTCAGTATAAAACTGGGTAAATAGATAGGCTGTGCAAAAAATTTTATGTATAAAGGCTGGAGTGACTAGATGTCTAACATAATAGCCAAAACACTATGTCCTGCTTTGCAGCTCTCTTGGCTTCCACTGATGATTGGTAACCAATCCGGACCACATGGGACATAACTGGTTTAAATCTGAGCTGCATGCTGAGGATCACTTGCAAACTCACTGAATAGTTATATTCTATGTGGCCCCCAATTAAGGTCACTGCCTTACTCAGAGTTAGAGAGCTGCAAAGCAGAAGTAGTGTTCTGTTAGACATCCAGTCACTCCAGCCTTTATACATTACATTTTTGGCTAATTAACTATATTAGGAACATGTTTTTTTATTTTGCACAGCCTATCTATTTACCCAGTTTTTATTTTTACACTGAACTGTTTTTAAGATACAATGGCCAGAAATATATTAACCATTTCAGTGCAGTGGAACAGATGCTCTACAGCTGTTTGCTGCTCTATGTTGGGGTGTATTTAGATTTCCAATGCTGCTGTTGCTCTGCCCACACTGGGGATAAATACCTTTGGCCATTCTGATTCTATAACCAGTTTTCCCCAGCTCCAACACTTTATGCCTTTGTTTCCAGATTCAGCAAAAAGACCCCAAATCATGGACAACACAGTACAAAGATGCCCAGGAACAGACACAGGCTGCTGGACGCTGAAGCATCAGCTCAGTACTTTGCTGTCAGCAGGGTGTCCCTGTGTATGCTGTGCAATATGGCAGGAAGGAACAAGTCTGTTCTGTTTCAGGAACTAAGAACATCAAAAAGCATGATCAACAACCATCATTTCATGGGCTGTTTATTCAAGTGGTAATATATTTCCAGGAGATTTGGACTATGTTCTGCATTTTGGTACTGTGGTCCTCCTCAAAGGCACAATTCACGTTAAACTGAACACCATCCATACTTGGGTTATCTGTTATAGACCGGACAGACAATGAGCAGCTGTTTGCTCACTACTGTTAGCTTACCAGAGCTTGGCTACAGCTGTTGAACAAAATAGTGTAGTTCAGCCTGAATGGTTACTGCTGCTTTCTTAAGGGCTAGAGCAGACGGGGAGATTCGGGGGCATTTTGAAAATGCCCCCGAATCTCCCCGTCTGCTCTAGCCCTAAGCGCAGACAATCGCATCTGGCTCAGCCTGGTCTTGTTGGGTAGAAACGTTATGTTTTATGTTTTAATAAAATATTATTTCTTTGCAATAAGTCCTTTGTACTGCTATGTTTCCACAGGACTCGCATATTCATGATTCTAACACCACAACTTGGTTACGGATCATTTGCGCCCTCCTAAAAGGAGTAGAACAAATGTGCCACAGGGACACTAACATCTGACCGTCCTCCAGATACCAGACTTTATAAAATTAAATTTTAAAAGTCACTAAGCATGAATAAAATAATCACCAGACCAAAGTACTGAATATACTGAAAAATCACTAAGCTAGGCCTGAGTTATCTATGCTATCTCCAACATAATGTTACTGAGTCTCTGCCTATATGGGTTAACAACCAGTTAACAGCTATTCCTTGTTTACTCCCCCTAAAAGCAAAATAATGAACCCCAACTGGCTATTCCCCTCTCTTGTACATCCTTTCTGCAGTCTTTGACCTCTCATCATCAACCCAATGGCATGACCCCTCCCCTCCCAATTAAATGTATTCTGACTGGAACAACTGGAAAACTAATTTAAAAAAAGGAGCAAAGTTTAGAGCTGGGGTCCGCAACCTTTTTTTGCTAGTGAGCCACATTTAAATTTAAAAAAGAGTTGGAGAGAAACACAAGCATGAGAGCTTGCCTCTAAGCCAGTAATTGAAAAATCAGCACCTGCTTTGAGACCACTGGGAGCAACATCCGCACTGTGAGCAACATCCAAGAGGTTGGAGAGCAACATGTTGCTCGCGAGCTACTGGTTGGGGATCACTGGTTTAGAGGGTGGTCATTATGTGGAATCTCCACTTACAGATGGCTTTTCCCAGAGTGTTCACTGCCTTTACATTCAGATACATGGACTCTACTTTACAACCTGGAAGCAAAACATAAAAATAAATGTTATCCCTTGTCATAAGCCCAGCAACACCTAGAGGGTAATAATAGATGGCATTAAGTTTGTCCGGGAGCAGTAACTCATAGCAACCAATCAGCAGGTAACATTTACTAGGCACGTGTTTAAAACAAACCTCTTTGAAACACGTAAAATAAGATGTTTGCTTGTGAGAGCAGGGAATCTGCTGATCACATTGAGGTTAATTGGAAACAGTCACCATATGCCACAGGGGTCCGTTTCAGCAGTGTGTGGAAGGTGCGTTTCAGTTATGGAGGTTCATAAAACGGGTCAGATAAGACTCCAGCTCCTATGTCGTATGGGATGCAATTGCAGGTCTGGATACCTGTGCTCTTATCCATGAAGTAGTCCAGCAGGTAGCACATGAGCGCTTGGTGACAGGATTACCACCTGGCCGCTATTTTTGATGGTTGATCCCAATGATATTAATAGGAAAAAAAGATAAATATATAGGAAGGCAGGTATTTTTTTTTTTTTTTTCCAAGAAAAGGTGACAACCCTAGTGACGGATGACAAGCAAATTCTCTAGCTTCATAAGGTCCTCTCATAGGACTGTGGAAAGACAATTCGTATCAGCTAGACTCCTGTAAAGCAAACCCCTACTTTCCCCTTCCCCACAAAATTGAAAATCCGATGGGCAACAAAATACCTGAATTATCCAGTCTGCCAGTTACTCTTAAATATATGCAACAGGTGCAGGGTTCCTCCTTGTTTTCAGCAGCACCCACTTGCCAAAATTGCAATATATACTATATATAATGGGGCTGTTGGAGCAGCCTTATGGAATGATTAACCTTTAGTATGTTCTAAAATGACTGATTCTAAGCAGTTTTTCAGTTGGCCTTCATTTTTTCTTATTTATAGTTTTTTTTTTTTTTAATCTGACTTTCCAGCTTTCAAATTGAGTCACTGACCCCATCTAAAAAAACTAAGGCTACAAATCTAGTTATTGCTACTTTTTATTTTATTACTTTCTATGCAGGCCTCTCCTATTGATATTCCGTTCTCTTATTCAAATCAATGCATGATTGCTAGTGGAATTTGGCCCATAGCAACCAGATTGCCAGCCTTTATCCAGACTCGTCAACTGAATTCCAACCCCAAATAGGATACTAAGAGTTGTAGTTGAACAAGTAAAGGCCGCAGAATGCCTGGTCTATGTGTCTGCAGTGCATCCCAGCTCCAGCCCTACATACAGCATCAATCTCATTCAGAGCTTTCCACTGTTCGTATGGAACCCCTAGGGCTTTTGCCATCTAAATAGTGCGTTTCATGACTTGTCCACACTTTGAGGTCAGTAATTTGCTGTGACTTCACAAAGTTGCCCAGGGTGTGAGCAAAGTGACAAGGAAAGGAAAAGGAGAGCAGGGAATCTGATGAAGGGACACAGAGCACAGGATCGGTAGGGAAGAGGGGTGCAGTGAGAGCAGGGAATCTGAAGAAGGGACACATTGAGAGAGTGGTGGATCGGCAGGACAGAGGAGACGCAGTTAGAGAGCAGGAAATCTTATGAAGGGACACTGAGGATCTGCAGGGAATTGGGGGTGTTGTGAGAGCAGTGAATCTTATGAAGTGACACATTGAGAGAGCGGGGAATTGCTAGGGAAGACCAAGTGCAGCGAGAGAGAAGGGAAT
>CM044440.1:90235454-90246204 GCA_024363595.1 Xenopus borealis
CTTCATTAAGCCCAACAGACCTTTAATTTAGAAAGCATTTGTGGGGCACTGTATCAAACGCTTTGGCAAAATCCAAATGGATCACATCTGCTGCCCCCTCCACAATCCAGTATCTTACTTATTTCATCATAAAAAATTTGCCTGACAGGACCTATCCTTCAAAAAGCCATGCTGATTGCTGCTCATAATGACATTCACTAGGACAAACTTTTGAATGTGATCCCTTAACGAGCATTCAAATAATTTGCCTACCACAGATGACTTCTCATAAACAACATTGAATCAGCGCTAAAAAAGCTTAGGGGAATTAAGCAGTACAGTAGATATTGATATATATAGTGCAGTATGTTTATACTTCTTAAGGATTTTTAGCCTACTTTCCAGACCTTCACTTATACAGAGTTAGCATGCATATCCTGATTCATGTGACTCATGTACTGCGTAATAGAATCAGCAATTGTTGTTCTTAGAAATACTTACACACGTGTAAGAAAATACTGTGCCCATCAAATCAAGACTGATCCTTGGTTGAAACCCCCGTCTGATATTGTGACTTAAAGAATGGAGCAAGTAATAGTGCAAAACCTTTTTAATATTAAATAAATTAAAATTACACTCACAAATGGAGCATGAATTAAAGCATCCAAATATCGCCAATCCTATGGCACTCTCGTGTCCTCCTTCCGGGTGCACTGTGAGGACGTATGGTGCTACGTTCTGCCTGACGCGTCTGATCAACTTGGAGGAGAACGAGGAATTTGGAATCGGATAAAAAGGGGAAAATCCGGTAATCTTTGGATAAACCTATTGACTTTTGAGTACCACAGATGTTAAACTTACTGGCCTATAATTGCCCGAGTTGAACACATTTTTTTTTTTATATATAAATTTCGATCGAATTTCGTGTTTATGGGAGTTTTTAAAGACTCGTGTGAATTCTAAATTCGACCTTTGACTCTAGGACTAGTGTTGGGCACAGAGGTGAGAGGCCAGAGCACAGTGGCAAACAAAATGCACAATGGGCTGTTACCCTTTGAAAAAAAAAAAGCAGGGATTTGGCCTAGAAATGAAAAGAACGTCTATATAAAGTCTTAGGCATAGCCAGTGTCAAACCAGCCATAGATGAGATTATTCATTGGCTGTTTGTTGGTAGATGTGACCCAGTTAAAAGTCATGGGCAGTACAGAAAGAGAACATAACATCTATTCCCAGTAGTGATTCAATTGCTACAAATCAAGATTGTGCAGAAAATAGAAAAGATTTTCCTCTAATTAGAAGTTTTACAATATGTTGGAGTAGGTTTTACATGGGATCTATACAAGTACCTGCCAGTGGTTGCCATATTCCATATGTTTAGCAGTTTGTACCAAAATAGCATACTTTAAATGAAGTATTCCAAACATGTAAATATGTTCCTGCATTTGCTGACACACAATAGTCTTCCTAAAGTCTAAACACTAGACAAAAGCGAGCCTTGAAACCCAAATCCTTAGATAGGAAGTGATTAAAATGAGGGAGTATAGAGCTTTGTGTTTATTTTCCATGTATTCATGCTGTTATGTCATTCCTATTGTTGGCAACTTGTATTGCTGAGCCCAACTTCACGTTCTTGGTTTCCGTTTGGAAAGCTTTTCTGAGGATACCTAAGAATACTGATTCACTTTGCTGCTTATATTTTCTAAGTAACCCTTAGCATTGCAGACCTGTTAATATAAAAGGAGGATATTCTGAAAGCATATATTGTCATGGAATACAGGACAGTTTGGGGAAGTAATGGTAAACAGCCCTGTTGTTTCCATTAAAAGTCTTAAAACAGAAAAGCAAATCTAATCCATATACAGAGTATTTAAAGTCTGGGTTTCTTGTGAATTATTTTTTTCACTTCTCCCTTGGCCATCCTCATGCTTATACATGTGATAAATGAGCCATATAAGTTAGTCTATAAGACAAACAACATATCCTGTGTAGTTTTTATTCTTCTTAAATAAATATTCACCTTCTTTGTGTGATGAGGTAGCTTCTGAAAACATATATACATACAAATAGATCATTGTAGAGCAATACCAGCAATTTAAAAAGAAACATACTGCAAACTCCAACCCTGAATTGCAACTGCATGGGGGGGGGGGAAAATCACATTTTAAATCAAGGATCCATCATCCCTTCTGAAGTTGGGGACTTCTTCATAGACACCTGAAATATATCAAATATATTTCAGGTCACAACTTCAGAAGGATCCATCATCATTTCCGAAGTTGGGGACTTCAGAAGGTATGATGGACCCCTGATTTAAAATGTGATTTTCAGGGTTGGAGTTTGCAGTATTTCTTTTTAAATTTCTGGTATTGCTCTACAAAGATCTTTTCATTGTAAATGAAAGGAAGGGTTTGGTCAGCAGCCTAATATCCTATAGTATTTTAGCCACAGAGATAACATCAAGACTCATGCGTGCACATGGAACTCTGTCCTAGAACTTCATGCACTCTGTTGAATAGAATGAGCCACTGCAGTTGTCTGGGATTTGGAGGCATATCCTCTAAGAGGGTCCAATTAGAGCTTGCAATTGTTTCAAATAAAAAGGGAGTGCCACATTTTTTGGTACTGTAATCTTCTGATAAAGAGGTTTGAAAGGCCCTCAGAGACCTTTTTATAGATTTTTAGACAAAATAGTTTGTGTGACAGGACTTCCTTTGCTGAAATACTGATATACTTCAAGTTATGAAGAACTGCCTCATTTGTCCATTGATAACTGATGGAATAGGACTGGATGGTGATAATCCCAATAAGGAAGAGGTGATGTACTTAATTTTGTCATATATATGTAAGGCTGTTGCACACATCTATGTGTTTATACACCCCCACACACCAAAAATGTAGAAGACTGCACTCACAGGACTTATCAATCAATTCACTATATAGCCTATATACACATGTAATCAGTGTAGTACAGCAGACTTAGTTTGCATTTTTATTATCTGAAACATGCTTTAACTTGTATTACACAGTTCTTTTGTAATATGTTTGCTGGAAAACGTACGAAAGCTTAGTTGAGACACAATATACAGAAGCTTTGAACTACTATTGAAATATATTAAATTAACCTCTGAAATGGATCAAGATTATGTTTAAGAAGACAACTTTGAAGAGGTAAAGTGTGTGTGTGTGTGTGTGTGTGTGTGTGTGTGTGTGTGTGTGTGTGTGTGTGTGTGTGTGTATGTATGTATATATGTATGTATGTATATTTTTAGCAAGCAGGGTGTCTAATCACTCTTACTGAATTGACTTTCACTGTTTTGGTTTTGTCCCTCAGAGTTGTCCATTGTCTTGTACAAATTGTAACGCTCATGTTGACTTTAAGCCCTGCTTAAAGGAACAGTAACACCAAAAAAATTAAAGTGTTGTAAAGTAAAGAAAATATCATGTACCGTTGCCCTATACTGGTAAAACTGATCTGTTTGCTTCAGAAACACTACTTTAGTTCAGATAATCAAACTGCTGTGTAACAAAGGCAGAAATTTAAAAAAGCCAATATAGCACAGGTTAAATAGTGGATAACCAATAACACAATAAGTTCTGCAGAGCTTATCTGCTATCTTCTGTATAACCTGAGCTTTTTCTCCTTTGAATAGCTGCCCCCATTGCTATACAGCTTATTTATGAACAATAGTAGTGTTTCTGTAGCAAACCGTGTTTTTACCAGTGCAGGGCAACACTGCATGTTACTGTTCCTTTAATTCCAAAAAGGTTATTACACAATAGAGCAACCCGCAGAAAGGCAATGATAGCACAGTAACTTAAAGAAAACACTTTTTTATTTAATTAGCTTATGTTCTCCAGTATAATTTATGTATCTGCCTGATTTTTTTCATGAGAGTAATTTGCTTTTCACTAACACAGTTTTTCCTGTGTGAGTAATTGTGTGAGTAATTGTAGCAGAGCACACGTTAACATGCAAATTATGGAAACCATCACACAAGGCACTTTGTAAATCCTGCAAAAGCTTTTACAGCATGATAATCAATACCTGTATATATACTGTAGGTTTTATTAATATTTCTCCATTGTTTATGGTTAAAAAGTTATAGGGGTATGACACATGGGGCATTTTCTCAGGTGGGCTGTATCTGTGCTGTTGCATGTTTGATTTTTCAAGAGAATGGGTGGCAACACAGGGTTTTTTTGGGGGGCTTCTCCGCTGTCTGGTGGATATTTTACATGTGCATTGAAGCATTGCGACCTGTCCTCATTCATCTGACTGTTAAAGAAATGTAACTCCTTTTTTTTTTTTTATAATTTCTTTTTCACTAAGGTGAAGCTATTTGACTGCAATGGGTTACAGGACCATTAACATCAAAAAACTGTTTTAAAAAATTAGTTAGTATACATCGAAAAATAAACACCAACACAAATAAAACTTTTAAATTGCAAAGCCTTTATTAAAAATAACTTACTGAAACTCCACTTCTGTTCCTCTTCAGAAAAGGCGACAGGGCAACCATCCATTCGGCAGTTGATTTCTCCTCCATGGCTATCTATCCTGGCTGCCCTACGTCTGGTGCACTCTGTTCTGCCGGCAAGATTGGCGCAGCAAAACCCCAGCCTGAACCCTCCTACTGCTATAGTCTCACAGCCCAGAGACTAGGGAATGACCACCACACTTACAGTGCCCAGTCAGGGACACTATACACAATCATTGGCTCCCCTTTTCGCTGTGCAAGAGGCAGTGACCAGCGCCACGGCAGAGACAACCAGCTTCTTCTTCTCCAGGCACTTCTTGATGAGGCAGCAGTGCCTGGGAGCAACAACAAGCACTCTCTGCCGCCCCCCCCCACACGCCGCAGACCCCCAGTCAGCCAGGATCTCCATCACCCCGGGTGTGGCTGGCGACAAGGTGCAGCAGGGTTCGAGCAGAGTCAGCAGCAGCACATCAAGTACGGGGACAAGTCCAGCGCACGCCGTGTGGTGCCAACCGCGACAGACCCATTGACCAGCACCACTGCAACAAGTGCCAGTACTGCCGCATCAAGAAGTGCCTGGAGGAGAAGAAGCTGGCTATCTCTGCCGTGATGCTGGGAGCCATTTCCTTGGATTTGCGCTCAAGGGATTTCCCTCTGTCTCTTGCACAATGAAAAGGGGAGCTAATGATTGTGTATTGTTTCCCTGACTAAGCTTTGGAAGTGTGGCTGGAACTGTGCCCCCCTCCCCTGAGTATGGATGTGGTGGTCCTTCCCTGGTCTCTGGGCTGTGAGACTATAGCAGGAGGAGGGTTCAAACTGGAGAGGCAACAGGTTTTGCTACCCCAATCTTGCCGGCAGAGCATAGTGCGCCAGACATTGGTAAGTCAGGATAGAGAGCCAGGGAGGAGAAATCAACTGCCGCAGGATGGATGGTCGCCCTGTCACGTTTTCTGAAGAGGAGTGGAAGTGTAGTTTCAGTAAGTTATTTTTTAATAAAGGCTTTGCAATTTAAAAGTTTTATTTGTGTTGGTGTTTATTTTTCAGTGTATACTAACACATTTAAAAAAAAATATTTTTGATGTTTCTGGTCCTTTAAGTAGTCATCCATGGAAAGAAATTGCATGCTCCTCCAGCTTTTATTGACTTAAAACTTTTTACCTTCCCCCTGATAGATGCAGGAAGTTGTTCAGTAACTTCAGTGGCACAATTCCAGTAATATTATCAGCAATATAACGTTATTGTGTGCAAAAGTGCATTTACTATGGCATTCATTGAACTGTGCTGTAGCTTTAGAATCTACATAATTCCTTTAAGCTGGCCATAGACGCAACGATCCGATTCGAATCGATTCGTACGATTTTCGGGTTGTGTGTGGAGTGTCCCGACATTAATCTTGCCATGCCGATTGGTTGATCGGCCAGGTTAGAAAATTTCTGTCGGCTGGTGATCAAATCTTTGAGAAGAACAGAACGTGGCTGACCTGTACTTTTACTACTTTATTTGACCTGAAATTAAGTGGCAGGTCAGTAGATGAGGAAGTCTGATCCTTCGATGATTTTAACGATCGGATCTTTGTGTCTATTGCCAGCTTTAGTCCTTGTAAGTGTGACCTCTTGTTGCTGCACACAGTTTTTTATTTGCTATACACATTGTCACATTAGCAGAGCTGTGTTTCCACAGCCAGTTTGTGTATAATCTGATCAGTGGGAATTACAGGGCTGCTTGTTGTTGAAATCCCCTTCTCAGACACCAAGAGCTCTTCAGAACATTTTTGTGCCTTGGCGATGGGCCACATACCACATTTGACTATATGTAACATTGCCTAGCATATTTCTGCACTGACTTGTTTTTCCAGCACAAGTAATCTTATTTAACTTCTGCTGTGGATGTTCTGCTGCCTAGATTACTGATGCAGAGATACCCAAGTACCATTGTGCAGCATTGCAAATACTTATCACCAGTAAAAGGAAATGTAAAAAAACTGGGTAAATAGGCTGTGCAACGTAAAAACTGTTTCTAATATAGTTATCAAAAATGTAATGTATAAAGGCTGGAGTGACTGGATGTCTAACATAATAGCCAGAACACTACTTCCTGCTTTTCAGCTCTCTTGGTTTCCACTGATTAGTTACCAGGCAGTAATCAACTGCCCACGTAGGGTCTGAACTCTACTTGCGTATTTCAGGAGGCTGATTTCAGCCCCTGTTTGTCACTAGCCTTAGCGGAAAGCTAAATTATATACTGCAATCAGTCCTAGGCAGTTCTTTTCTCATTCAAATGGCAAGTCCTAGCTGCTTGGCAAGGGTGTTTGATCATCACAATCTACCCCCTTTGGCATATAAAACACCTTACTTTAACAAAAGGAAAGGGCACTGAAATGCCGCAATAGAACTTCTTTCAGGTAAGCTGTGTCTCCTACTCAACTGGAGGAGTTGCTGTGGGACTGGGATTTTTACTATTGAGTGTTATTCTCTTATCTACCAGGGAGCTGTTATCTTGTGTCAGAGAGCTGTTATCTGGCTACCTTCCCATTGTTCTGTTGTTAGGCTGTTGCAGCACAGCAGTTAAGAGTGACTGAAGTTTATCAGAGCACAAATTACATGGCTGAGGGCACGTGGGAAACGAATAACATGCCAAGCCCCATTTCAGATTTTGCGCTTTTGAAAATTGAAATTCAGTGCAGAATTCTGCTGCTGCAGCACTATTAACTGATGTCTTTTTTAGGTGGGAAAATGTGTTTTCCCATGATAGGAAGTGCAGTACCCGAGGAATCCACTAATGTCGGCAAAACTGTGTAGGCACCCTTCTTTGTCCATCATATCAAGATATATGCAAGTGCTGATGTATCTAGCTGTGATTAGCTTCCCATGTGGCCATAGCCTAATAGTAAGCTACCTATTATAAAAAAGGTTTCTCAAATATGCATCACTTCACAGATTGTGGAAATCTTTCCCAATAGTTGATTTTTAACACATTTCTTTATTTTAGCATTTAGCTGGTGTTCTGAAGATAGTTGGAAAGTCTGAAGAGTCCAAAAAAATATGGAGAATGGCGGAAAGATCAACAAGGGGGAGGAGGATGAGATGGTATGTCTGTTTTCTAGGTACACCATATTTCTGAGATGCATGCTCAAACTCTCTGAATATCGCTCTCTATAAATCTTTATAGATAAAATATGTAAATATTATCTGTGTTTCTTGCAGGAGATTAATGGGTATAATCTGTGCCGCTGGAAGCTAGCCCTAGTAGCTATAGGGGTGTTGTGCAGTGGCGGATTTCTTCTCCTCCTCCTGTACTGGATGCCTAAGTGGCGTGTCAAGGCAACATGTACTCGAGTGACACTCAAAGATTGTGATGTTGTGCTGCTGAGAACAACTGTAAGTGTGAAAACAAATTAACAAATTTGTCTGTAACTGGCAGATGTGTATATAAGTAGCACCATGTGTTCAATTTCTGCTGCATCTGAGCTGACTTATTGTATGTGGCAGCATTCCTTTTTGGGCCCTTTATTCTATTCAGTGACTAATTTTAGCACGTAATGAAAAGTGTTGGGTATATTTCCATTCTACTTGCACATTTATGTTTTTAAAGGACAAGGAAAGGCAAATAAATAAAAATTTTTTAATGAAAAATACTTTGAAATGTGTACCGTTTTTATAAGAAACCCGACTGTATGCAGTGAAATTCTCCCTTCATTTATTGCTGTGGATAGGAATTGTCAGATGGTCCCTAACCGCTGGTCAGGGAAATAATCATACTTATGAACAGCAGGGGGAGCCCCCACTTTCCCAGCCATGCAGAACTCCAGCACCTTGCAGTCAGCGACTGTGTAGAGATTTGTATTGGATTTTATTTTTGCCTTTACATTCCCTGCAACTCCAGCTGCAGGGACAATGATTATAGAGCCAGATTTAAACTGGGATTCAATTTGGAGGATTATTTTTCTGCAGCCACTGCTTCTGCAAAGTTGGATAAAGTTTGTATTCAACAATAACAATCTATAAAATCCACATTAGATAACATGACAACACAGGACCCAGTGCAGTCTGCATATTCTGATTATTAATCAGTCTTGTTGTATCGGCTTCTGGCAGATATTATTTTACTTGTGGTGTTTTGATAATATATGATGATCTCTAAGCAGCCCAGGCCACACTGAGCATGTGCACAGTCTTGGTCTTGCAAAGATGTTTAACAAAGTTACAAGATGGTGACCCCCTGTGGCCAACTTTAAAAGCATATATCATTTGTTTGATTAGGCTTTGTGGTGCAGTAAGTTTATGCTTAGTATACAAAATAACATAATTTCTAGCCTTATTGTATTTTAGACTTTCCTTGTCCTTTAAGGTATAATGACTGCTTCCCTTACCCTGTTACCAGTTTTCATATGCCCTATTTGTGAGAAGATATTTAAGCAGCTCCTGCGTATGACTCTATTGTTCTGCACTGTGTTGCTCAACAAAACTTTTTTTACATGTTGTAATAAAGTAAAATGGCTTGGTAAAATAGTTTGCCATGTCGATTGTCCATTGAATATTTGTTTTCTTTCAATTTGAAGGATGAATTTAGGCAATGGTTTTGTGCAAAGGTGCGCATTCTCCTGTCTCCTGTGACTGAGCCATTCCAGATTCCTGAATCCATAGCAGGCAAAGTATCAAATGGGCACATAGGACACCTTCCAGACAGCCCTACAGAGGACCAAGAAGACTATCCAATAAATGATGCAACTGTTCCATTACATGAGGTATAGTATTTTCTACTTCCAATGTCCTTTCTATACAGAGGATTGTATATTTTAGTATAAAATACTGGAAGATATAGAACATTATTTCTTAGGTTTTTAAGGACCATTTTCCAGGTCCCAGTCATTTTTCCTTTGGTATGCCATTTCTCAAGATATGTGGATATGCTGGTCCTCATGCTGTCTGTTTTGCTGGTGGGCTCATAGGTCAGAGAGGGTTCCCTCTTGATCAGCTGTCTTTAGTAGTAGCTAGTGTGCCCAAGACAAATTAGGTTTGTTTACTGGTCTTGCCTGTAGCACAAAAAAGCAGCAAACTGAATTCCACACTTGAATAATCCTAAATCTACCTATGTGTTTCTGCAAGCTTCTTCTGTCCAGCAGATTCTGAATTGGCATGATACACCCTCTCATTTCATATGAACTGCTGAATGCTGAAACTTATACTAAAAATATGTTCTGTCTATTCTTTTTAGTTTACAAAAGCTTATGTAAAACAGAGAATATCCTTAAAATGACCGGAAATAAAAAAAAAACAGTAGTAAATAAATCCCTAGGTGCTCAGAAGGACATTATGAGTAATTAATTTGAAATATTTGTCCTGGATTTTTGTGTCCGTTCAAACAATTCTCAAATGCTATTGTCCAAGTTATACGTAGGGGTATTTTGTTGTTGACTATAGATGCTGTGTGATATGGCTAGCAGAAATTCAGAATACAGGTTTAAAATCCTTGTATGGTGTTTTCCCCTCAATGCTTCATGGGGAAGTTAGTTTGGTAGCCATTAACCTAAAGGTGTATAACCATATCACACAGCATCTATAGTCACTTGTTTCCCCCAACTTGTTTCTAATTTTGTGTTTTAAGAACTCTTCAACTCTCGTTTTGTAGGTACGTTATTTCGTGCATCACAGTTTGACTTACTTCTGGAATGATGTTCAGCAAACATTCAGCTTGTTTAAGTAAGTGTGTGTCTATTTTGCACTTACTGCGCACTGGGTGAGTCAAGCAGCTCTGACACTCTGGCAACATTTATGGTTTGTCAGTTTGCATATCATGCTATAGCTATTCCGTGTAAAGTCTGCACAGGTGATTATACAATGCCCTTTCCACTTAAATTACAAGATGACGAATCTGTTACTGTTTATTTGTTTATTATTTTGCACAAAAATGACAAAAGAACCTTATTTACAAAACTGCTATACTGTTTTGTACCTTTAAGGGGACCCAGCCATAAAATGCTGTATAATAAAAGTTTTTAAAATTAAACATGAACCCCCTAGTTCCATAAATCTGTACCCATTGTAAACAAATTTATAAATCTCACATAATGTCTCAGTCACCACAATCACTTTCAGCCCTGCACTTCCTAGATGTCACTGACCAAGTTTCATGACCTCTCTTCTCGCTGTATAAATGCATAGCCTGCACACGGGACTGCATCAGGTTCCTGTTTCTGGTGCATACATGAAATTTTGAGATAATGCAAAGCTTACCTTAATAACACAATCTCCACAAAATGACAGATGCATATATGCTGTGAAGTCATAGACTAA
>CM044440.1:90261856-90284136 GCA_024363595.1 Xenopus borealis
ACTTCTATTTAAACCATGTATTTTTTTCCCTGTCAGGAGAGAGTGTCCCAGTAACAAAAACAAATTTACCAGATCCTACCACAGATTCCAGAGCATCTGAAAATGAGGTTTACAGCACTGAAATTCATAAGCGGCACACTTTATTTTGTGGAACAAATGTTATCCAGACCAGATTTTATGCGGGAGAGCCCGTCAAAGCCATAATAGTCCGGACAGGTATTGGATCTTGACTTTCTTGACTTTTTTTTTTCATTCTTACTAGGTTATAAATTTGTTAAGAGTAATGTTTGCTGAAATTGCATTGGATCACCAAAGAAAGAATAGACATACATTCATTCAGAAACACATTTTTATGTTGTCTCCACAGGTTTCAGCACTTCTAAAGGGCAGCTTATTCGTGCCATACTTTATCCAAAGCCAACAGATTTCAAGCTTTACAGAGATGCCTATCTCTTCTTGCTGTGTCTCGTAGGGGTGGCTGGAATTGGATTCCTTTACACTATTATTAATAGTATTTTAAATAAGGTGTGTATATTTGACAGAGTTGCCATTTTCATGTATATTGCTGTCTAAAAAAAACTTTACGTTTTGAAGTAATAAATAAAATATTGCAATAAAGCCACATTAATTTTCAAAAAAACATGAATATGTAGGATGAGGTTTATAAAAAAGATAATCCACCAAGTTCATTAATTTCCCTGCTAGCTGGTCCAGATGGAAGCAAAGGGGAAAAGAATATCAAATGTATTTCCTTCTCCTTTAAAGTAAGCAAGTCAAAAAGGAAATAAAGCAAAGATCACTGGTGGGGTACCAAATCTTAAGTTCTTTAGCAAAATATTTTTTTTTTCATCCCCCCCACTGAATTCCATCGTAGAGGTGTTTATTTTTATATAATAAATAATTGTCATTTTATTAAAGATTAATTTTAGCTTTATCTAGTAATGTTTATCTTGGCCACACTGTGTTTTCAAATATTGAATATTTGGTCAGTTTCTTTCAGGGACTTAGTATTGTGATTTTATTTTAAGGTATCAGCTGGAACCATTATCATTGAATCACTTGACATCATAACAATCACAGTACCTCCTGCCCTTCCTGCTGCCATGACTGCTGGGATTGTATATGCACAAAAACGATTAAAAAATCTTGGCATCTTTTGTATCAGCCCACAGAGAATAAACATTTGTGGACAGCTAAATCTTGTGTGCTTTGATAAGGTAAATCTTTCTGCACCACTGTAATAAGGATGTATATATTTTTTTATTTTTTGCAGCAGGATTTTCTTGATTTTGTTAGAACATGATCTTGATGATTTAAGTAGCTATACCCAATAAAAGATATATATTTAAATAACAGCCTACAAAAATAACAGACAACACTACTCTACCAAACTTCAGCACACTGCAGTGTTCTAGGTATACCCGTTTTTGAAATGGAACATGTTTAACCACTCACTGTAGTTTAATTGGCCAGTTGGCAATTTTATCGTTCAATAAGGTAGCAGAGTTTAATTGCTTTAGACCTAAACTGAGCAGAATTTGCACTGCATCACATAGCATATTATATGTACCTGGGCATATGACTCGTGATTGGAACTTAAAGATGAAGTTCACTTTAAATTGAATTTCACTATGAAGCAGTTCTGCGTTGTGTTTCAGATGATTTGCATATTAAATTGTATGGTTTTTAATATATTATCCTCGTATTCTGTCTCCTTTCAGCCTGCAGCTGAACAATGTGTTAACTCTTTGAAATGTTCTATATTTTATATGAATGTGACCTAACAATATATACTTTTAGGACTTGTTTGAAGAAAAAAAATAAAACAAATTTCTTTTATATTTGGTCATGTATTTATTAAATAAAAAAAAAAGATCCAACAACAAGAAGTGAAATAGTAAAAGAATTGTGCTCTAGGTAATTGCTGTGGCCCCCTTTTGCAGCAATAGTTGCAACTAAACTTTTGTTAATTGTTGATCAGTCCTGCTCATTGATTTGGGCGTTCTGTTTGTTACTTTGCCAAACACACCATTACTGTTCAGTGTTCTCCTAATGGTAGACTCATGAACATCAACAATGTGAGGCCAACCATAAGTTGCTTAGACGTTACTCTCGGTTCCTTTGTAATCTCTTGGCCTATTAGATACCTTGCAGTTGGAGTTATCTTTAATGGTCGACTACTTCTGGGTAGGGTAACAGTCTTTTCTACATTTGTACACAATCTGTCTGACTGTTGAGTGGTGGAATCCAAACTCTTTAGCCATAGTCTTGTAAAATTTTCCAGCTTTATGGGCATCAAACAATTCTTTTTCTGAGGTCTTTAGACACCTCCTTTGTTTGAGCCATGATACACAGGCACAAATTTGTTTTATTTGTGATCAGGCTTTGCTGGATGCCTATTCTTTTAATAAAAGAGTCTATCACACCTGATTGTCATCCCATTGACTGGAAACACCAAACTCTGATTTACTTAACTTTTTACTCATGCCTATATTGTATGGATCATTTTTTTTTTATATAATTCTTGTTACATTCTTTTAACTTGGTTTTCTTCATCTGCTCTTAATGGGAATGTAAAGACAAAATAATAAAAGCCCATTTTTACTTTCTTTAATGAAAAAAAAGATATCTCCAATATAATTCAGTTTAAAAATGTATGCCGTTTTTATAAGAAACCTGACTGTATGCAGTGAAATTCCCCCTTCATTTACTGCTGTGGATAGGAATTGCCAGACGGTCCCTAACTGCTCTGCAGGGAAACTGTCACACTTTCAAACAGCATGGGGGAGCCCCCCACCTTACTTCCCAGAACTCCAGCAGCTTTGTCTGTTTCCCTGTAAAACAGCCAGTGACTGTGTAGATATTTGTATCCACAGACCCAGCACAGTCTGTATATTCTGATTATTAATCTTGCTGTATAGGCTTCTATGGGAGATATTATTTTACTTGTGCTGTTTTGATCATTTATGACAATCCCCAAGCTTAACCTCCCAACTGAAGTCCAGACCACACTGAGCATGTGCATAGTCTTGGTATTGCAGAGATGTCTGACAAAGTTACAAGATGAGAGCCCCCTTCGGCAACTTTAAAAGCATAAATCATTTGTCTAATTAGACTTCTGGTGCAGTAAGTTCATGTTTACATTTTGTATGCAAACTACATCATTTCTAACATTATTCTATTTTAGACTTTAGTTGACCTTTAAGACTTGTTTGAAAATCAGATGATGTTTTTGGTCACATTCATATAAAAATATAGAAGATTTTAAAGGGGTGCTAAGAAAATTGAGCACTTTCAGTCAGATTGCAGAAAACTGTACCCTACAAATGAGCACTAATTAAAGATTATAGTAGATCTACTTTTTACACTACACAAAAAGTTATTTTTTGTCTAAATTGTACCTTTTATTTGTGTTTTTTCCCTTGTTGGAGGAGTGACTAAACTATTGTTGATTGTCTAATATAGGGATAAAAATTGTCATTTTTCTCAAAATATATTTTTATTCTTATCCTTTTTTCTCTTGCCACAAAAACTCTTTTAGACTGGCACTCTTACAGAAGATGGATTGGACCTTTGGGGCATTCAAAGAGTAGAGGATGCTCGGTAAGAAACTCTTATGTTCACCATAAATATGTGTAGGCCTGAGAAGCCCATTCCATATGAATCGGCGTTACCCAACAGCCAATCAAATAGTTATCTTGTTTACATTCGTCCTGCTGGTTACATTTTAATAGGGCAATAAACACAGAATAAATACTAGTGTAAAATAAAATGTCTCTGTTGTTTTCTTGGTTCTTTTAGAGAATCTTTAATTTACCAGTTGTGTTCCAAATGACTTAGGGGCACTCATTTCAGACGTTATCTTGACTCATGTGGTTAATTATATGAGAGGAAGATTGTATGGCTGCAGCCTTACTTCACTATGTCCATTTAGCAGAAATAGACTTTTATGGCCAGTTAATGTGTGTGCACTAGAGTTTTGCTTTTGGAGGCATTTTAACTAGGACTGACGTCCATTTATTGAATGTATGAACTGATTTAGCTTTCACTATTGCATGCAAGCAATATGTCAGGCTGAAAGCAAAATCTATAGTTGTATTCAGGCGATATCTCCCACTGTGTCTTTTTTTATAAGTAACCGGTTCCTTTTTCGAGCAGTGATCACCAATAAATAGCGGAGCGTTTATTATCCAGTTAGAAGAGAGAAATGTCTTAAAGGGCACCAATTGTATAAAAAGTTACCCCCAACCAAATGTCTCTATCAGCCCGCATTCCAGTTGGGGGTACTAGTACTTTTTTTTTTTTTTTTTTTAAATGCACCCGGTGCGAGCCGCCAGTACAGTAGCTGCACATGCGCGTTTGCGCTCACGTCATGAGCATTAAGAAAAGCGGCCCCGACAGTGACCGCTTTTCTTAATGCGAATGCGCATGACATCACGCGCGCACAAACGCGCTGGCGCAGCTACTGTCATGGCGGCTCGCACCGGGTGCATTTATCAGCACATTTGGTTACTTTTTTATACGATTGGTGCCCTTTAATTAAAATGAAAGTATGGCAAATATATGCCATTTGCAACCCTTGCTTAAGGATGTAGGTTCATATATTATCTTAGGTATTCTTTCTGTAATGCTTTAAAGGAGAAGGAAAGGTTAAAACCAAGTAAGCCTTATCATAAAGGTCCTCCTACATATACCAGTAAACCCTCAAAGTCTGTCAAAAGAAACACTGAATTTCTTTCCTTCTATTGTGTACACATAGGCTTCTGTATCAGGCTTCCTGCCTTCAGCTTAAACCTCATTACCCCGGGCGTGAGCATGCTCAGTTTGCTCCCCCCCCCCCCCCCCTCTGCTGTAATCTGAGACCAGAGCTATAAGTGAGCAGGGAGAGACTCGTGCAGGTAGTGATGTCACACTAAGCTAATACGGCTTCTATCCTAAACAAACAGAGCTTCTAGAGCTTTTTACTCAGGTATGGTAGAACATTCTACAGAATAAATATAGCATTCTAGCTTGCACTATTGCAGCTATTCTGTTGGCAATAAAATGCCTCTAGCTTTCCTTCTCCTTTAAGATACTGTTACCTTATTGGGGCTTTGAACCCTCTTGTCAAATTGTAGATTTTTATTTTTTTCCTATGTTAATATCACTGATCCAGATAAAGCAATGCAGTGTATTTGTTTTTATGACTAATTCCCAGTATTGCCTCTTAGGTTTCTTCCACCTGAGGAAAAGGCATGCAGTGAGACCTTGGTTAAGTCTCCGTTTGTTTCCTGTATGGCCACATGCCATTCACTTACGAAAATTGATGGGGTACTTTCAGGTGATCCTCTTGATCTCAAGATGTTTGAAGCTATAGGATGGGTAAGTGCCTGTACTTTGCTATTTACATGTTTTATGCGTAGTCATAATCTCTGTTTTAACATTTATTGAGGGAAAGCTAAAGCTCACAAAGAATTGGACTAGAAATGCTACATTTTTTGACCTGTACTAGCCCAAGGCTAACACAGCCCTTTTAGAGTGAAGTCCATTATCTTTAAAGATGCCCATAGTATTGATACCTATGCTGGTTTATTGCAGCTTTTGAAAATCATTCCTGCTGTGTTTGTGTATAGTATGCAGTGGATTATTTGTATCTGGGCCATGTAGGTATTGGGACATCAACATTTATTTTTGGTTGATTTTATTAGTTATGTCTTCATTGCCATTTTGTAACTTGAGATACCTTTCAAGCCACCTGGGTGGTACAGTGTATTCAAAATTGATGGTTTTGCTGGACACTTTGGAAAAGAGCGGCATACTATTATTTTGTTTTAAATTTTCTCATCCAACCAGTCATCAAGATTGTGAAATCTAGTTATGTAGGGCTGACTGATTGGTAAGGTATGTGAGGGCAGGGTGAATTTTGTGCTTGGGGAGTCTACTTATTCCATTCCTTCTTTTGATTTTACCTCTGCGCTTATGTCCTGTAAACACAGGGCATGTCATAGAAGAAAGAGAAATTAATGTGCTGTACTGTATCAAGTCTATAAAATATAACTCTCTAGAATTTAATATATGTGGCAGTTAGGTAAGTACAAGAAGTTGTTATAGTTTTCATAGTGACACTGTTACTATCCCAGTAATAAATAAAAAATGCCAAGACATTCTTTGCCTCTCATTAATGATGAGATGGTTATGTGTAGTGCCTATTCTTCCTGAAAAATCGACTGCTGCTTTAAGGATATTGAAAACACTCAAACTGGGAATCCAATTATCTACAGTGCAAGAACCAGACATGGAGTAGCTTCAATTTCCCCTTCTATTATTCTCAGAAAACACCCACTCCATGCCTTGCCACGCTAAGGATATGAGACCAATATCAACACCAGCTTTGGGCTGCAGGATGAACCCTTGAAGTAGCTGAATTTTAGGGTTTGGATAGAATGTAGTGCAAACTGAGGGTAATGGGTAAACGCACATCATCCACATTGCTTAATAATGTGAGATCAGTTAGCTTCTCTAGCACTCTGTTCAACAAAAATAACTGGGTATATGCACCTCATACACAGGGTGGGAAAAGACACCCAAAGTACATCATATAGTGAGGGTTGAGGCACCACAAGCACATAATAAACAGTGAATGGTGGTGGGTACTTACACTCCAGGCACATTATACACAATAAGAGTAAGTGGTAAGTGTTTAATGAATAGGGGAAGTGGATTTTCAGGATGCCTCCATTATTCTTCTGTCCCATGTACCCTCCTATATTAACCCTTTTGCTCTTACTAGTTTCTCATTTGCAGGTGCCACTACCGTATTTATTTTCATTTGCACTTTACAGGTCCCTTTGCATTTCTAGTAGTTTAAACTTTTACCTTTTATATTCCAGACTTAAAATTATTTTTGAACTTCATTAAGGAATGCTTGGCAAATTGGAATAGGGGTTCTAAACAGAAAGGATAGTGCCAGTAGCCCAAGGGCTTCTATTTTACACAGCCTGTCTTTTATCTTTCTTTTCTTGTTGGGGACATTTTACTGGGAGATGGCCTTTCTAGTCTTGGGAGCTTGATTTACAAAAATGTATTCAGTTTTCTTATATTAATATCTTGTGCCTTGTCATCCACTTCCTTTTGATATATTGGCAGCATATGCTCTACATAAAATATATATATATATATTTATGTGACAGAGCAACATTAAATTTAATTTAATGCTTTACATTAAGTGGCTTCTCAATACCCCTTTAGCCAACCTTTCTAGTACAGGTATGGAACCTGTTAATCCAGAATGTTTGCGATCAGGGGTTTTCCGGATAATGGGTATCTCTGTAATTTGGATCTTCATACCTTAAGTCTACTAGAAAATCATGTAAACATTAAAACAAACCAAATAGGCTGGTTTTGCATCCAATAAGGATTATTTGTATTTTAGTTTAGTTTACAAGGTACTGATTTATTATTACAGAGAAAAAGAAAATCCTTTTTTAAAATCTGGATTCTTTTCTTATGTCTATTGGAGACAATTGGAGACAGCCTTTCTGGATAACTGGTTTTCCGGATAATGGATCCCATACCTGTATTTTTAATTTTATAGGGCTTACAAAATAAAGACACCCTAGAAAATGCTTTATTGGATAAATAAACCTACTTAAATAGGGTTACATTTTTGATTAAGGATGTATTAAATTCGCTTGTATAACAAATGATTGCTATATTTTTGTTTAGATTCTAGAAGAGGCTACTGAGGAGGAGACTGCACTCCACAACAATATGATGCCAACTGTTGTTCAGCCTCCAAAGCAACCAATGACTGACCAGAAACCTGCTGCAAGTCATGAAATGGTACCTTTATTTATTTTCACCTTTGCATTGAATGAGATGCTGGTCATATCCAGTGTGGACTTAGGGGCAAATTTACTATTATTTCCCAAAAATAATTAGTTTCTATTCGATATTCGATTAGCATTCGATTTTCGAATGTTAATCGAATAGTTCTAGGCTGCCTTTTATTCGATATTCGATCATTCGACGATCGAATACAAATTTATTCGATCAGTCGAATAAATCATTCGACTGAACGAATAAATCATTCGATCGTTCGAATGATTCGAACGATCGAACACTTCGATCGTACGAATCCTATTTGATCAGGACTTAGTCTCAGAAGCCTATGGGAGTGCTCCCATAGGCTTCTATTGCAATTCGGTAGGTCCAATCTGCCGAAGTAGGCAATCGAATAAACTTAAAAAATAAAATCCTTCGCTGATCGAATGATCGAATATTCGTCCATTCGACTCTATTCAAATGTATTCGATCGTTCGACCATTCCCTATTCGATGATCAAATATGCCAAAATTCACATATTCGACCAAACGAAGAAATCCTACGTTCGAAATTCGATAGAACTTCGAATCCTTCACTTGAATATAGTAAATCGGCACCTTAATGTTTAAAAATCTACTTTATGTGCAAAAATGAACTACACTTGCAGGGGTTTGAAAATTGGGAAGGTTGAGGAGAAAATCTCTCTATATGCAGACAATGTCCTTCTCTACCTCCAGGACACAGGGCCATCATTAGCGGTAGCTATGGAAATCATACAGGAACATGGGACTCACTTCGGGCTAAAAGTAAATTGGCGGAAATCGGTACTATTTCCTTTAGACTTACCTCCTGAACAAACGATATCTCCTAGACAGGACCTCCAAGTTGTAGACACGTTCAAATATCTGGGCCTTAAAGTGCACAAAAATGTATCTAACTTCAATAAATTAAACCTAGAGCTGGCAACCCAACACTTCACTAAAGTGGTGACTGCATGGCAGCACTTACCACTCACCCTTTGGGGAAGAGTGGCCCTATTTAAGATGGTATTTCTCCCCAAATTTTTCTACCTGTTCTGAAATTCTCCATTACATATACCAAACAAATTCTTTCAGTACCTCAGGGCTTACTACCTAGCGGCACAGGCAGCTTATGTTCACTGGTGGTTTGTGCCCAGTGATGAAAACCCGAATATGCAACTACAGGCCACATTTCTGGGTTCCTTGGAATCCATGCAAAATGCTCCATATATAGAGCAATAACATTACCAAAGACTTAGCAGTAATAACCCACAAGGCCTGGACGTCAGTACTACACATTACTGGAGTAGACCCCTCACTACTATCCCCAGACCTACCTCTTTGGAGGAACTCTAATCTTATCCACTTTGTGGATCTCCCCAATTTTCGAGTGGCCAATTTGGGGCATAAAAAAAACTAAAGGATGTGCTCATAGAGGACGCGTTTGTCCCATATGTGACCCTATTTCCAACTAAGAGAGGCCTTTTAGACAATTTCAGTCTGTAGTCATTAGTATTTGAGGACTACCCACTGCTGAAGCTCATAAGATGTGATGCACCCACAGAGCTCACATCGCAAATCTACTCGCTAATAGCCCAAGCTCCGACAGCCCCATTACACCGAACCTACCTTAAATAGTGGGACACACTAGGGGATTTGGGAGAAGACCAATGGGAGGAGGTGACTGATAATCTATACAATTTCCTGGTATCCTCCCAAGATAGATTGATACAGTACAAATTTCTATACCAGGTTTATTTGACACCCACCAAACTGTACAGTTTTGGTAGAAGAAATAATAGAAGCTGTCATAGGTGTCAGACCGATCAGGCAGACTTCCTGCTCATGAATTGGAAATGTCCTCACATACAAAGCTTTTGGAGAGCACAACCTATCAGCGCAACTGGCCCTCCCCCTGTTGTTGTCTTCCTACTGTTGTTTGTTGGGGGTGTTGGAGGGAGTGGTTGTGGGCACTCATTAGAGGACTACTATACTACTCAATAAAGTGCATTATTCTGAGATGGATGGGGCCTAAGCTACCCACACAGGGAATGTGGCAGTGTCAAGTTAATAATATTTTGCCTATGAATAAACTTGCGTACTTGGCAAATTTGGCAACCATGGACTGAGGCTGAAGGTCTAAATGTGTAAGATATCACTAAGATATACTCTTAAGTTGAAATGTATATACAAACCTGAGAATGTATGCATATTCTGATAAATACAAGCGAACCCCAGATGGGACTGTCATCTCCTCCCCGTTTTATTTTACTTTTGTTTTGTATTATTGAAAGAAAAACAATAAAAAATATTGTTTAAAAAAAAAAAATGAACTGCACATACTTGTCCCCTTAATCTGACAAGAATAACCAAACAGATAAAAGTGTAACTTCACCAGATGCCTTTCCTTGGGCCACCATGGCATACCTGCCAGAGCTGCAAATGACCTGTACCTAAATTAAATATATAATATATTGTATATATTTGTGTATTTTTACAAATTCCATAATTTTACTTTGTGCCAAGGGAGAAACACTTTGTTTTTCTTATTCCTGTAGTTTGATTGCCACAGAATGTGGCTGTGTGAAAAAAAACATGCATACCTCATAGTTTGTTCCGATCAGAGAAGCCAGTATGTTACCCTTATTCAGGGTCTGGATTATATAGGGAAAATTGCTGAGAAAACAGTCATATCATCCAAACCCATATATAGAGTGCACTGTTTCCTTTCTATGATCAGTACCAGTAACGTAACTAGAGGGGGGCGGGCCCTGGTGCGTGACATGGTGCGTGACATGCAGAGAAGAAATTATCAACTTGATAGAATTGTAAACAAGAGGTTACTCCATTGCTTAATATGCTGAAATAAGTGGAGGCCTGTTCACACTTAGAAATTCTATTTTCTGTACTATGACAAGCAGAATTGCCCATAATGCTCTTTTTCTCTTGCCAGTGCGCCATATGCCATTTCTTTTAATTTGCTTTTTTTATTGCTGCCTGTCACTTATTGAGGAATAAAAAAATGGAAAGGTTTTAGAAGTGTATATAACTCTTGTTTTTCTTTCTTTTTTTTTTTTTTTTTTTTTTTTTTTTTTTTTTGTAAAGGAGCTGTTTGAGCTTTCGGTAAGTGGAATTTTTTTTTATATTTAATTTGTTCTCTCTCTGTAATATAGACTCTGTAGTCACATTTGCTATTTCCATTAAATATGTTGACAAAGGCAGTCTTTGAAGACAGTGACAGAATCCCATTAATTTTCATAGCTTTACCATAGATTTTTGTACCATTTTCAAAGTAGTTGCTGCCAGCATTATGACATGCATATCCACCCAAACACATACAGATAAATATGTATTATTATATGGTAGGAGTGGTTTCTGCCAGCATTATGATATCCATTTGAACCCAAGCACATAACTATAGGAACTATAGGAATTTCATGCTCTGACTTCTATTATGGGAGGGGGAGTTGGAATCTATCTAAGCTCTTACGTCCATAATGGCAAAGTGGACTGAGTAAAAATTGTAGTGTATTAGAGAAGCATTAGGAATATTGTATTATTTGAAATATATTCAAGCATTCATCATACAGTATGTAAAACATTTACGCACACATTGCACAGTTGCTACAAACGCCACTAGATGTCAGTAGGAGCTAAAGCAGTTTTAATATAATTACGCTGCAGATGTACGATAGAGCTGGGGTGTCTGTGATGCAGACCAGCCTAAAGTTGCTTGGGGTTCAAGTGTGGAGCACAGGCTTACATTAGGATATCATTCATATTATTATTATTATCATGTATTCAAATGTACCAATTTATTCTACAGCACTGTATTCCCTAATAAGCTTTGCGTTTGCCAGAACATTTATCCTGACCATAAAGGTTACTGGGTGTTCTGGTATTTAAATATCGGCAGATGGACTTTTGCTTCATTCTAATATTGTAGCCTTGCCTGTTTTCCTGTAAACCAGAAAAGCCTTAATCTATGTTAAACACTCATGTCACTGAAAGAATAATGATCTAATAGGAAAAACATTAAGTATTGGAAAGAAACCATTCTTTTCCCTACCCATTTGGTCACCCACATGCAATCTTTCAGTAACCGCTGGTGTTATTTTTGAGCCAAAGAACTGCTGGATGGCTGCAAAGGGTGAGCTCATGAGTTTATCTGAGGATCTCTGGAGAGTTACTGATCTGGCACAGCAAGATAGTAAGTCACGGCTTGCATATCACTTCAGTTATTAATAGAAATTATGTAAGAAATTGTATTCTGCAGAGCATTTCTAAAAACTTATTGTAGCCGTAATGGCACAGGGTTGGATCATAAACTGCAAACCGTACATTAAAAGTGGGAAATTGGCATATGGTTTAAATCACAAAATATTACCATCACATGCATTCTAGAAGCAAATTTGTTCTTTTAGGCTTAAAGTTACAGAAATCAAGTACATGTTGTAATTTATCTATTGATGGAATATGTGTAGTTGTAATATGTGTTCCATAAATGCAGAGCCTATTTATGTTATGACACTTAGGTAAAGGAAAATAATCACAAAAAATCACAGTGCTTCCTCCATAGTCTATCCCCCCTCTTCAGAAAGAAAGTGCTAAAGTATAAATTAAAGTTAAATTGTAAAATAAGTCACTTTCTTTATAAAAAAAAATACCTGAATACCTCAAATTTGTGAGTTTACAAGCTGAAAAGAATCATTTCAACCTTGAAATAAAAAATTTACATTTTGCCTAGGGCAACTTCCATTGACTTCTACATGACCTTGCAAGCTTTCAGCTGCTGAAGTTTCATTTAGATTTTTTAGAGCTTGTTTAGCTTTATACACACTTGATTGATTGAAGTTACAATTTGAGTTTGTCAGTTTTAGCTCAAAATAGTTAGCGTGTACAAAAGTAAGAAGATTGTTTCTTTGCAGCCTGTTGCTTTTTCATCTATCCGTGATCATACAAAAATATTGCAATAACCTTTCAGCTTCTGCTTTTCGAGAAATTCAGTGACCAAGTATTGGTAGCTTTATTGATAGGTTTGCATGGCTTAAGTATTCAGTAAGCTCTGGGCAATAGCAGCTGGAAAGGAAATGAGCTGTAAACACTCCACAAATACGCAGTTTGTTTGCAGCATTCTCCCAGATGGTGTATTGCAATAAATGTATTACATCACCAATGTGCAGTCATTTGGTTTTCCTCTTATTTAAAAAAAAAAATATTTCACCAGTCAAAATGGGGTATTCAAAAGTGAAAAAAGATCATAGCTTTAAGGAAACCTTAGGGGCAGGTATATCAATAAATGTGAGAATAGAACTCCCTACAAGAAGAACTCACCCATGCTCTATTAATTCCTATTTATCAGTGGAGTTCACTATGTGATAAATATGCTTTTGTGGTGAGCTCTTTTCTCGTTAATCTGCCCCATAATGTCTTACTGGCAATACCACATCAACTGGAGAAGCAATAAGTGTGTTGGCACTTCAGCTGGTGACGAAACTGCTTAGAAATAAAATTTGTTCATTATAGAGATTTTCAAATTGCAGTGGAAGGTACATGAATTCTCTTACCCACATAAAGGGAATTTAGGTATTTTTTCACACCCATAATTGTTTGTGTAAATATTTGTGCTTGGTAAAGCATCTTTGGTGCACAAACCGGCAGCCATATTCAATACAGCCAATATTCTGTATGTACCTTGCAATCACAGCTGCCTGTTTCTTTTCTTTCCATATAATTAATCATTCCTTTTGTTTTTTCTTCATTCTCCCAATATCTCCCCTGTACCATTTTATCAATCTTTTATTCTGTCCGTTGTCTCTTTGGCTGCTCTCTGGGTCTCTTCCCTTTAATTATTGTCCCCTTTGCTGATGCGAAATTTTCAATGTTCTCCAAGTGCTTCACTGATATATTAATTTAACATGCTTTTCTTGTCTGTCTTAAATTGTGGAAACCCTTGTCCAGAAAGCTCTGAATTACTGGAAGGCCATTTCCCATAGAGCCATTTTAAACAAATAATTATAATTTTTTTTAAATAATTTCCTTGTATTATTGGTAATACTAACTAAGATGCATAAATCCATGTTAGTGGGCAATCTATTGTATAGGGTTATTAAAAGAATTTATAGCAGACTAAAGATATGTTGATCCAGACTGGGAAAGAGCCATGATCTTGAAATCCCCATGTCCCAAGTATTCTTGATAACAGATCCTATACCTGTGGCAGGAGTAAAAAAAAGAATATACAGCTAAACGGAATCGTATTGAGAGTTGGGATACTTGATCAGGGTCCCGGGACACAATCCATGCACAGAGTTGCTATGTATGCTATTCATGTTTTTTTGCTGGCTAGAAGAGGATCAATCATTAATATTTGTCAGAGGGGAAAAAAATAGTTTTTTTTTCCTGTTGGCCCGGTCATCAGATAACATGTACAAGAAGTAAACCTGATATTGGCAGCTTCTGTGCTGTACACATTACAAATTACTTTCATCTTAGAGAATGTAGTGAGTGTGTATATCTATATATCTGTATATCATAATCTCAGATCCAACATGACAATTCATCACATGCCTGGTTGCATCATCGTTTGTGCACTGTTGTGCACAATTGTTTTGCCTTTTAACATTGAGTGATAATGCAGTTGTCTGGAGAAAGTTTTGGACTTAAATGAAAACATTGTAATGAGTGCATATCTCTCTCTGTGTGTGTATATATGTATGTGTGTGTGTATATATATATATATATATATATATATATATATATGTATATGTATATATAAAATACGTGTAATTTAATGCACTGTTCTTCTTTTACAGACAACTTATGAAATTGGAATAGTACGTCAGTTTCCTTTCTCGTCTGCACTACAGCGTATGGCAGTTGTTGCTAGAATCCTGGGAGAAAAAAAAATGGATGCATATGTGAAAGGGGCTCCTGAAGTGATAGCCAGTCTGTGCAAACAGGAAACTGGTGAGGAAGTGCAACTCTGTACATACCCACAGTATGGTATGGGATGTGTTGTTCGGAACCCCATTATCCAGAATGTTGCACATTCAAATGTTTTTTAAATTATTTCCTTTTTCTCTGTAATAATAAAACAGTACCATGTACTTGATCCAAACTAAGATATAATTACTCATTATTGAAGACAAAACAACCCTATTTCATTTATGCAATGTTTACATTTTTTTTAGTAGACTTAGGATATGAAGTTCCAAATTACGGAAAGATCTGTCCAGAAAACACCAGGCCACGAGCATTCTGGATAATAAATGCCAAAACCTTTTCAAATCCGACATGGCAACACCTGTCGTTCGAGACTGAGTAAATTGTCAGTTTTTCTCTAAGGGCCACCATACTGGTGGATGTAAGATTGGCTTCTTTTTCTGTACCTTTGTATATGCTTTGCTTCAAATGTGAATTGTATGTGATTACTGTTATTCATGTCGTCCGAACTGGTGCTTAGCAATATGCCTGTGTAAATTCTAAAAGTCTATTATATTACCTCACTGGGGTATATTATTCCATATTTCCTTGAAATAGGAAATGGTATAAGGCAGTGAGATGTCCAGTCTACAACATATTTGTTTCTAATCTGAAACTTGTATCTGTTTAGGTAGAAAACTCAGGTAAAGGTGTAGTACAGTGTTAGTTAGTCAAATAATGATAGGGTAAAACATTATATGAAACCTAAAAGTGGTTTAAAGGTTGAAAGCCCACTCTTGTAGGGCCATGGCATCAAGATGGCATGGAAGAGTACCATAAAATGTATTTAGAGGGAGGGTAAGCTGTCTGTGTATGAAAAAGCAGTAGCTATAGCCAGGCTGATGTACAACATTTTTCATTCAAAAATCTCAGCTCTATAGTTGCTTTATATGCTATATTTAACAAGACAAAATATTGTTTATTTTGCTTTGTTATATATTTAGATTGTACAGGTATGGAACCTGTTATCCAGAATGCTGGGACCTGGGCCTTTCTGGATAATGGATCTTATTGTAACTTGGATCTTCATACCTTAAAGGAGATTTCAACCCCTCCATTGGCCCCCTTCCATGCTTCCCCCCTGCACAGTCTTACCCCTGAATTCTTTTCCCTCTAGAAATAAGAAGATGGTGGTTGTGAGCTCCGCTGTGCTCACTCTGCATTTGTGGTCTCTATTTCTAGTGAGAAAAGAATTCAGGGGTAAGACTGTGCAGAGGGGAGGCAGGGAGTGGGGCCAACAGAAGGGACAGTGGGGGTTGAATTTTCCTTTTAGTCTACTAGAAAATCATGTAAACATAGTCATAAACAATAGACCGGTTTTGCTTCCAATAGGGATTAATTATATATTTTCTTTGGATCAAGTACAAGGTACTGTTTTATTACTACAGTGAAAGGGGAACAAATTGGATTGTTTGGATAAAATAAATGGAGTCTATGGGGATGTGCTATCCATAATTTGGAGCTTTCTGGATAATGGGTTTCTGGATAATGGATCCCATACCTGTATATGAAACAAGACCACATTACTATTAATTGTGCAGTAAATTGTGTTTATCCGTAATATGTGCCAAAACACACAAACCATTGCCATGTGTGCTAGAACAAGAAAGCAGTAGTGTTCTTCTTAAAGGAACAGTTCAGGGTAAAAATAAAAACCTGGTAAATAGATAGGCTGTGCAAAATAAAAAATGTTTCTAATATAGTTAGTTAGCCAAAAATGTAATATATAAAAGCTGGAGTGAGTTGATGTCTAACATAACAGAATACAACACAACATCCTGCTTTTCAGCTCTCTAAATCTGAGTAAGTCAGCGACTTGAGGGGGGGCCACATGGGACATAACTGTTCAGTGAGTTTGCAATTGATCCTCAGCATTCAGCTCAGATTCAAAAGCAACAGTTATGTCCCATGTGGCCCTCCCTCAAGTCATTGATTGGTTACTGCCTGGTAACCAGTCAGTGTAAACAAAAGAGAGCTGAAAAGCTAGGTTAGACTTAGTCACTCCAGCCTTTATACATTACATTTTTGCCTAACTAACTATATTGAAAACATGTTTTATTTTGCACAGCCTATCTGTTTACCCAGTTTTTACTTTTATACTGAACAATTCCTTTAAGAACTTAACTCCAGCAGTATATACAAGTGCATAATGATTATAGATCTTACAGATGGACTTCCATATTGTGTTCAAATGTATTTATTTATTTTGCAGTTCCACGTGATTTTGCAAGTGTCTTAGAAGAGTACACCAAGCAGGGATACCGGGTCATTGCACTTGCACACCGAAAATTAGAGTCTAAAATTTCATGGCACAAAGTCCAAAATATTAGTAGGTATGCATATTATTGATATGTGTCAAACTATTTGTGTTCAAGAGTTATCAAAAACTATGTACCCTGGTTGTTAAATGTTTGTGAACCCTTTTGAATTTTCTATATTTTTGCATAAATAAGTTCTAAAAAACCAAGTCCTAAAAATAGATTATATGAACCAAATTAAACAAATAAGTCAAAACATAATGCTTGTTTGTTTACCCGAGGGAAGAATAATTCAAAGTAACATATTTGTGGCAAAAGTATGCAAACCTCTAGGGTTTTCAGTTGATTTTTTAAGGGGAAATTAGTCAGGTGTGTTTCATCAGGTATGAGTGTGGGAGACCCTGCCGTATACAAAAATGGTGAAATACCCGAGAGATGTAGTCCTGGAATTTTTAAATAGTTTGTACAGTTTACAGGAAGACTTTGGGCTGCACAAATGCATGTTTATGTAGCTTACTCCAGCTGGGCTTCTCTTCTCCCATAAACTGAAACTTAAAGGGCAACTAAAGTCTAAAATAGAGTAATGTTAGAAATGCTGTATTTTGTATACTAAATATAAACATTAACTTACTGCACCAGAAGCCAAATAAGACAAATGATTTATGCTTTAAAAGTTGGCGCAGGGTGTTGTCAGCTTGTAAAATTGTTAGATATCTCTGCAATATCAAGACTCGCACATGTTCAGTGGTGTCAGTGCTTCAGTTGGGAGGGTTAAGCCTAGGGATCATCATAAATGATCAAAACAGCACAAGTCAAATAATATCTGCCATAGAAGCCAATACAGCAAGACTGATTAATAATCAGAATATACAGACTGCACCAAATCTGTGGATACAAATCTCTACATGGTCACTGACTGTTTTACAGGGAAACAGACACAGCTGCTGGAGTTCTGGGAAGGTGGGGGGGCTCCCCCTGCTGTTTGAAACTATGACTGTTTCCCTGCATAGCAGTTGGGGACCATCTGACAATTCCTATCCCCAGTAGTAAATGAAGGGAGAATTTCACTGCATACAGTCAGGTTTCTTATAAAAATGGCAGACATTTTTTAATTGAAATATATTGGAGATTAATTTTTACTTTCTGAAAAAGAAATATGATTTTATTTTTCTTGCCTTTACATTCTCTTTAAGAGAAAGTGGATAATGCACAAGAATTCAATCCTGACTTGATCTACCTAAGAATGGTTTATGGAATTGTTCAGTGGTAAAACAATAACTGGGTAAATAGGCTGTGCAAAATAAAAATGTTTCTAATATAATAATAGTTAGCCAAAAATGTAATGTAAAAAGGCTGGAGTGACTGGATGTCTAACATAACAGAAAACTACTTCCTGCTTTTCAGCTCTCTTGGTTTCCACTGACTGGTTCCCCTTGTCACCCAGCAGTAACTAATCAGTGACTTGTGTGGGAGCACATGTGCCATAACTGTTTCTTTTGAATCTGAGCTAAATGCTAAGGATCAATTGCAAACTCACTGAGCAGTTATATCCCATTTGGTCCCCCTTCAAGTCTCTGACTAACTCCGAGTTAGAGAGCTGACTAACTCCGAGTAAGAAAGCTGAAAAGCAGGAAGTAGTGTTCTGTTAAACATCCAGTCACTCCAGCTTTTATACATACATATAAATACATTGTATATACATACATTTTTGTCTTAACTATATAAGAAACATATTTTATTTTGCACATGTTTTATTTTGTGTGCAAGGGCACACAGAGCATTGACTCTGCATCTGCTCTATTCCACATGTCTGTGTATCTGCAATTAAAAGTATAGCTTCTGCCTGATTTTGCGGTTTTGGGCCGATCTCCGCTCTGTGTACATACACTTAGGTGGGAGCTGTACTTTACAGTGCAGACACACGGAAGAGAACAGATCCGCTGCTCTCCACCTGCAGAATAATACTCTGTGCTGCCTTTGCTTTAAATGAGGACAAATTTCATGGGAAGGAGTCTCAGCATCCCTTATTTGAAATGGTTTTGTAAGTAGGAATGGGGTAAAAGTATTTCAAGACAATGTACAGGACTGATCATTTACTGGAAAGTTTAATTGGAATTTCTGCTGCTCATGGGGGAAGGCACACATGGTAGCTAAAAGCAAAAGTTTGTAGTTTTGCCCCTCACAAATCAATGTAATACTTTTCCACAAGTTTACATTTTTTATTTATTTGTCTAATTGGGTTCTCCTTATCAATATTAGGACTTGTGTGAGAAATGGATCATGTAGGTTAGGTAATGTTCATGCTGCAAAATTAAATTCCAAAATTCACTAACTTTTAGGCACCACTGTAGGGACTCTCATTCAAATGTATTGTTGGAATAATCAATAGTTAACCAGGGATCTGGTTAAGTTCCTTTCTCAAAGCTTCTCCTAATTGTTTAACTGTTCTTGTTCTTCTCAAGAATAAAATATTCCAGACATGAATTCAGAAAATACAAAAAAGACAAGCTGCAGTTTATCTTAATCATGCTATTCTTTTTTTTTTTTTATAGCAAATAACCCTTTTAAACTTTAGCATCTATGGCAAAACATGTTTAGTGTTAATTTAACTATGCATTTGTATGTGAAAAATGTGCATGAATAACATTTGATTGACATAGTGTAGCCACTTACAATGGCATATAGACACTTTTATTTGAGGGTAAAAGTCCTGTTTAAAAGCTCTCAGATTTTCCTCTTTAATGTTGAAACTTGTTTATAACAGAGATGTCATTGAAAGCAACATGGCTTTTCTGGGATTAATTATTATGCAAAATAAACTTAAAGAAGAAACTCCACTTGTTCTGGAAGACCTACGCAGAGCCAACATCCGAACAGTCATGGTCACAGGTGAGTCTAGAGAAGAGCAAAGTCTTATTGAACGTGTTTTGAAAACTTTACCTACTTTTGTTCTATTGAGAGCATGTTGGAGGATAATTTGTGGTGATTGTGACCATAGCAATGACATTTGGGTAAAATATGGTAAATTATTTTTATTTCAGTAAATACTTGGTACTTTGAGGTGCTAATCGATAGTAACACGGATTGCATTGCTGTTAAAGGAACCGTTTAGTATAAAAATTAAAACTGTATAACTAGGCTGTGCAAAATAAAAAAATGTTTCTAATATAGTTAGTTAGCCAAAAATGTAATGTATAATGTATATTTTTTACACTGAACTGTTCCTTTAAAGCATTTACATTAATGGTTTATTATTTGTACAAAATAGAATTGAAGGCTTTTGTTCAAACTATTGTATATTAACTATATATATATATATCGATTCTGACATGGAATAAACTTCTTTTTGATATTTTTGTGAAGTCCCAGGAGTGCGCTCTCCATACTGTAACAAGCTGATTTACATGGTTTTGTTTTTTTTTTCTTTTTGTGTGATTATAAATACATTTTTCTTCCATTTCTTCTGATGTACAGGCGATAACATGTTAACTGCGATTTCTGTTGCACGGGACTGTGGAATGATTCTACCTCAGGAAAATGTCATTGTAGCTGAAGCACTACCTCCCAAAGATGGCAAGGTTGCCACGATAAACTGGCATTATGCAGACTCCTTGCCAAGAAGCTGCTTAAATACTATGGACTCCGAGGTATGGTTACACAGAAGTTCAAAAGTACACAAAAGAAAGCGTTTTGGGTTTTTTTCTTTTATTTTGTGTATATAGTCCTTTATGGCACAAATAAGCAAAAATTGTCTTATATGCCGCTTTCTATGGAAGATGCAAAATTTTCCAAACTGCATAGTAGGCGTATATTATGGGGCAGATTTCAGTTCCCTCGAATTCGACCATCGAAAGCAGTTCGGTAGGTTTAATCTGGCGAACTAGGCAATCAATTTTTTTTTTTTAAAGGGTAAGTACTTTGACCATCGAATGGTCAAATGATCAAATACATTTGACATTCGAATCATTCGAATCAATCGATTTTTAGAAATTCGATGGTCAAAGTACCCAAAAAAAAGTTATTCGAATCTTTTTGAAAATTCGATCGAATTTCGAATCATTCGTGTGAATTTAGTAAATCTGCCCCTATGTGTAAATGCATACAGAGTATATATTTCTTGGTGGTATTTTACCTTTACTAGTACAAGTATAGGATCTGTTATCCAGAATGCTCTGGACCTGGGGTTTTCCTGGTAACTGATCTTTCCGTAATGTAAACCCAATAGGTTGGCTTTGCTTCCAAAAAGTATTAATTATATCTTAGTTGGGATCAAGTACAAGGTACTGTTTTATTATTACAGAGAGAAAGGAAATCATTTTTTTAAAATTTTGATTAGTTGGATAAAATGGAGTCTTTGGAAGACCACCTTTCCTTGTTTCTGTCAAGAAATCCATCTGAATAAAGCACACGCATGCGCAATAGCTTCCAGCAGTGCCCTGTACATGCACACTAGAATCTTTTGTCTTCCTTGTGCAGATGACTAATGTGGTCACGTGACTTCTCTGCCCCTGCTTCATTAACTACAAGCTCCAATAGCAGCTCCCCTGTTGCTAGCAAACTAGACAAACCTTTGAAGCTCCTGCACTGGCTCTGCTTTTAATTTACGGTCTGTCAGTGAGCGATCACAGGAGCTGAGGATGGAAGCTTAGAAGAAGGCAGCTAGCAATCGGGTCTCTCTAACTGAGGTCTGTAGTCAGTGTGGGGCCATGAAGGAGGCGCATGCACAGTAAAGACAAAGCGCAGGGTGGAAGTGATGCACATTTTAAAAATGGCAGCGCTAAAATGTTCACTGCACCAAATCTTCAGAACATGGGTGCACAAAAAATGCAGGGATAACGGAGTTCTTAATGCAGCATTTCAGGAGGGGGCCTGATGGCAAACCTAATGATGTAGGTGTATTTTTTTGGTTTCCTTCTCCTTTAACTCAGAGCCCTCTGGATAACGGATAGTTGTTTTTACATCTGTCTGCCAGAATGAATTATAAGCTAATGCATTTAGTTTTATTCATGTTTTAGGATCTACCTGTTAAAGTGGTGAATGATAGTCTAGAGGACAATCAGATGGCCAATTATCACTTTGCAATGAATGGCAAATCATTCGGAGTCATCTTGGAGCATTTTGCTGATCTGGTTCCTAAGGTAAAGGGCATTTTTATGTTCTGTTTACTTTGGCTTTTCAGACTGTTTGAGGTTGCTTATTGGTGTTCTTTTTTTTT
>CM044440.1:90336845-90358195 GCA_024363595.1 Xenopus borealis
GTTATACTCTGCTCATCCTCGGCTATCAAAACACAACACTTCTGCTTTACTATAAGCTCTGATTCAAGTTAATTCTATTCCTTTTCTTTCTTTCTTTTATTTATATTCCTGCAGAGTAGACGTTTTTACTTGTGCTATTTATATGACTTCACTTATCCAGATGTGTTCTTATTCATTCCACATTTCATCCCAGGGAGACGTTTCTTGGACTTAATTGAAAGAAGCATTTCTACTTGGGACCACCTCTTAAAAGTTAACATGCAAAGTACAACCAAGCATTACTGTATTTATGTCTTCACTACAGCAACAATTCCAAATCTTAATCTTCAGAAAAATAATAAAGCCAGGCAGTATCATCAGACACTTTTTGTAAGAAACACACAGTGCAGGATTCTGTGTTTCCTTTTCTTGGTGATGGTCCTGGAGCTTCTTTCTAACTTATACTTTAAATAGGTGCTGTAAATGTATTAATGACACATTTTATTGTAATTCATTTTTAAGCAGCTGAATGGAGAAATGTTTATGTACAACGAATTCTACAGTAATATTATTAGACATATTAGAAAATATGGCTATTAACTATGTTCTCTTCTCTATAAGTGGCAAAGATATGCAGTTTGTATAAACTTCAATTAAAAAAAGCACCATATTTTCTGCCCATGGTGCTCCTTATTACCCTACATTGCACCTGGTGCAAAGTTAAGTAGTATGGTGTATTGTGAGTAGAAAATATGCTCTGCTCCCAGAATGTAGTGCTGAGGTTTGAGGATTTGAGCTTTTAAATACAAAGGTGTACAATATCGCACAACAATCAGTACACATAAATTGCCACATGATAGTAGGAAATTTTCCCCCTCTGAGGCAAATTGCAGAGGCTTCAAATATTGTTTTTGCCTTCTTCTGTCTTCCTCTTCACCTAGCAGTTAGGCAGGTTATTTAGATATAGACTAAAAAGGCTGAACTTGACAGACTTGTATGGGTTTTCAACCTAACTTACTATGTTACTATAGTACTTTATATAGGAAATGTACCCTAATATTATTGTTTTAGGCTTAATATGGAGCTTCAAGGCTTTTTGGTGTAAGAAAACTTAACATGACATAATGCTACAAAAAAAAAGAAAAACATTTAAAAAAAAGAAGTAGGTCAAAAAAAGAAGGAAAAAATAGGTCAAACTAAAATGAGTTAGGTTGTTCAGCGTAATTTTTTTTTAATTGGGGTGGTAGTGCTCAGCTCTGTTTGACACCCTTTCTTATCTCTATAATAAATTAGTGCCTCTATAAGGTTATGCAACTGGTAACTTTTGTTCCACCCGAGCTACTGTTTTATTTTGTATCCATCCATTTGTACCTACTTGAGATAATTTGCTGATCATACCAACAGACAGATGATTCAGTATGGAAACACTTATGAGTATGACTTTAACTCCTTTGTAACAACCACATTAGGGGTGATTTTTTTTTATCCCTTTTTTTAAACCCCTGTTTATTCATCTTTTTAGCACATCTTCTAATCAAATTCTGTACTTCAATACATGACAGGCTTTTGTTGGGCACTTATACAAAAAATGCTAATAATTCCAAACTTAAAGGAACACCAAAAAATAATGAAGCATTTTCAAGTAATTAAAATTTAATATACTGTTGCTCTGCATTGGTAAAAGTTATGTGTTTGCTTTATAAAGACTATAGTTTATATAAACAATGCTGTTGAATAGCCATGGCACACCGATCCAACTTCCAGTTTGTGAAAAGTGATTTATTGGCTCTTAGTAGACAATAACAGGCAACGTTTCGGAACCCACTGGGCCCTTTATCAAGCCTAAAATTTCACACTGTGTGCTGTGTTAAATAGTTTAACAAGGGGGTGGAGCGATGACAGGAAATGAAAAAATGTGGGGAGGTGAAAGTGTAAAGGGAAAGTTAAAATACACAGAAACATGTATACAAGGTATAATAAAGCATTTTCATATGACAAAGTTATTTATGTGTCAAAATATCTACATGCCATCCTTAACATAGAAAATCCATTTCTGTGCTCTGAATCCAAATACAGTTTCTGGGGTTATATATTTCTCTACATGTGAAAAAAATGGTCCATGTGTTTCTGGTAATCCCATTGTATCATTTATAAATCAATTAACCTCATGAGATGTGTTACTAAATAAAAGTTATTCTGAGGGGGGGTCTAATTGACTGCATAGTACCTGACACCCGAGAGGGAATCAGTAACAGGTAGAGCACTCTAATCTCATGTGGAGTAGAATAGCCATGGGGCAACCATTGAGGCTGGAAAAAAGAAGAGATGGCACAGGCTAGATACAGTAGAAGATAACAAATAAGGTCTTTAATAGAAGTGATATTCTGCAGAATATGGCAGAATGGCTGCCCCCATGGTAACACAGCAGCTTGTTTATTTAAACTATAATAGTGTTTCTGAAACACCAGTTTTACCAGTGCTGGGAAACAGTACATTTAAAGCACTTACAATTTTTGGTGTTACTGTTCCTTTAACCTAATTGTTCCAAGCAATTTAAACATTCCTTTCAAGCTGATAATTGCTGCTTTATTTGATAAGTATCACACACATTTTTCAAGACAATATTATTAGGATCATTAACTCCTATTATTTTTAGATAAAGAACAGATGGCAGGAAGTCACATCAGAGTCAAATTCTAACTATTAGCCCAATAAATCCTCACTAATTATTGAACATTGGAGTGCTCATCTTCATTATTAATATTTATCAAATTTTGATGAAGCACCCACTCGTCCCCAGCCGCAAAGACCACTGATCTCCCCTTCTGCGCGTGTGCCCCTTACCTTTTGCCGATGGTAAATAGAAAGTGCAGGGAGCTGGTCTGGGCCAGTGCCCCCTCCCCTCGTCCATGCAAACATACATGAGGAAGTGCAGGGAGTGGGTATGGTACAGAACCCCCCCCTGCGTGCATACATGCGCATACTTTTTACTGTCCTGACCGAGATCCTGGGCTTGGATGCCCTTTTATTAGACACCAGTGGGATCACCTGACTATAGCTGGGAAGGGAGGGGGCTACAACAAGGAGCTGGTCACTGCTCCAGTATAAGTATAACAAACAAGGAGAAGTTGTGCTCACCACTAATTTTTAAAACCATTAGGCGGGGGTGCAATGAGGCTGTGACCACAAAATACATATAGACAAATACAAGAGGTCCTCTGCACTCAACCCATTATCAACATATTTAAGACATTGAGACATTCTGTGCATACAGCTACTAAAAAATGCCTTACCCTTTAAACAACAGGGATTGTTTGTCCATATATTGCAATATATTTAAGCTGGCCACCTACGTCAAAGTCATCCCATATCTGGCCAGTCCCAGGAATGGGACCTACCTCTTATTCAGAATGCTTGGGACCTGGGGCACTCTGGATAAGTCTTCCCATAATTGGATCTCCAATTATACAAGGTTTTTACTATTTTAGTAATACAGAGAAGGGAAATATTTATTTTTATTTATTTATTTATTTTTAAATGTCAATAATTTTTTTGAAATTGAGTCTATGGGAGATGTATTTCATTTAACATATATATTTCCTTACATTTAGGAGTTGTTAAACTATGGGGCATGGCCATTGAAAATATCACTACCTGTAAGCAAACGTTTTGCCCTCTGTACATGTGAGTAAGCCAATAGCAGCAGCTTTTCACAGCCAAGTTACAATTCTGGGTTCTGCTACAGCCTTGCCCCTTTTATGTCCCATGTAGCACAGGATTTAATAACTCATTGATTGCATAAAGACTGATATGAACACTTTGTTCCTAGTCTATTTCGATGTGCTGTACAGCAAATAAGAAAATGATAAAGTGGGTTAGAAAGCCAAGTTTCTCATGGAATATTAACTTACTCATCAGGAAATCGACATTCCTCTGCAAAGTAAGCGTCAGTGAGGAGGGCAGTACTTACACAAAGAGCAGAAATACTGTACAATAACATTCTTTAGGTTGTGTGAGAGACTGATGGAGCTCTAACCCATTGACACGTCCCCTTTGCTGATTCATTGATCTGCTTTTAAACAGAGGGAAGAAGCGAAAATCTTTCCAGTCTCCAGCTGCAGAACAGAGCACAGCACAGCTTTGGCATTGTATGAAAACCAAGGTAGGTAACATCTGGATTTGTACTCTCTTCAGCTCTCCAGACTTGACTAAATGGATAACAAATTACTTCCCTGTATTCATGGATTAATTCTACAAGGAGCACACTCTAACATTACTTTGCTCCTTTATAGTATATAGTTTATATGTGTAGGTATTGCTAAACACAAATGAACCTTTTCTGACCTTTATGAGTACAGGTTATGTAAACTGTACCAAAATCATTGTTTAATTAACAAAGTAATGTGTTATAGGCTCTGTAAGGATTCCTACAACATTAAAACAGAAATAATTTGGGGAAAGAGAGCAGAAATTGACACCATGTGAAATTTACATTTCTAATTGCATTATTACTTTTATGATCCCTGAAAATGATTTAGATTATTTATTCTAAAACTGTAAAGGCCAGCTTAATACAATAGAAACATTATGGGTATATAAAACCGATACTGACCTGCTGCAGGGTCCCTATAATAAAAACTAATACTATCATAAGTTCTTATTACTGTGTTTGTTGGGCATACATTAAAATTTTGTTTCCCTGGGAGGTTTCTGAAATGAGACAAAATGACATGTAGGTAAATGAACAGCAGATTTATCTGTAACCACTGGCTCATTGTTAATGGAATATCCAGAACAGATTGTTTGGCTCTAAGGAAGTCAAAACAATTAATAGCAGAAATATATGAAATACACAGAGTGTAGATGCAGCCCAGTTGCTGGACTGATTCCCATTTAGCTGATGCTACACTTTGGAAAGGCACATAGGGAACAATATTAGGACCACATGAATATATTCAAAGCAGGATTTCCTAAAAGTAATAATTGTTCAAGATGTGGATGCTGTCAGTGTGTTATTGAGCCACAACAATGTGTAATATGCATATATAATGATCTACATCAGGGACAGGCAGAAATTATTAGTACTTTTGTAGAACTACATTTCCAAACTCTCCCTGCCGGCACTACCACTGGAACACACTGGCGCACTAACCACACAAATGTCATTTGTAAATCAATGCAAAGTATGAAGTTAATACATGTAAAAGGTAATACTTTGTGGGGTTTTTTGAGCAAACATAGAGGGTCCTGTCTGAATGACATGCATGAAAAAGTCCATGTGGATGTCGAATAAGAGCTCTGATTGGCTTTTTGGTAACCCCTATATGGACTGGCAGCCTACAGGAAAGAATGTTTGGCAGGAAGTGGATTTTGTATATTTGCAAATTAAAGGACAAGGAAAGTGTAAAATAGAATAGGGCTAGAAATGCTGTATTTTGTATACTAAACATAAACATGAACTTACTGCACCACAAGCCTAATCAAACAAATGATTTATGCTTTCAAAGTTGGCCACAGGGGGCTGTCATCTTGTAACTTTGTTATACATCTTTGTCTGACACTGGCACTGCACATGCTCAGTGTGGTCTGTGCTGCTTAGGGATCGTCATAAATCAAAGCTGTTTGCATTCTGCATGGCTGTAAGTAAGGCAGGGGCTCCCCCTGCTGTTCATTAGTATGATTGTTTCCCTGCCAGAAATTAGGGACCATCTGACAATTCCTATCCTCAGCAGTAAATGAAGGTAGAATTTCACTGCATACAGTCAGGTTTCTTATAAAAATGGTACACATTTTTTAATTAAAGTATATTGGAGATAGATTTCTTTTTCATTAAAAAAAGTAAAAATGTGATTTTATTTCTTTGCCTTTCCTTGCCCTTTAACTTGCAAACTCTAAAAGCAGTGGAGGGGTTTGCATTTTCTTCCATTCAGATTTCACTAGACTATTTTTTGCTTTATGATGCAATGGGACTTTTTTAATGGAGTGGAAAATATTTTTCTCATAGCCAACAATTGAACTATTTCTAATTTTTTGTTTATTGCAGAAACATCAGGGTATTTAAGGAGATGCCTTCTGTGGCTGCTCTTTAGTGTGCTCAAAGCAGCCAAAAGTGGGGCACATCAAACAGTCTGATTTGGGAAACAATGCATTGGGCTTAAGTGTGATGTGTTTAATTATTAAACTAAGAATACATGCAGAACTTTTATATATGAGATTAGGGCTGCTAATTGTAGGTCTGGCCTCAGTTCCTTTTGCTTGGAGGCATAGGAAGTATATTCACTTGGGTGTGCCAATGTGTTAAGTTGGCCATAGACTATAAGATCCACTCGTTTGGCGACATCGACAGGGATATATCGAATGGCCAAAAGATTGGATTACGATGAGGGAAATGGGTTCCCAAAGGATCGGCCGGGTTAAAATCAAACCTTCCCGATCGATATCGTGGCCCGATATCGATCTGGAAGATCCCCCGGAAGCCACCATACATGGGCAGATAAGCTGTCAAATTGGTGTAAACGACAGGTATCGGCAGCTTTATCTGCCTGTGTATGGCCACCTTTAGACACTCCACAGTAAATAAAACAGCTGATGCTGACCTGGGGTACCATTAATGCTGCACCTCAATTATTCTCAGATGCCCTAGAGATATTCTATGCTGTCGATGATGGTGAAGTCAAAATCATAATTTAAACTTAAAAGTATATTTATTATACTGAGCGTATGAAGATCTCTGGGACATGGCCACAGAAGGTATGTGCCTGGTGTTCTCCAAGATTTTCACCCTCGGCATATCCCTCTTCTGCCGTCCTCACGCCCCCTGCTTTTAACTGTAAAAAAAGGTGCAAAGATTTGTTGGAGGAAGGGGTGCTTCTTCCACTTTACAAAGCAATATTAAGGCCCCAGCTAGAATATGCTGTACTATTTTGGTCTTCAGAGCTCAACATGATATTATTGATTTAGACAAAGCGCTAACAAGGCTAACTAAGCTGGTAAAGGGTATAGAACGCTTCAATTCTGATGCAAGACTGACCAAGTTGGGGTTGTTTTATGCTTGAGAAGAGGTGCTAAAATGAGGCATATGATTATGTATAAATATATAAGAGGACCATATGATTGATAAACTCTCTAATGCTTTATTAACCAATGGGTCCTTAATCTCTCGTACAGATTCCATCTTAATACTTGGTAAGGGTTTTTGTGGGAAGTAGTGAAATTCTTTCCCTGTATCAGTTGCACTAGCTGATACATTAGATAGCTTTGAAGGGGTTCACCTTCAAACAATCGTATAAACGTGAACAGTCCCTGTTAGAACATTTTTGCAAATCATCTTTATTATTGTAAATGTTTCATGTTGAAGCTACAGACCATTCAAGCTGTGGCTCTGCTCTTCTCTGTGTTGCAAGGCGTCATCAACACTAACTTGCAGGTTGCTCAAAAAGGCATTTGCATTGAACTGTTACTGCACATGCCTTCCCTCTGCTGTTTCAAATGCATATCTATGATCCCATTAGATGACATCATTCAGCCAATTAGATCAATGAAATGCAAAACTAAAGGTAATGATATGAAGTTGGTTTTCTCTTTGCTGTTAAAATAGGCTTTACTGTTTTTTCTTCTGGGAAGGCTTTCCAATAAATGTTGGAACGTTGTTGTATGGGATTTGACTCCATTCAATAATTAAGAGGTTTGCACTGATGTTGGGGTCAGGTTTTTCCACTCCCATCTCTGCAAGTAAATGTGTTACAGCCTTTGCTTTGTACATTTTGCATTATGGTGCTGAAACAGGAAAGGGCCTACCCCAAAATAATTAGAAGGGGTGTCTGCATGCTGACCATCTGTATCAAACAAGGGAAATCATGGAATGATAATATCCCTTTAAATGCTGCTGTATCTGGAGCTCAGGTTTTCATTGCTTATTTTGTCTTAAATTATTATTTAGGGCATTTAAGGCAAGAACATATTTAGTTAATGACTGGAATTGGTTTCATTTATCAAGTTATAAGAGTGACCTGGTTGTCTTTGTGTCTGACAGGGGGGAGTTTGTGGCTGTTCCAAATGGAGGCTTGTGGTGTGAGTAACATAGAGAGGAATGTATTTAATTTCATGTTCCTAGAAAACTGGTAGAAAACTCTGTCACTGTATTAAGTGAGTGGGGGGGGGCCTGGCAGGGCACAGTTGTGAAATGGTTTATATTGTACTATCCCTGCTGCTTCGTTTCTGGATGGAACTTCCCCCAGTTTCCATTGATAAGATGACAGCAGACAAGCCTTGACGGAAGTGCTTCAGAATGAAGTAGTGTCAGCAAATCTAAATGAAACTGGACCCTTAGGATGGGCGGGCAGATGAGGATAAAAGGCAGCAGAGTCTTAACAACTCATCTTTTTTGGTCTCAATCTGCAGAAAAAAAACTATGCTGATTCTGCATTCTAATGGGCAGAAAGCTAGTCGAAGTTTCTCCAAATGTATTAGAACTACACTACCCAGCACCCTCTCTACAACACATCAACAGCAGTTACAGAAACTTTGCTTTGCTTGTCACTGGGTTACGTCGGTGGCTGAGAATGCTCTCTTTTTTTACTATTGCTGAGCTGCAATATTTTGTGTTCTTAATGGGATATTAAACCCAACTATAATAGTTTGTATAACAAGAGCATACAATTTTTTATTTAATTCTAGGCCAATTTCCAATGTTCATTTATTCCAAATAACAGTATAAATATTATACTAAGTTATTTGGAAATGTAATTACTATTGAAAGCATTTCATAAATGTCCCCTCACTATTGGACCTAACTACATAAAAAGTATCAGTAAGAAGCTTCACTGCAGACAAGAATTAAGTCCCAACAATGCTTGCCGAAGAGATGGTCCCCCCCTAACATGCTGAGTTTGGGGGTTTAAACCTCAGTTAAACAATTTGCCAACTTTTCAAATCTAAGTTTAGATTACTTTCTACCAAATGATTTCAATAATACATAGTCAAAATTTGTTATGGCATTTGTGAAATAAAAAAAGAAACAATTAGAATTCTGAATTTATCACATGGCTTCAGGTTTCACTAGATTAACCTTCCCTACTACGCCGCTTACTATTAAAATTTGGCCAATATGACTAAACACAACAGGGGTCACTTACTTTACCCGAGGGTGCAAGTGCTAGAGTACTAAGCGGTGTAGGTACATGCCCCTTAAAGGAGAAGGAATGTCATTTATACTACACACTATGCTGGTGCTCCTATCACAAGAAACCTGCACTGGAGTTCTACACTGGGTTCTGCCCAGGTTTCTGCTAGTGAACACCATGGAATGATTGTCTTCTTCACTTCCTCTCTTTTCGAATTTCGAAGGAAGTAGAAGGAAATAGCCAGCTTTTTCATTAAAATAATGCTTTTTTCTCTACTGAGCATGCACAGCCGTGAAAAGACAGAAAAAGCACGAAGACGATTGCTCCTTGGTGCTTGCTGGGAGAAATCCAGGCTGGTGCATTTTTTTGCTGATAGGAGCACTGGCCCGGGGTGTTAGGTGAGTAAATACAATAACTTGGGTGCCTAACTTTTGGCACCCCAAAAGTGTAACAACACTTTTTTGCTCCTTCAAAGAGATACCAACACCAGAAATTATGCCTGTTTTACATATATAATAATATTGGCCTTCGATGCTACTTATAATTTTCCCGTAAAGTATTTGCCCAAAGCTTTTACATTACTTAACTGACTCCCTGTGTTTGTCAATGAGGGGGCTGCCATATTTGTACAACAGGAGTCTGTTAGCATTAGAAACTTTAACTGACAGGCTGAGATGGGACAGTCAGGTTGGCAAAAAACTCAGCATGTCCTATAGTTAGCTTTTATTGTACATTCATATTTTAAAAAGTAGTTTTTTAGTGTCAGTATCACTTTAAGGTGGCCATACATGTTGCAAATGGTTGCAGGAACGATTGTTTGTTTCCACTACAAATGTTAAGAGCTGAATTGTCAAATATGCAGGTGGAAACAATGGAATTGTATGTGTATCTGATTCAGTGGCCAATGTTCGGCCCCTTCAAAGGTAACTGATAAAAGTGTTCTGCCTTGGCTGATTGACAAGACAACCAATACCAAAGTATTTTGCCGATAACGGTTGTCTCGTCTCCCGCCATGCATACAACTCTGTTTTGTATGATAATATCTGTGTGTATGGCCACCTTTAGTGCTTTTGATGCTTTTGTGCCCTGTAGAATTCTGTTCTATTCTCCTTTCTCCAGGTTTAAAATCAGGGACAGTCAAAGCCTGTACTTACACCTCCTGATGCTCACTAACATAGCTCATAAATAGCATTAGCCATGAGAAAGCCCATCACATGCTAACTTCTGTGAGTAGTCATATTTTCAGGCCTTCAAACATTAAATTAAAATCCACCTTTATCTAAACTTACCATCTAAAGAGTGAAGTTCCACCACAAGAGGGAAATTCCGCTGCTCTCCATTCATTTCTATGGGATTTTGAAAGGCATATTTATCAATGGGTGAAGTGAAAGTTCTCCCTTTGATAAATACGCCTTTAAAAATCCCATAGAAATCAATGGAGAGCGGCGGAATTTCCCTCTAGTGGCGGAACTGCACTCTTAGGGGTAAATTTATCAAAGAGTGAAGTTCTGAAACTAGAGTGAAATTCCGCTGCTCTCCATTCATTTCTATGGGATTTTGAAAGGCCTATTTATCAATGGGTGAAGTGAAAGTTCTCCCTTTGATAAATACGCATTTAAAAATCCCATAGAAATGAATGGTGAGCGTCAGAATTTCCCTCTAATGGCAGAACTTCACTCTTAACTTCACTCTTTGGTAAATATTCCCCTTAACTTCACTCTTTGATAAATATACCCCTTAGCCCCTCAATAGCTTGGCCACATAACATCCTTACCCGTCTCTCACAGACATTTCTTAATGCTTCACCTACTGATGTTCAGCACATAATTACTGCCAATACCTAGACTGACAGACTCTCTACTACCAGACACACCACCCATACCATTGTGCCATATTCTTCATCCATGATAGATTGCAACCAGCCCCTCCAGTTATACAAATGTCAGCAACACATATCTGTTTCAGTGATGTTATTGCAGTGGTCCTCAAACTTGGCCCTCCAGCTGTTAAGGAACTACAAGTCCCACAGTCAGGCAAATGCATTGTGGGACTTGTAGTTCCTTAACAGCTGGAGGGCCAAGTTTGAGGACCACTGTGTTATTGTTTATATGGGTATGTACCATTTGAAATGCCCATTATATAGAAAATCACAGAACTCAAGCATCTCAGATAAACACCCCATACTTGTATACTGCAATATGCTGCTGCCTTACATATCTCACAAGACATGACATCACTGTGAGCAGTGATTGCAGCTAACCCCTAACAAGTTCATCTTCATCTCATTTGCCCTGAAGCATAATGCTGTTCATTTTGGCCTCACTGATAAAGAGAATATTTTTTCATATGTGTATTGTTTTGTTGCCAAACTACACTTCTGCCAAACTACACTTGCAGAATCTTCCAAGCAGATTGTATGTTTTTGAACCTTTGAAAACCTATGGAAAAACACATTGTTTCTGTATTTAGAACGACAACGACAACCAGTCCATTGGCAACTTCTACACAAAAGGTTGACCCCTGCCGAACATCCAGTGATCTGAAATCGATCTTAATTCATCAGAGAGCACAGAGTTACACATTTGGTTCACAAATATATTCATGTTCCATCATTTTAATGTAGCCTTGTCTGTGAATTTCTGTACGTCCTTAGCTTGTTGTTATCTCTTTGGGATACAAAAGGGATCTAATTTCACATCCAAATTACACTGACAGATTAAATGTAGTTGTTTGTCCTTGACTGTCAGGCTATCTTGACAAGAACAAGACAGCAAGCATTTGATTCCAAACTTTCTCGGACAAAGAAAGTGTCTAGAGAGCATCGTCCATATGCTTGTAAGTGCTTTTTGATAAACATCCAGGATATAATTGTGAAGTCATAAGAGACTTTACAGCTGCAGAAGAACATTAGACTAGAATTCCTGCTTCTTGTACATTTTATTATAACTGGTGGCAGTTTTCCGTCTGGCAGTTATTTTTGTGCTGCTTGGCACAGTCTATGTTCTTAATTCAAACCATTCAACTCAGACAAATAATGCAGATACTCCAAGTGAATGGAAGTCTTGCCTACTTTGAAACTTGTCCACTAAAAAAATAAACAAAGCTTTAATGTCAGGCAGAAAATGTACAGGGACCTGTGGAGTCACAGTTCAGGGGACGATAGAAACCCTCCCACTCCATCAGCACCTTAGTCCTCTTAATTGAATTAGTCCAGTGGACAAATGCCCGGTAAATAAGGTGTCCAAAGAAACATATTCAAATTATTAGTAATAATACATTAAAAAGTTACAGACAAATGGGTCTGGTAGCATACTGCCTACGGCCCCATGCTGGAGTATAAATGTATTTTTCAGGATAAGAAGATTGTGGCTTACATAATGTACAACAATGACAGAATGACTGTAATATGAAAATGCAAAAGTTTGTCAGACAATCCTAATCCCTAAACCTATCTACTGCAGCAGTGGGTGGGTAGTGGGTGCCAGTCTAGAGCAAATTCCTGTTGCTTCCCAAGTAATGAAGTTCAAGAAAAAGGAACAATTCTTGTAAAACAATGAATCTTGGACTTGCAGACTCATAAAGCAAGGTGCTGAAGGATACTGTGGTAGCTCCTCTGGAGCCAGGAAAGACCCCTCTAACAATCTTAACTTCACCTCTACCATGCTTAATTGAAAATGAATTTGCTCACCTGGTCAATGACGTACAGTGTCAGACTGGGACACAAGGGTCCACTAGAGAACCTTATATCATAGTCCCACCAGGTGAAGCCCTAAAACGTTTCCTTATTTTTGAGCATTCTGCTGGTCTATTTCTTGATTCATGACCTGCATGAAGTCTTCTCTGTACTGTTGTGAAAAAGTGAATACTTTGTTGTGTTTTAATTTGTTGAGTTGCCTTGATATCTGATGCAATCAGTCTTATGTTTCAAATACTAGTGATGCTACTTTTGATCTTGATGTTGAGCTAAGTATGCCAAACCTTTAATAATTAGAATTCAATAGTATTAAAGTATAAGCCACATGAAAATATGTTCAATTTCTAATTAGATTGTTTAAAAGAGAAGGAAAGGTATTTTATACTTGGAGGTTCGAATTGTTATGTACCCCCAAGTGATTGTATTAATTTACCTTTCACCAGTGCCCCTATCAGGAGAAAATTGCATCAGCCCAGAGTTCACCCAGCGAGCACCCTGGATCAATCCTCTTCCTGCTTCCTTTCCCAGGGCAGTCGCATGAGCAATCGAATTAAGTATCCAGCTTTTTCATTACAGTTTGGCTTTTCCCTCTACCTCGGGTGCTGTGACAAGAAAGAAGAAGCAGGAAGAGGCTTGATTCATGGTGCTCGCTGGAAGAACCCTGGGCTGGTGCAATTTTCTCCTGATAGGACCAGCTTGGGGTGTAAGGTAATTAAATGCAATCACTTGGTAGGAATCACCAAGTATAAAAGTACCTGGGTGCTGTTCTCCTTGTCTAGGAATTATGTCCACATAGAATATAAGACCAAACAATAGATGGTGCCCAATAAGAACACCTACTCCTTGTCAAAAGTCTAAACATTGCTGCTGTAGCTACTATCTCTACCGTAAAAGAACAAGGATGACTGTTTAGGAAGAGCTGAAGTAGCATATGTTTTTACTTAGCTGCATCTCAGCTTAGCCTTGCTTTGGCTCATTTAATAACACTGCTCTCAACAAAAACACTTTGACTACAAATTTGCAAATCAAAGAAAGTTATATAAACATACATATATTTTAGTAGGACAGAGAATCAAGCCATTTCAGTATCTAAACATTGATTTGGATCCAAGAAAAACTCCTGCAACTCTGTTACTGCAGGACCAGTTTTGTTTTTGCTGCTTTGCAATGAGGTAAAATAATTTTTAAAATATGAGGATCCCTTTCCAAAAGGTTACTGTCTGTACCTCCCATGGTCTTCCCTAACTGACAGGGAGATAACTTGCTGTCCTTCATATATGCAGCTTGTTTAGTGTATACAGTATATATTGTACTGTGTATAGTAACAGCTAATTAAATCAGTTTCAGTCTTCATATTCTTGCAATACTGCCTGTCAGCCTTCCGGTAAGCTATATTCAGCATCAGTGAAGCATGTTCATCAAAGGTTGAAAATATAGTTGTCCATAGTTCACCAGAAGAAAACTCCACAGCTCTTTATTAGTTATGAAAAGGTGAACATTATTTTCACCCAGTTTAGGAACCAAATCATCCAGTCCAACAGCGGAAACCCCTCCTAAAAGAGAGAGAGCAGTATGTAACATGCTCTGCTTTGAGAAGCAGGCATCCTGGATTAAAATAGTGTTACATTTGGAGTCCAACATGGTGCCTGAAAGCTTTATGAAAAAACATGATTAGACAGAGCAGGTAACCACTGTAGTGCTGTCAGTGATGGGAGCCCAGTTCAGAGAAAGTGGGACTGGTACAGGAACCCTTCCCAAGTGCTTATCCCACACTGGTGTTATGGGCACAATCTTATGTAGGCAGTGCAAGCAAAGAGTGAGAGACGACAGCAGCTGTTACACTGAGATCTTGTTATATTTTTGTCCAGAAAGTTAAAATATGGCTAATATCTGTGCAATAACCATGACAAAAATCTTTGGCTACTGCTTTGTTGTCTACGTAGTAGTAGATATTGGACTCTTTTAGCTAACTAGCTCATTTTTGAGTTGGGAAGTTTACTTAGACTCCATGCTTGTTGACCTGCAAGGATGATAAAGACTTTTTGACCCTGCTTGATTAGGTTGAAGCTATTGTAGAGGTACCATTCACTCTCTACCCCTGTAGAGACAGCACCTTGCAGAAATATTAAAGAAAAAGCTGCCACCAAACTGTATAACCAACCCAGACTGAGACAAGTGGCAAATTTACTGGGACTATATAAAGATGTCCTCTAGGAAGACATAACATGTATAGAAAAATATTTCCACCTACCATGGCCCAGATTCAATTAAGTTAGAAAAAGGATTATCACAAGAAAACTCATGGATAAGTTTCAATTACAGATGAAATTCAATTAACAAAAACTTATCTCACTGTTTATTACATGAAAACGCTACTGAACTCACATCACATTTAAGGCAACAAAGGAGCATTCTCAGGGTGTACATAATAAAGACCTGGAGAAGAAAGAGTAAGGAAATTGCTATATAAAATAACTGATTATGAGGGTATGTTTGAATTGGAAGAGGTGATAAATGCATCACATGACATAATGGACAATGCCAGCATGATAGACAGTATTAATTACAAAAATACATTTTTGTTAGACTGAACAGATCATTTTCAAAGACATTTTCAAAGTACAGTATTTTTTTGGTTAATTTTGCTCTGGAAAGGAATCCTGCAACTGTGTCAGTTAAAGCTTTAGTCCAGCTAGAAGAAATATAGCAGATACTGTATAGGTGTCATTTACACACCATCTCCTACAATACATGTGTTAGATGTGAGATAAAATCTTATATTTTTTGCTTTTGTGTGTGTAAACACTGGATTTCAGCTTGCAGTGAGCATGTTATTGCATTCTTACATTATGTTGACCTTTCCTTTCTGCATGATCTAATAAGGCACCTCTGTGGTCATGGTCATAGTTTAGAGCATGTAATGCGATAAGTTTGGGGAACGGCCTACTGGTCTCAAGAGATATGTACTGGATGATGCGATAGCAACATGGTTGTTTCTCTATCGATTAGCACATTGTTGGGTGGAGTATTTTGCTCATAATGTAAATGATGTGTGTTACTGTTGACTTCTTACATAACAAGAGAAACAAAAAGTCCCGGCTCCACTATTGAGTTTGCTCTCCTTAATAAAGTAGTTGCAGGTTCAATCTCAGCTAATACAAAGTCACAGACTTAATCCTGCTCACCATAAATCACAGCTGGTCTGGGTGCTAAATGCCCCAGACCCTGCGTTTCATCTTAAAGACAGGATTCCACAGTCTTCAAACCTGCATATAAATCAAGTAAACAAAGCTGAATTCTTACCCAGCAATTGCTGTGACCCGGGTGCAGCCAGCCCCGAGTCCGTCTCAGGGGGAACGCCAGTAGCAATGTAGTAGATAAGAGGCAGCGCACTCCTGGGCTTCAAATAATCAATCGCTTGTCTCCAAGTTTGTTAAAAGATATATGTTACACTTTATTTCACCATAGTATTAATCAAAACAGCATAGCGTCTGAGGTCTGACGCGTTTCATGATACAACACTTCCTCAGAGGTCAGAGACAAGCGATTGATTCTTTGAAGCCCAGGAGTGAGCTGCCTCTTATCTACTACATGACTTCTTACATAAACTAGTATATTTCATGTATTTTCTCCCAAAAATATAAATAAATATCTAATAAAACATATGGTTAATGAGCCCCTGCTATTAGAGAAATGCATTTCCTTAATTATGGAATGGAAAGATGAATGGTTCCAGTCATCAAGCTGCATCCCATGAGTTGTACAGTGCCTCTCTAAATTAGTTCTTCCTGACCTCATAGTAAGCTTTGGTGTTGTCTAAACATCCTTCGTCCCACAGGAACAGCCAGTGCTGTTTTAGATTCCATATAAAAAGTCAGGGAAATATAAAAGGCATTGTAACTGACAGCACAAGTAAGCTCATTACATATTATGCTATTTTCTTTTGCCCTCTCCTTCTTCCTTTATGTATAATTGTTGTGTCCATCAAAATCACAAAACGAAGCATTTTTAATGTTTTATGTGTTTACCAGTCTATGGTTTTTGCATAACGCAAAGGTGAATATCTGCTTCCAATTTAGCACAAACATCCAATGATGTCAGGATTTGATCTTTCCCAGGCCCAATTGTGAGAGAAACCGTTAGGGACCAATTACCATGCTGAAATAGAGGAGATTTAATGGACTTTGTTTGGAAGCAAGGGTTTTAAAATGTAATAAAAGTCTGAAAAAGTAACTAAAAGGGATACACATAGAAGCATGAATATAATGAACATCACCTGATCTATGTGCATTTTAAAGCTACAGAGGCCAGTGTGGACAATTTGCCTTATAAAGTGCATTATGTTTATATGTGTAATTACTGGTTAAAATAAAGTGTTTTCATATTTGATACTGATATGCTGTTAAATGAAAGTATGGACAGACCATTTTGTGGTTCATGATCTCTTGTAGAGTCTTTGCTAAGTCGTATTATTTACAAACAAGTTTTGAAAGTGCTACGACTAGCAAAGAACCAAGGCACTTACATATAGTAGTTGATCCTTGACTGGGTGCAGTTTGGAAATCCATATAGATACCAACAGAAGGAGGAATTACAACTATGTTTTGTTTTTTTCATTTTATTTGCTTACTTCAGTGTATGTTTTCTTAGGTGTATACTCTGTTCATGCAATGATGTCTCACTGATGTCATGTCATTCGCTTTGCCTACAAATATCTGTTTAATGCATAGTGCATTTTGTGATTTTATTTGCACTTTGATAAAGGATGAAATTGAAAGTCTCCCCAAAATAAACCACCATTTTGCCTGCTAAGAACTGTGCAGAGTTTTCCTCCTTCAATTGGTATTTATATCTATCAATATTTTTTTTGTCTATCTACAGTATATACACACTACTTTTAGTAGCTAGGCTTCCCAGTGATGGAATTTCACTTTGCTTTGTTTTGTTTGTTTGTTTTGTATACCCATATGCTTTTAGCACAAAAACAGGAAGCAATATATAAACATAACAATTTACAGTAAGCTTTGAATAAATATTGGCACAGAGATTATCAACAACACATTTATAACGCACCAGCAGTTTATTTGATGTCTATTAACCACACACACAAGACACACTATAGTATATTTTCCTTCATTTCAGTAATATTTGATATTTTTATTTTACTTTACATTGTAAAAAAAGGTTTCACCGGCAAGACTTAGGCTGTTGGCAAATGGTAAAATTTGGGGGAGATTAATTGCCCAGCAACAAATATCCTATTCTTCGGGCGACTAATCTCCCTGCAATGCCTTCCCGTATGCAAGAATGTGAATCACCGGTGGGATGGCACATGTAGAGCTTTGTTTTCCAAAGTCACCCAAAGTTGCCTCACGAGGAATTGCGGGGAGATTAGTCACCGAAGAAGAGATTTGTCGCTGAGTGACTAATCTCCACTGAATCGTACCATGTGCCACCAGCCTAAGAGGAAAGAATGTGCCCTCATATGTTGTGTACATATTTTACCTTATTAATACAATAGGTTCTATGCCCTCTATGCAATTTTTAGGCTTTCCCAAATGAGAATTTGGTGCCACACTTTACACAAGCATAACTGGTACATTTGTTTCTCTTTGTTTTCCAGGCATCATGAAGTGGAATTTGTTCATCATTTTCTCTTCATTTGCAATAACTTTGGTTTATGGGCAGTGCCCAAGCGAATGTATATGCCCTAGGCCTGGCCAAGTGGATTGTTCTGGACCAGATGTATTAGTGATTCCGCATAACATTCCTCAGAACATCAGAACACTGCAGATAGTCAACACTGACGTTACAGAGCTACCAAATGGCAGTCTTCAAAACATGACTGCTTTATTGATTTTAAGGATTGAAAAAAATGAACTTTCTACAGTGGGATCCACAGCATTTCACAACCTAATATCTCTCCGATATCTCAGTCTGGCAAACAATAAATTACAAGAATTGCATATCAATTTGTTTAAAGACTTGGCAAAACTGGAGACACTTATTTTGTCTAACAACCAAATCAACCAGATCCACCCGTCACTATTTACAGCTTTAAGTAATGTGAAGGATCTTCAGATGCTTGGAAACAACCTGGAGTCCATACCAGTAGGAGCTTTTGACCAGATGAGTGGGCTCCTTAAACTAAATGTAGCTAAAAACAGTATCAGAAACGTACCTCCTCAAGCTTTTGAAAAACTTGCTAAACTTCAAACCCTCCGACTGTATGAAAATCAGCTCCAAGATATTCCAGAAGGATTCTTAAAGAAACTTATCAGCCTTCAGGAAGTTGCGTTACATAGCAATAAAATCAAAGAACTCTCTGCGGATACCTTCTCGGACAATCCATATTTACAGAAAGTGTTCTTATCTAACAATGAGGTTGAAACACTGCCACAAGGTATATTTCTGAATTTACCTGAGCTCACCAAGCTAACACTATATGGAAATGCACTGAGAGAGCTAACCACAGGAGTATTTGGCCCTATGCCAAAGCTAAAAGAACTCTGGCTTTATGACAACCATCTTGAAAAACTTACAGATAATGTATTTAGTAACCTTACAGAGACAGTGCTGCTAGTAATAAGTAAGAACAGGATCCAGTCCATCTCCACTCATGCTTTTTGTGGACTGGAAGAACTTCAAGAGCTTTCACTGCACACCAATGTTCTTACAACTTTGGATCAAGATGTTCTTAAATGTTTACCTAAGCTGCAGAATATTTCCCTTCATAGCAATAAGATTGAATTTCTCCCAGGCGACCTCTTTAAAAACAAGGACACTGTAATGAACATACAGCTGCAAAACAACTCATTGGAGAATATTCCAGATGGCTTTTTTGACTCGTTGGTACAGCTACATGAAGTCAAACTTTATGAAAATCCATGGAAATGTGACCACAATCTCCTCTCTTTAAAAAACTGGATATCTGAAAACATGAATAAACTTGGCAACCTTAGTCAATTAGTCTGCACCAATCCACCTTTCAATGGTATCCCAGTTTTTGAACTAAGTGAGCAGCAATTAACATTTCAGGAGTTTACAGAGGAGCCAGATTGGTTTCAATCCACATCCACATCCAACTATGGCACAAGTAGTCCTGAAAAAGCACATCATACTGCCACTACCCCCAGACTTACAGATACAACCACGAGTAGTGATTTAGAGGAGATTTCCAGGGTGGATGAAACACTTGTGCCAGATGATGACACAAAAGACCCTGGAAGAGGTAACATGGCAGGAGGCGTGGTAATTACAATAATAGTTTTGTGCTGCATAGCACTTGTGGCTGCTGCAATTGCTTGCATACTATTCAACAGAAGGAAGAAAAGCCATGTGGTTCTTATGAGAATGAAACAACAGAATGAATCAAATAAAAATGGTGAATGTTAACAATACACTGTTAATGCGCTGTTTCCTTTAAGGAAAAAATTGCTTTTGTATAATAGGAAACAAATGAACGATTACACTAGGAAATTAGTATTTCTCAGTGTTTTACAATTGATAGTGGTCTCTGGGTAGTGTGACAGCAAGGGTATTGTATATTTTGTTGAAAAAGAAGTCCAAGATGCCCATGGAAGAATGAAATGTATAAGGGTATTTTATTGCCTATGCCCTTGAATTTCCTTTTGGGATTTTGAGCATACACTTATGTATATTCAGCAATTATAAAAATATACCATCAGTGTAAGAGAAACCTAATGGAAGGGACCTTAATGGGTGCTAATTAGCTTAGTCGTTATCCCATGCTATAGCTCATTTAGCAGTTTTTAATGAGGCCCAAAATAATGTCCAAAATAAAATGTCAATAAGTGATAAAAGATGTCAATGGAATAAAAAATGGAATTTCACAGTGTAACCATGTTCTCTTTGCAGTGAATTTTAATCATGCATTGTGCGTTTTTAAAGTGCTGTTACTTTTTTGGCACCAAATAACTGTGTTTTCATTAAGAACTTTTATTGCAGTCACTGCTCACTGCCATAAAAGCTTTTTTCTAATTTTTTTGAGTTGAGTTGCAATGTGTTCACAATGCAAGCAGAGGATACATTGTTCGCATTGGACATTTTTTAACCCATGAACGACATATATGAGTATATCTCTAAATCTTGCATTAAGGGCTAATGAACTTAGTGTGGGACGCTATTTTATTAGAAGAAACAATAACTCTGGGAAGTGCTAATTGTGGAAATGATACATACTATAATATATAGTATAAGTAATTCTAAAACAACTTGACTTGCTGAGTAATCATTGTAGAGTCGTTTCACTATTCATCCGAGCAGCTTCTTCATTTCAACTGACTGGTATGGGAAGCACGTTAACAAACATGGGAAAGTTGTGCTCACCACTAATTTTTTAAAAACATTAGACGGGGGTGCAATGAGTCTGTGACCACAAAATACATATAGACAAATACAAGAGGTCCTCTGCACTCAACCCATTATAAATATATTAAGGACATTGAAACATTTTGTGCATACAGCTACTAAATAAAGCCTTACCCTTTAAACAAAACAGTAATTGTTTGTCCATATATTGCAATATATTTAAG
>CM044440.1:90362351-90379946 GCA_024363595.1 Xenopus borealis
AATCAATTAAAAGTAAGTCACTGCGTATGGGGATTTTATCGCCTGACTACAGAAATATATCAAAACTGTGAAATAAACATTCATGCTTTGGTCCAGTGGTGTTTTTTTAAAAAAGTCCATATTAGTATCAAATCCATATACATTATCCTTAAAAAATTATCTATAACAGATTGAAGACACACTTCACCCCTAGTACTGCTGTTAAGCCTACTAAAAGAGTCCATATTAGCTTACAGAAACTAGCAGAATTCCTTTTGTTAGTTTGTATGGGAAACATAGTAATAAAGTGGAGAAAGTAATTAAAAAATTCTGGCCTATTTTACAGAACGATAAATGTTTGAGTAAGATCACAACAGATCTACCATTGTTCTGCTATAAACGGGGCTATACAGTGAAAGACATGCTATGTCCTGCAGAACAAAGGATAAATAAAACACAAAAAATGTTCAAAGGCAAACCAATTAGAGGCACAGTCCCGTGCCTTAACTGCGTCTGCTGTTCATCGATCATAAAAGGTGATACAGTACAACACCCAACAAAAGGAAACAACATTCACTTACACAGCTATGCAACCTGTGAATCTGAATGTGTAGTATATATGTTAAAGTGCCCATGCGGCATAGTATATGTGGGCCAGACTGCACAAGAAGTTAAGGAAAGGATAAAAGAACACAAAGGTGATATCCGCAATTTTAAAAAAGATGCAGCAACTGATACTCCAGTTTCACGCCACTTTTATCTTAACAAACATCATGTATCCCAGCTTAAATGGATGGTACTAGAAGTGGTGGAGCCACCACAAAGAGGAGGTGATATGAAAAAATTTCTGCTGCAAAAAGAAGCAATTTGGATTAAAAAACTTAACAGCCTAACTCCTACTGGGATGAATGATCAATGGAGTGTTTCTTGTTTCCTTTGATGTGGCTATATTGTACTCTGTTTTTGCTACATTGTATGTAAAATATGTTTCTTTATTAATGTAACTTTGTATCTTTTGCAGTAAGATGCAGCTGCTTTAGTGATACACTAGAACCAGATACAAAGAATCTCCGCTAGCAACACTACAGAGTGGCAAGATATTTAATTGAGCAGCACTATGAAAGGCGGGTAATACAATGTACTGGTTATGTGCTATGTCATTTATTATTATTAACATGTATTTCTATAGCGCCAACTTGTCATATTTTCTAATGGAAACGTAAGCTAATATGGACTCTTTTAGTAGGCTTAACAGCAGTACTAGGGGTGAAGTGTGTCTTCAATCTGTTATAGATAATTTTTTAAGGATAATGTATATGGATTTGATACTAATATGGACTTTTTAAAAAAAACACCACTGGACCAAAGCACGAATGTTTATTTCACAGTTTTGATATATTTCTGTAGTCAGGCAATAAAATCCCCATACGCAGTGACTTACTTTTAATTGATTGTAATTTAATATTTATCCAATCACGGGAAGGGGGTGTTGTCAATTGGTCATAAAAATCCATTGTATGATGTGCATTTTGAACACTTGAAAAAGAGCCACAACGCTCGAAACATGTTGTGTGTGAATAAACCTTGCAGCTAAGTTCTGCGGTTGTATGCCTGTTTTTCCACTACCTTTCAGAAAATTGCACCTGTTGATCTTCACCCAGTAAACCTGTCTTGAAGTGCGGGTTATCAGGTTGATCTGGTCACAATGGCAGGGCCATAGGCAGTTGGTACAAGGATTGCATTCATGAGTTGGTGCAATCCTTACCCACATGGGATTTTTAAACATGCCCAGTTGCCATCTGGGTAATTTTCATCCAGATATTGGTCCGGCAGACCAATATCCAGTTATATAGGTTAAGGAAAGAAAAAAAAAGACAGGAAAACCTAGAGAAGCCCAGGTCTGGACTAAGATTCAAAATAGGCCCTGGCATTCCAAGTATATAGATGCCCAAACAGCCCCCACCAGCCCATGTAATAGTCACTTTCTATGGCATCTTACAGCAGCCCCTCAGATTAGCAGTCCGGGCCTGGATAAGCCCATCAAAGAGTTTTGTTATAACTGCTTATGATAAGCATCGGCACATGTATTTTTGGCTTCCAGTAGACATCAGAAATCACAGTACAGGAGCTTTACTGCCAGCTCAAGCGAGGAATCAAAGCCTGAACACAGAAGAATGACGTATGTGACACAGGATATGGAAACCATAACCAAACTGCCATCATGCTTTTTTTTGTCTATTTTTTCCATCCCTACAACATGTTTGTGAAATTTTTCCTAAATTAAAAACATATGACTAGATTTATGTCAAATACTTTTCACGGGTGTTTCAGTGAAAGAACAGGAAATTATATCTTTCACTAATGTTCACTGATCAGACTGTATGAAATGTGGGTTCTGCTTCCTCTGTACTTACACCACTGACAGTTGGTTATAGACAAGCTTGTACCTATGCAACACAGTCTTTTGTATCTCGCTATAGAAAATTAGAAAACCCAGGAGTTGTTGCTGCTTTGTAGTGTGTTAGTTCTTCTCATCTGTGTGGCAAGCCATACTCCCAGTGATGTCATGCCATGCTTCTGGCTTCATCTTATGGCAGTATAAAAGGTATAGCAATCTTGCTGAAGGCAATAAGAGGTTTGTGGCCAGCTGGTCAGTGATACATGTTGTGTTTGGTAGCCGAGGATGAGGAGGGTATAACAATGCTTTATTAGCAGGTTCATGCAGCCATTACATAACAGCAGTAAGTCTTACTTTCACTTTCAAGTTGTACAGAAAGTCCTTTGTATGCACAGTGCCACCTGCAGGCCATTTGTATAAACACCACATATTCCCCCTATAGTAGGAAAGCATTTGGACAAATATATAAACAGTAACAATTTAACTGTATGTATCTTAAAGCAATATATACATTCTTTACATGACATAGTCCTTGGTCCATGCAGGTAGTTTCCTGATTCTCTCAGTACACCTTATAGGTTCACTTTCCTCTGCCCTATTGCAGTTGGCATTAGGAGTAGGAAAATGTCCTTCATCAAATAGAACATCTCCAAAGTCATATCTAGCAGGAGCAAGACGACTTGCATTCCATATGCCTCCATCAGACAGTTCATATGTGTATGGTCCTCTCTGGTGTCTTACTTCAAGTGGTGTATTAAATTTAGATTGTTCTTGTTTCAGTATTCCTGGTTTCTTAATTCTGACTAAAGATCTAGGCTGAAAGTGCATTTCTCTTGCGCCACGTTTTCCATCAGTTTAAGCCTTGCATTCGGCTTGGTGATGTTTCACAATGTCGGTAGTAGATGATTTTGTAGGAATAGTCTTTGGTGGAAGTTTGACATCTTCAACATGTAACCTAGTGTGCATCTGTCTGCCATTTAATAATTCAGCTGGAGATGATTGGGTTGTTGTATGGCATGTTGCTCTGTAGCTATGTACTGATTTTACATCTGATATCAACTTAGCTTTGTGTGCAAAGTTCTTTGCCGAGGATGAGGAGGGTATAACAATGCTTTATTAGCAGGTTCATGCAGCCATTACATAACAGCAGTAACTCTTACTTTCACTTTCAAGTTGTACAGAAAGTCCTATGTATGCACAGTGCCACCTGCAGGCCATTTGTATAAACACCACAATACAATAACTCCAAAGATGAGGCTAAAACTGCAGGCTGGGCTATAGTACCTTCCCAAATGCATATGCAATAAAGAAAATAGAAAATTAATTGACATCCAGCTCTTAATGGAGCAATGGCTAAAGTGATGATTGCAGGTTAGGAAATTATCAGCTTATCACAATTGTGGATGAAAACCCTGCTCCTCGACATGTTGTCCATTAATTGGTTAAATGTGTGAAGAGAAGGGAGAAAAAGGAGTCTACTTTAAATCAGCTTAGCAGAGAAGCTTTGGCTTAGCCAGGTAAACATTTCAAAAGTAAATCCTAGTCTGCTTGAAATGTCCTCCTGCTAAAATACAGCAATGTAGCATTTACGCTGTACTGTTATTTTATATGCACGGTGCTAACATTTTCTCTTTTAACTTCTACTGCTCCTTTATTTCCATACAGGTAAGTGTGGGCCAGCAGTTGCAACTGGAGTATAGAAGCACAGAACATAATGTAATGTAAACACACACACACACATCAGCCTGGAAATAACAGCCAATCCCTTATCAGAGATACTGTATGACCAGGTACATTCGACAAACTTCTAAAGAACTTCTAAAACTGACCATCACCTTTAATGTTATAAAGGGGCTTCCACGTGAGCTTCTTCAACTGATACACAATTTAAAAATCCTCACTTTGAAAGGAAATAACATTTCAACTCTCTGCAGTGGAATGTTTTCCGCAACCAAAAAAACCTATTGGAACTCAATCTCAAAATCATGCAGCTTCCTGTGGACCTATTGAAACCTCTGCAAAAATTCAGGGTTCTGAAACTCAGCAACAACAAGCTAGCCAAGCTCCTGGCAGGCATATTTAATTGCTTAAAAATAACTTTCTGGGCTATATTTAAATGGATATGGCTTAACCACAATTCCAAAACATACTTTTGAGAAATTAACTTTTTTAAAGAAATTGATTCTTATGTCAAACGCCATTAAAATCCTCACTGATGGCATTTTTTCCACGTTGGTTAATCAGCTTGGAAATATTCCTGGATTTTTAATGAAACAACCAGTTTGCTTATGCTATCATAACTGAAAACAGACTACAGGCCATTCTAAAAGGCTTATTTTCTAGACTTCACCATGTTAAAAAATTAGATTTGTCTAGCAAGCAACCTTTTGGAAAAGTTGAAAATGATGCTTTAAATGTACTTCACTCACTCCCCTTCACCTTAAAGGAACAGTAACACCAAAAAATTAAACGGGTTCAAACATATGTGTGCTCCAGAAAGCAGAGTCAGCTTCTTTCAGCCCCGGGTGCAAGCTAAATCCCCTGCCAAGGATTACTTACATCAATTTCGAATAGAAACAGCAGCACTCTGGTTTATTTGTGAAAAGATGAAAACTTTACTTCAAGTGCATTCAGTAACACCAAAAAATGAAAGTGCTTTAAACTATTATTATTTACCAATAATGACCTAATTTTTATTGATAACCAAGTATTTAAAGATTTGCATAATCTTAAAATGCTTACTTTCCATCACAACAAGATGATGTATGGGACTCTTGATCCATTGTTTAAACTGTTATCCTTGGTCCTACACAGTAATCCATGGTCATGTGACTGCTCATTTATGTATCATCTAAAATAGATAGAAGAGAACAGCATTGCGCTTGATATATTATATGACCTATGGCAGGTTGGGTCCACTCATATTTAGCACCCTTCCCATGCCTTACTTAAGTGGTAGTGCATGTGCAACTTATTTTTTAAAAACCTTCTGTATATAAATGTATGTGCTACTACTGTCTATTTTCTTAGGCTTAGGATTCTACAATTTTTCTGTGGCAACACTTTTATAAAACAGAAAGCCATTTTATAATCTGCCTTCATTATACTCTATTTTTGGAGTAAACAATAAAAACTAAATATTTTTTCTTTGAAGAAGAATCTGTGACTTATGCCTTAAATGGGATGTAAAGGCATTTTGACTTTCTTTAATGAAAAACAAATCTATCTCCAATATAATCTAATTAAAAATGGCTACAGTTCTTATCAGAAACCTGACTGTATACAGTGAAATTCCCCCTTCATTTACTGCTGCAGATAGGAAACTTCAGATTGTCATGTAAACAATCATATTTTCCCTGTAGAGCAGCCAGTGACCGTGTAGAGATTAATTTCTGCAGACCCAGTACAGTCTGTATATTCTGATCATTAATCAGTCTTGCTGTATCGACTTCTATGGCAGATATTATTTGACTTGTGCTGTTTTGATAATTTATGACGATCCCTAAGTTTAACCTCCCAACAGAAGCCCAGACCACAGTGAGCATGTGCATGGTCTTGGTCTTGCAAAGAATAAATCACTTGTTTAATAAGGCTTCTGGTGCAGTAAGTTCATATTTTTATTTAGTATGCAAAATACATAGCATTATTCTATTTTAGACTTTAGTTTCCATTTAATGAAAACTGGCACTTTCCATTTTCAGAAAATCTTGTCTTTCTTCTGATATGGTTGCTGTGATATGTAAATATTGTGTGATCACAATCGCAAGTTGCAGTACTAGTAATATGCTTGGCTTGCAGAAACCTTCTCAATAAAACAAAGAAGTGCTCACATTACAGCTAGCCAATTCTCTGCTTGGCCAGATATTCCATGGCTAGTTCTGTCAGGAAGAATTTTTTTCCTTTTATATTGGCTGCCAAGAGCCCTGTAATGTAATGCTATTGCTACAATTAAACTGCGAGCAATCTTGGGTTAAATGTAAAGGATAAAAGAACATTTTTAACTATTAAAATGAAATATCATAATAAAGGGAATTAAAAAACACATGATTAAGAAACTGGGTATCACTCCAAAATTTTTTGGGGATAAAATATATCATATGGACCCTTCTTAACTTGCACCTTGTGTTTTTTTTATAAAGTATAAATGTGAGAGTCTGCATGGTATTATTCATAAAAAGAAGAAGAAGGATTGCCAGCACTCTGTTAGCCTTTAAAAATAAATATTAAAAAAAATGAGTTGTTAATACCACACTTTGGTCAAAATATGTAAGCTCACGTGCCATGTCGAGGCCCCTCATTGTACATGAATACTACACTATTTGTGAGCATTCTAAGTCACCCAGTCACGTTGGTTGCTGGGAGACTTGATTTCAAATGCACTACAAACTTGAATGGGCACAGACAGTGTATGGGTCCCATACAATGAGGAGTCTTGACATGGCGGTAGGAGCTTGCCAGAGCATAGGTAAGTTTAGAAGAGGGAGAAAGGAGGTCCTCTCCTGTTACTGCACAGTGGGTTGATTGATACAGACACTACTACTCCTCACGCTAGGTGACAGCCTTATTGCATTTCAGGCTCAACAGCAGGGCTATGGTGGGAGATGGAACTCCTGCTGGTAGTAGAGTTGGGCCCATACTCTCTGTAGGTAGAAGCAGCCTAATAGTCAGTGGTGGATATAATGACATAGTGCTGATCTCAAAGGAGGAGCGGCAGAGCACAGTAGAGATTGCTTATGGAATTCTGTCTTTCAATATTGCCTTGGGGTGAGGCTGGCATGTCCCTATTTATTTGATAAAATGTGAATAAATGCTGTGGCAATTTTACCCTTTTTCTGGCTCCTGGTGTTTCATTGAGGTATGTAACAATGGGGTTCAGTGGGATGGCTCAAAGTGATGAGTCAATTGAGGAGTCCTCTTGTCAAGTGAATCGGTAAAAACAAATGGAGGGCAAGACACAAGGTGACAACAGTATGGCAGTAATAAATAACCATGTTGCCTGGCTGCATTCTATTGCTGATAAATGGAAATTGTTTAATTTGTGATCAAATGTCATAGTGCTTGTCAATGTTCTTTATGTGCTGGTTCCACCCTAAGGGCAGTTTGAGTACTACATCATTTCCTTAAAATGCTATACTTATTGGTACATATAGTGATTTTTATTTGCACAGAGTTTTGTTGCTGCCAAAAGGTCAGTTTGAACCTTAAAGGAGAAGGAATGGCATATTCCACTTGAGATTGCTGAGTTAGGCACCCCCAAGTGATTATATTTACTAACATGACACCCTGGGCCAGTGCTCCTATCAGTAGAAAACTGCACTGGCCCAGGGTTCTTCCAGCGAGCACCACAGAAAGAGGCTCATCCTGCTTCTTCTTTCTTTTCGTGGCAGCAAAGAAAAGCCAAACTTTAATGAAAAAGCTATTTCATTCTACTTGCTCCATGGTGCTTACTGGAAGAACCCCAGGCCAGTGCAGATTTCTTCTGATAAGAGCACCAGCCTGGGGTGTCAGGTAAGTCAATATAATCACTTGGAAAGTAGTGTTCTGGTTATTATATTAGACATCCAGTCACTCCAGCCTTTATACATTTTTTGCTAACTAATTACTCTATATTAGATTTTTTTTAATTTTGCACATACAATCTATTTACCCAGTTTTTAGTTGTACACTGAAATGTTCCTTTATATTATTGTCAGTGAGAATACCCACTGGTCTGTGCCACATATGCAAGGTGTGAATGCAGCTCTGTCATTTCTACTAAGATGCCTTGTTCTCAGCTCCATAAACATAAATAGTAGCAAGCATTCCTGTAAACGACATCTCCATGTACTGGAGATGCATTAACCAATGAGCCCCTTTGTCATAGTCTTATATATATTTGGGGTAGGGTCCTCCAGCCTTTTGTTTCCTTGACACTAAGCACTTCAGTACATCTGTAGTGTAATTATATTTTATATTTTTATGTGAATTGTATTAATAATAATAATGCACTTATTGTTACTTTTTATTTCAATGACCCCTTGTTTGTTACTACTAATTTATTGTTTTGCTGTACAGCGCTTTGCTCTCAAGGAGTACTATACAAATAAAAATATACATACATATTCAGTGCCCTCAGCAACCAGGCTGACTACATTGCCTCCTGCCAAGTACTCACAAGTGTGCATGTGTGAAAGAGCGCAAGTGCACGTGTGCAAAAGAGCGTAGAGTGCATGTGAATGTATGGAAGATCGCCAGTGCCGAAGACGTGCAAGTGTAAATGTGCGGTCAAGCGCACATTCTGCATACACTGCTGCCATGGCTTCTGGACACTGGTTTGAACTAGGGGAACAAACCAAGAATCCAGTGGCACACAGGACTTATTCAACACATGTTTATTGCCAATTGCGGTGCAACGTTTCGGGGTTTACTTGACAAAGGAGGTAACCTCGAAGCATTACACCTCAATGTGTGCCACTGGATTCTTCGTTTGTTACACAATTGAGAGGTGGCCGGACCTTCACCATTGAGCACCAGTCGTCTCTAATTAGCCTGTTGCAGAGGGTGTGCTAGAGCCAAGACAATTCTCAGTTGAACTAGGGGAAGGCATCAGAAGGAGGTACGTCAAGTCAGCCTGGTGCTCCTCTACCTTTGCACCCTAGGCACGTGCCTCTTCTGCCTACCCCTAGTTCTGAGCCTGTATATATTTTATAGAGGTGACATGAGAGAATAGCACACAATACATACTGTATAACATTTCATTCATTTCTATTTGAAGAAGAGAGTGGCAGTATGTACCTACTATTTTCAGGGACGGATTTACATAGTGGTGGCCCCTTGGCCCGCTGTTGTTTGTCGCCCCTGTCCACTCGGAGCAATGGGAATTGGCACATGGGAAATTTACATTTCTGAACCAATGTGGGTGTAGTTGGGCAACATACCGCCCCCTACACAAATCCAGGCCTCAATACTTTAGTTAAGCCAGTTATTCCATGTGTTCATGGGAAGTAGATGGCTTATTTTTGCATTGCTTTTCACCATTAGCCAGGTTTATTCAAAGAACAATTGAATTCAGTCTTGTTATTCAGAAAATGAATGAATTTCTATCACATTTTCCTCATAGGGCTGGACTGCTGGATAATTATTTTTATGTTGTCCATTGCCTCATCCCAGAACTTGAAAAAAAAATAGAAATATTATGCACATAGAGAAGCCATACCTGCAATGCACGCATGCATAAATACTAGAGGGAATAATCACTAATTATCAGTTCATTCTTAGAAGTCTGAAACATACAAAAGAGGCTTATCTAGCAGCTGCATCCTGTAGCACATTCTCTAAACTCAACAGGCTTTCTGGGGTTTCTGCATGTGTACAAATTCAAACGTCCTGAAGTTATTGATTATTAAGATAATGAATCTCTATGGGGCAGATTTACCAAATTCACATGAATGATCGAATTTTCAAAAAGATTCGACTTTTCAAATATTTTTGTAGGCCACTTCGACCATCGAATTTTGAAAATTCGATCAAATAGAATGATTCGAATAATTCAAATAAAATTCTATTTGAATATTCGTCAGTCGAATTACTTGCCCTTTAAATTTTTATTCGACTGCCTAGTTCACCAGATTAAACCTACCTAATTACTGTCAAACCCTAAAGTTTTTAGATTGTATAAAAAAGATTCGATCGAATGGTTAAAATCGTTCGACACGAATGATTCAATTGTTCGATCAATTTTTTTCTATTTGATCATTCGAATATTCGAATTGCAGTGAAATCCCTCAAATTCGATATTTGAATTCCAAGGATTTTAATTCGCCCAAAATTCAATGGTCGAATTCGAGAGTTTTTTAACCCTAGAATTCGATCCTTGATAAATCTGCCCCTATGTGTCAAGGTATGGACTGATTTTTCCAAAGGACTTTGTTATCATAGAAAATGAATATGAGTAAAATCCAAGAGCATGTGAATGTTTTATTTTGGGATAAAGGATACCTACTGTATGTGACAAAACACATACCTTGTGCAATTAACTTGACCATTGTCAGCCAAGCCATATAGTCAATATATATTAATATAAGGGTTACATATGATGTATAACTATGGAAGCAATTGGCTGATTTTTTACGACTTGTGTTGTACACTGTCCCCTACATAGTGGAAGAGCATTAGCCTATTTCTGAGAATTAGAAGGACTTTGCTTGTATGTCCCCAGTGGCGTAACTACCAGGGGTGCAGAGGGTGCAATTGCACCAGGGCCCCACCCCCTTTGGGGCCCATCGGAGCCACGAAAATGGTTATGGTAGGCGGTTATCTAGGGGGAGATTATACAGCACACATGCCATCAACACTCCAGCATGTGATTTATAGAGGTAAGGGCCCAACAGGGGGGCCCAGGTGCCCATCATGTAACAGGGCCCACCAGGGAGTAGTTACGCCACTGTATGTTACCCTTTCAAGTATTTGAAAGAATTGCTCAATTTATTAAAGCAGGGTCAGACTGGGCTGGCAGGACACTGGGAAAAAACCCAGCAGTCCCAGCTGACCCAGGCCTGTTCCACCACTGGAAACTGTGGGCACCGGCATTCGACCCCTCTGCACTGCATTATGTGGTGTAACAGTGGGTGTGTGTATGTGTTTGTTGGGTGTTGTTAGTGTTGCCACCTGGCCGGTATTTTACCGGCCTGGCCAGTATTTTGGATGGTTGATCCCAATGTTATTAATAGGAAAAACAGATAAATATTTAGCAAGGCCGGTATTTTTTTCAAGAAAAGGTGGCAACCCTAGTTGTGGTGCTTGGAGAACTGGGGCTTTTGAGTGGGGTTGGGCCTCCCAGGCAGCAACCAAGACACCCCAGTCAGACACTGGTAGAAAGGGACAGTGTATTACTGAGATGCGGATGCACTTGTTGTATGGCTGAATAAAATATAATAAGCTTCCTTTTGTACTGGGGGCACTTATACTATTCTCTACTTTATTTTACAGATTGACATTTTCTGGACTTCTAGGGTTCTATGTTACCACATATTGTACAGGAGTAGGTGCAGCTAAAGACTAACTGCTAGACTTTCAATCTAGTTTGTTTTCTACAAGCCCAATAATACAGGGTCAACTTCATCAGAAGTCACTTACTCATATATCTGCACATATTTGAACATATTCACAGTGGAGAAAATGATCTTATGAACTACGGCTCCATCATGTGGAGAATCCTAGTAATACATGGAGAACAATATTTAGTTTTAATTTATATTTTTTAAAAACTGCTTTTAAAGGATAAGTAAACCTATAAAATAAGTCAGCATTAAATGAATGAGGGTGCTTTTCTAAGAATATTTGCAATGTAAATTAATTATTTAGTCTTTTTTCATTCCAAGATATTAAGGAATACATGTACTGTTAATATGAAAAAAATGTGTTACAACATCGCCACCTGCTGGTCACTTTGTGACTATTCTGACCACCAAGTAGTCAAGGAAGTTGTCAGGAGAAAGAAAGAAGCTGTTCTTCTGCATAGGAAAAAAAATAGAAACCTTTCTGAAATCTTTCCCATCCAGAAGAAAATCACATCGGCCCTCTTTCTTTTTCCTGACAACTTGCTGGTCAGACTGATTGGAAATTGACCAGTAGGTGGCAATGTTAGAACAAAATTCATTCCTGTTTAACAATACATATAATCTTTAATATCTTGGAATGAAAAAGAATAATGAATATTCATTGCAAAAGTTCTTAGATTGTCACCCTCATCAATTTTACACTGACTTATTTTAACTGACTGGGGTATAAAGATAAAATTAGGGACTAACCTCCAAGCACTAAATAATATTTATGTTTTAAGCTTCGTCTTGAATGCAAACATTGAGATACAGCATGCAGATGCTTTTAGGTTTCTAAGATGATTCCAGGCTATCTTATCTACTTGGCCTTGCCATTAGGTATAGTTTCAAGGCAAGTTTATCAGATATGTGAGATGGCAAAACTGAACAACACTGCCAGCTGCAAAGGAACATGCATACAGTATGTTCCTCAGCTAAAGTATTCTGGCATTGATTAAGGTTAGAATTATTTTATACACTTACTCCTTTGTTCTTATTTAACCATTCTCAGCAGCATATAGAGTGGTGAGAGTCTTGTGCAGTTATTAATTGTTCTGTCAAAAGGGACAAGGATATAACATTAGGCTAACGGCATATGGGCCACTTTGGCAATCAAAATGCCTCTGCCCACCCGTCACCCCTTGTAATGTTATTGCATTTAAAGTGCCCAGTAAGATGGACCTCCATGCTAAAAATGTTCACTTCTTTTCTTTGTGTGGGGGTCAGACTTTCTATGTGCATCAGACAGGGCACTTTTCAAGCAGTAGCATAATGAGTGTAGATAGGAGAATAGGGTTGGTTTGACAGCAGCAATTTTATCCCACATGGCATGGAGACCCCTTTAAGTGCCTGCAGACTTTAGCAAAGCAAAGCTCACATTCCATTCATATGTAGACACATCTAGAAGGTCCAGGAAGAGTTTCCCAAGACATCTTCTGCAGACTTCCAAAACTAAAAACCCTCAGTGATCTTCCAGAAAGCTAGACAACAATCCAAGCCTGATTGAATTCAGTGTGGCTAACAAGATACAGCTTTGTCCCAAAAGACTTCTTGCCAAATCACTCAACCTGGTTAATTCCTGGAATAAAATGTAATTGAAGAACAGCTCATTCTCTGGTCTAAGAAACGAAGCAGCTGATACTGTTTAATAATATACTTTACATACTTCCAGCTTAACTGACAGATCATATGCCCTTTCTCTCAGAACTCGATTTGAAGGAAAATAAAATCACAATTCCACATGAAGCGTTTAAAAAACTTTCAATCTTTAAACAGACTGATTCATCCAACAGAATTGACTCTCTCAACTAGGATATGTTTTCTGGGCTTCAGAATGTAAAGGAACTACATTTAGAAAAGAACGACATCAGGTGTGTACAAGATGATGCTTTGTCTTTGTTCCAGAATATAAGGATTTATATATCAGTTTAGAAATTTGCCTCTGGGTTTTCTCCAGCCCTTGCCCTCACTCTCTGCTCTTTATTTAAAGGATGGGTGTGTGATTGTCATCTGAAGAGTCTTCATAACTGGATACAGAATAATAAAGGTAAAGCTAATGAAAGAGATTAAGTTAAATGTGCTAGCCCAGTTCATCTCAATAGATAGTGACCACATACTTAACAACAAACAAATTAATTTGTTTGACCACATGTTTTGAAGCCACAACTATGACGATCACAATTGTCTTGCCCACAACACTTCCACAGCTAGACAGGTCACAACTTAGATTATATCAACTAATATGATGATGAGCACAACGCATACACCTACATGGATTACAACACCCAAAGAAACTACTTGTTTTTCAACAAACTTTCTTCCAGCTCCCACCGGGGAAATGACAAGCTAGCTAAAGACAACTATTGCTACAACTTTTACAACAACACAACAAATTACAACTGGTGTACCCACTACAACAAATACCCCAACACAACAAATTACAACTAGTATACCAACTACAAAAAATACCCCAACACCAGTTACAACTGATTACCCACTAAAACAAATACACCAACACAACAAGTTACAACTGATTTACATACTACAACAAATACCCAACACAAGTTACAACAAATTTACTCACTACAACAATACACCAACACAACAAACGACAACTAGTATACGAACAACAACAAATACCCCAACACAAGTTACAACTGATTTACCCACTACAACAATTACACCAACACAAGTTACAACTGATCTACCCACTACAAAAAATACACCAACACAACAAATTACAACTTTTACCGCTGTAAGACAAAAGAAATTTTAATTAATTATGAGTTAAACCTAATAATAATAACGAGGTTATTACATAATTTTTACAGCACGTATCACTTTAGGTGAATCATAAAAGTTTAATTAATTGAGCTATTACACGTATATATCATTTGGTAATTCGTAATTATGACCTTAATGAATTGATATTGATGAACTAAAGAAAAATAAGTAAGTAAACAGTAATTTAAAAAGTTTTAACTGTTTATTTATTTTTGAAGGAGAAGTCCATATAGTACTTACGCAGCTTAATTAATTACATTTTTATAGAAGTTAATTAACCAGGTGATAGTATAGTTAAATCGGGGATCAATTAATTTATTTATGGGCACTAAGTGAATGAAATGTTCAGTGTGTTCCAAGGAATTATATTTAAATTTTCTTTTGTACTAAGTATCAAAGGCATAGGGGGATTATATACTCTTCTTTTTTGCGTCAATAAAATTAGTTAATTGTAATTATACCCCACTGTGCCCTTTTTAAAGGTGAAAGTTGCTGAGAGACACAAAATATAATTATAACAACAAATACCCCAACACAAGTTACAACTGATTTACCCACTACAACAATTATACCAACACAACAAGTTACAACTGATCTACCCACTACAACAAATACACCAACACAACAAATTACAACTTCTACCCCTGTGAGACAAACCAAATTGCAACAAATGACAACTTTTATATCACAACACAAGCCACAACGAAACAAATGACAACTTTTATAGCAACAACCATTAGCGCACCACAACAAATTACAACTCATATAAGTACAACACAAACCACACCTTTAAAACACCTTTATTTATAACTACACCTATATTAATATTAATAATAAGTGACCTGCAAATGTTGGTGATAGAAACCTCCATCTCCTCCATATTGACAACTTGTCCTTCAGATCAAATTACTAGTCCTACAGTCCTGCTCCCTACTACAGAAGTTCTTTACTGAAATGGAAAGCACGTCTATGGTGCCTACAACCACATTGATCTCCCCATGTCCTTCTACCATAGTAACAAGCAGACCACTCACACCTTCAGAAGTGACTTCGTCAAACACATTTGTACCTCAAATTACATCTCCATTTCCACAGCCATAAATATGGCACAATTCTTAGTAAATGTATCAAGCTCCTCCACTTCCAAAGTAACTTCAAACAGCAAAGAAGGAAAAACCACATGTTTGCTATTGATGCCAACACTGTCCCAAGTCAAGGACGGAACAAAGATACTCCCCTGCCAAGTTCTTTATGTATTATAATTATTTGTATTGTGCATAGAAATCTGCTCAACTGTCATTTTAATGATATTTACATACAAGCTCCATAAAGTCTGTGAAGATGCCACCACATCCTGTGCGACTGATCTATATAACACTCACTTGTTAAAAGTGATGCTTTTTCACCCAGCGCAAACATAAAAAAAACAAGGCACCAAAAGTCAATAGGACCTGGCCTGTGGCTATTAATGCATATTTCTATGTTGAGCTGATTCCGTATTTACTATCGAACTCTTTATACAACTCTGCATGTCATTTTTAGGGGACACAAATTAAGCGTGGCTTAGAATTCATTGTGCATTTTATTGTAATTGGTATTGTCTATTGTAGCTGGGTATTAAAGGGGGATCATGAAGACCCACTCTAAAAAGCACTGGGACCCATAGGTTAAGAATCACTGCATTCAAATGATGGATAGTGTGGTGTTTATAAAAATGGCCTGTAGGTGCCACTGTGCACAAGCATTATACTGTACATACACAGTACTTTCTGCACAGCTTAGAGTGTTAGAGTTAAAAGTGCTGTTGAAGTGTAATGGGTGCACTGTTATACTCTACTTATCATCGGCTACCAAAACATAACAAATTGGCGACGAGATGTCTCTTCTACCTCTGCAGCAGCTTGCAGCTTTTCTCCCAAACCTTAGTGATGAAGTGCCAGAGAGAGGCACGAAACGCGTCAGGTGACTAGATATGTGACAGTATAGCATTAAGTCTCAAGTAAGATACCTGTTCATGCTTTTAACTTCTACTTGGGAATAAAGTTTTTTTCATTTTGTTACCCGTGACTGTTAAGCTTCCGTTTAATCTATTCCACCCAAACCTTAGTGAGCCTACCATACCTTTTACTCCTTGGATTGGTATGTTTGTCAATTACATTATTGCTGCTGACGAAGAACCATGTGATGTGAAGAATGAATAATATTGCTTTACGATGCATACTGTTTAATTGTTGTTGTTCATTACATTTGTCCAAATGCTTTCCTACTAGAGAGGGGGGGGAGATATGTGGTGTTTGCGCAAGGTGCCTGTAGGTGTCACTGTTTACAAGCTTATACTATGCATACAGTGTTAGAGTTAAAGTTCCTGTTAAAGTGGAATGGCTGCATTAACCTGCTAATAAAGCACTGTTATACTCTACTCATCCTCAGCTACCAAAACATAAAAGATAGTAGGATCTGTTCTGTTTTTTATACAGTATTATATACAGTACATCACGGATTTCTGTATATATAACTAATAATATGCTAAACAGCTAGTAATTTACGAAACGTCGATGGTGTCTCGTTTTTTACGCCGGCGTCTGTTCTTGGACGCCAGCGTCTGATTTTTCTTTTGACGCCAGCGAATTGTCGCCACCGCAAATTCGCACCATCAATTTGCCTATCAATATAAACAGCATGAATTATAAAATATCTGATGTGTTTGAGCTCCATGATCATATGAAGACATGAAGAAATGGTTTAGCCTATTCCATGTACTTATTTGCGTTTTTGCACATGTATTGCCCTATTTATACAAATTCAAATGGAACCACTTCAAAATTGAATCTGGGATCAGACAAAACTTTTGAATGTCATTTCACTGCAAAGAAAGAAGCAAACACAGGAAAGAGGACAGGCTCTTCTGTATGCTGGTTCTGACACATAATTACAAATGCAGAATCTTCTTCTTCTCCTTGTGGTTTTTGGGCAGATCTAATATCTGCAGTACAAACACAAGTTCTTTGTGGTTTTAGGTGATACCAAAGAAAAGGGCGAATGTGTCTGTTTATAAAGTGCATTTAAAGGAACAGTGAAAGTTTCGCTAGTCTCACTAAATGCAATATGCTGTTAAAGTTTTGTAGTGATATTCAAATTCATTTTGAAACAATCTCTTTGTAAATCACTTCTTTGTAGGAATTGTGGGTGTGGTTTATTAGGAACAGATGTCCAAAAATGTCCAATCAAAGATGTTTCATAGATGGCTGGGGACTATCAGGCCTAACTTCATGAGGTACTGTTAAGAAAAACTTGATAAACTACCATTTATAATATATGAACAAAGTACAGACATAGGCTAAGCTCACTCATAACATA
>CM044440.1:90438994-90453890 GCA_024363595.1 Xenopus borealis
AAATTTCGCTGGTTTCAATATTCATAAATTGCCTTGGTTGACTAAAGCTTATGGACAATGACTTCTGGTCATTTGCCAGCTGACTTGGCCTCTATTCAATTTGGCTTTCCATACAAATAGATAAATGACATGTATATGTTTGTTCAGTTGATGACCAGATCAAGTGGGTCATAAAAGCAAAGGTGGCTATACACAAACAGATCTGATGATTGATATCTGGCTGATTGTTCAGGCCAATCGGTTGGCCCATACACAGACAGATAACTGCTGACTTGGCCTAAATGGGACGAATCGGACAAATTTTCATTTTTCAGCCAGCAAACTAAGATTCAGTGGGAATGCAGGATGGTCCTTCCTATATACTTGCCCTGATGGTGTAACAGTAAGACTGAAACTGGCAAAACTTCCCAAACAAATCATTGCTGGAATGATCATTTCCATTCCATTCGTTCATTGTTTTATTTGGGAGAAAAAGGCATGTAAATTTCAGAATCCATAATTTTCTGAACCACAGAAAGGTTCTTGTGAATAAGAAACTGCATGCAAGAGAGTGAACAGGAGTTGTTCCTGAGATTCGCTTAGTTCTTTCCTGTGCTTTGCGTGTGTTCTTGTGCCTTGTGTCTGCACTTCTCCACATCCTTCTCAGATGTCTTTGCTGAGAGCTTAACAGCTCAACTCCAGCTGTGCTACAGCCAGGGCACATCCGCTAGTGCAACTGAGCAGGAGCTGACATGAGAACTCCAGATCATTTTTCCAAATGGCCAAAGGGTGGGTCTGGCTTCCAGCCTAATTCCTTGTAAATGTTGCAGCAACATGTTTCTCATTTAAGTCACAGCTCTCATTTTCCCTTCCTCTTCTTTAAATAACCACAATGAGAACATATAAGAGTGGCTGTTAACTCATTTGCTTAAATGTCTGACATTGTCAAATATTACATCTTTATGTCTTTATTGTTAAGGTACACTGATTATACAGTTTGTATGTCTGGGACATGCCATGGAAGTAAAGAATTCATTAAATACATAATTATCTACTGAGCAATATCCTGTTTTTTTAATAGAAAAGGTGATCAGAATAGTTACTGCTAGGTAAAAACCTACTAGCCTTTTCTGATTTATCAGTTTCTTCCATACCGAAAAGATTTGTTTCGGCAAGCAAAGGGTTGTTTCAGTTGTTAACACCCTCCTTGAAACTTGCATAACAAATTAATGGTCTACAGCAGTGATCCCTAACCAGTCGCTCGTGAGCAACATATTGCTCAGCAACCCATTTAATGTTTCTCCCAGTGGCCTCAAAGCGGGTGCTTATTCTTGAATTCCTGGCTTGAAGATGAGTTTTAGTTGCAGAAAAACCATGTGTACTGCCAAACAGAACCTCCTGTAGGCTGCCAGGCCAAATAGGGCCTCCAAATAGATCAGGGCTGTCCAACCTGTGGCCCATGGGCCCCCTTGTGTGCCTCTTCAAATGAAGTCTGCCTACTGCCTACTGACCATGTGTAAGATTTAAAAGGTATCACTACAGACATTAACAAGCCCCTGCATTGTTTAAACCTCAAATTGTAATACCCAGTATTGTTCACACATGTAATCATCCCTGTGTGTGCCACACTTTGTCTGCCTCATGCTTCCTGGGTGTGCCAAACTCTGCCTGCCCTATTTTACTTGGGTGTTCCATACTCTATGTGTGCCATACTCTACCTTCCCTATGCTCTCTGTTTGTGACATACTCTCCCTGTGTGTGCCCTCCTCTGCATGTGGAACATAAGCCTGGTACTTGTTCTAGGTGTTTGTTAGCATTTGAAAATTAATGTGTTTAATCATATACTGGGAGGTACTGTGTTATCCACAGGGGAGGAAGAGGCATATGGATTTAAGGGTATGTCTTAGAATGACAACTTTTTCACATATGTGTGACATCCCTGCAGTGGGTACCAACCATTTGGTTTTTTGATGTGCTATTGATGTGGACATGGTCTTGTGGTAACAAGGGTGTGGTTTAAAGTGGGTGTGGTCTAAAAAACAGGGAGTGGCTAACATGGGCTTCCATTATCAGCCCTCCACCTTGAGGCCAGAAAAATTCTGGCCCTCGGTACCATAGATGTTGAGCAGCACTGAAATAGATAATTACAGCTCGTATATGGCATCCTCAAGAACTTTTTGCATGCTTATTTTGCTCTCCAACTTCTTTCACATTTGAATGTGGCTCACAGGTAAAAAAGGTTGGGGATCCCTGGTCTAGTGGGATGTTAGAGCTGCCACTAAGCTTTAACTCTCTGAAAAACAGGGCTGGAGATTCCCTGCTACATGCTGATATGCATCACATTCAGTAGCTTAGCAAGATGCTAATGATATTGCAATGTTTTTTTTCTTTGCAACTGTTTTTTATTGCAGAATGCAGGAGGTTAACCACATCCTGCTTAGGTTTTGGTTTATTTAAAAAAAAAAAAATCCTGTACACCTGTGCAATGTGTGTCCTATATAACTGCATGCCTTCATTAATTGGTTTAATTGGTATGATTGTTTTTTAATTAACGGTATGTGTTAATTTGATATGGGCCTTAGACTGTTCAAATTATGTATAATCTTTGGTTTCCTTAAGCATGTTGGTGTTATACACATTAAATAAAAGATAATTAAAAATAGTAAAAAAATTAATGGAATAATACCAAGAAGGCCCATAATCTTTGAGGCAAGAAAGATATGGATACCTACTCCCTACTGTTCATTGTAGAGCTTCCATAGAGGTCATGGAAATTTTCTGCCTTCATTATAGAGTGCTTACACTCCGTGAGTATGGGGGAATTAAAACCTTTCAATACTGAAACATCTTATAGGTTCATGGGTAAGTGTTTCTCAGGCCTAGGCTCACCTGCCAGACATACTTGCAAAGCTGGAGTGGATCTTGCTTATACATCATGAAATAATGTGAACTGTGATTTACAAAGGCTGCTTTTGCACTTGATCTTATACACTTCGGTGCCTTAAAGTGTCTTAAAGTGCCTTAAAGTGTACTGCATGTTTAGCAGGTTCAAGAGTTCTTCAGTGTCTCCCCTTCCATTAGTGCAATGTCTTTTAATCATGCATGATCTAAATTGGGAACTGTCCTCAAGCAGCATGAGGTATAAAGTATCTACTCAAAGGTCACAGATGTGTCACTTCCCTGTGCCATTGCTACCGTTGGATTCGAATTGACATCCGTAATTCCGATATTTATGAAATTAATATCATGTGTGATTGATTTAGAAAATCGGTTGTTGCCAGGTTCTGATTGCTGCCCTAGATACATCCACTTTTCTTCTTCCACTTTTTCTTCTTCAACTGTTTTTCTTCTTCAACTGTTTTTCTTCAACTACCATGTATGTTTAGTCTTCAAACACCCAGTTGTATTACCATATGTTGGGCCAGATGCAATTTTATAAGAATCTAATTCAACAACGCATTTTCCACTTAGAGCCAGATGCATTCCAAAGAGAAAAACATGTCTCTCTGTTTATCACATGAAAACTCTATTGAGGTTTATGCAAAAAACTGGAACTGAATTAGGGGATCCAGGCCCTAAAGGTGCCATAGGCAGTGTTTGCAATGCTGTCCCCGTCACCTCCTGCACTTCACATAGCCAGGGGGGTTAGGGGGCAGCAGCACTAGCGCAGAGAGTGCAATTGCGATAGTTAGCTAGAAAAGCTGAATTTCTAGTTTAATAATTAGAAATGTGGCTTTTCCTAAAGTTACCAGCAGTGGCTGTTTGTCGCCCCTGGTAAACTGTGGGGAACTGCAATCTGAAGAAAGGTGCTCACCTTGTTTCATGGCAGAAACACCCTTGTTCCTGTGAATCAATTAAATCCTTACTAATGCATTAAGGCAGTGAATGCCTCCTAACTTTCCAAAGACACTCTGAGGTATTATGAAATAAAGGCTAGCCCTCTTGTGTTTATATTTTTATTATCTTGCAGCTCAGGCTCAGGATGCTTGCTCTCCATAGCATCATGGAACCATAGCATCAACTTTCAGGCTAGAATATTCAGTTTCTATTAAAACGATGCACTACAGCAAATATCCTTCTATAAAAGACTTCCCTTCAGTAGACCTGTCATTATAACATCACTTATGAAATTGCATACAGCTCTGGGGATTCATAACACCCAGATCCTGTTTATATCACCTAGGGGCGAAGTGAATTTTCGAATAAAATTCGAATTTTTAAAATTTGAAGTTCAAAGTAATTTTGGGCTACTTTGAAAATTAGATTCAAATTGAAAAAATGTGAAAATTAGAATTTTGAAGTACTGTCTTTTTTTTTTTTTTTTAAATATGAATTTGACTATTCGCCACCTTAAAGCTGCCAAATTGCCATTGTAGCATATGGGGGACCTCCTGGAAGCTTTCCTGAAAAGTCCTGGAAAATCTATTTTTTTTTTTTTTTTAAATGTTTCAAACAATTCAAATTCGATTGAAAAGGACCTATTCGATTGAAAATGGCCCCCCCAAAAAAATTTGATGGTCAAATTTAGAATTTTTTTTTCAATTCGAAATTGGACCAATAGTAAATCTGCCCCCTAATCTTTCCTGGTGAAGAATTCATAACTCATATTGTGCTTCCACTAGTATTCTAGCAGCAGATATCACAGCCAGATGATGAAGATAATATTGCACTGATAAACCTAGCACCTCCATCTATGCTTTTTATAAAGTCTGCACATTATTTGGCATTCATTACTGCTAGGGTGACACAAAAAGTACCCTTTAACTGCCAAATTTCCTCTGTTCTTAATGATTGGGGATCCTTTTCTTATGTGATTGCAGTCCAAATTAATGACAAACACTTCTTGTGAGCTGACTGTCCTACAATAAATAAATAACAATGTCCCCTGTTCAGTTACCCACTGCAGCAGAGGGGCCCAGTGTATATGTTGCCTCCCAAATCCTGTGTAATCACCTTTAAAACAGTGGGGGCATTTAAATATAAAAATATATAAAATATTACACAGCCTAGTTTTGCAAGTAAATAATGAAACCTAAAAACAGGAGGGTTTATCTATTTGTCAGCTATTTAAACCAAATTCTACCTCTTCACGACTGAATCTGAAGCCTCATCTATATAGTGACAGAAGGTAATCCGGTACAGGGACCATTTCAGATATAATAATTTTCATTCACAACATTCCACTCCTTGGAAGGGCTAGCTGAAAATCAGGAAAATCTTTACTTTATATATATATCTGAGTTGGAAAACATAGCAGCGACAAAATGTTACTTGTTTTATAATCTACTTAACTACATGATACGTAATATTGAGAAAACTGGAAGTTGGATGTCATAAAGATGTATGTGAATCTTCTATTTTACTGTTTACCTTTTGTAATTCATGATGACACATAATTGTCCAAATGTTACGTAATGTGATAAATGTATGCTTAATAAACAAAACCTTGATTACAAAAAAAAATAATTTTCATTCACAATTTATATTAACCAGATGATATATTTGAATGCAGACTAACCAAGCATCCAAGGACACCCCAGGCATGGTTTAACACTTGTATACAGATAAGTCAGTCTGTCCTGAGAGTCAGTGGGAAAGGGCATGCTATTAGCTTGTTTAGCTTCCAAAATAATGTAAAGGAGATTCCTTTCTCATCACAAAAAACAAATGCTGCTGATAGTCCTACAAAGGGTCTATACAGAGCTCCAAATATAATTTCAAATAAACGAGATCTGCAACAAGAGTCAAATATTAGTTATTAAATTGGGTATTTTAGAACTATTCAACTGCATAACAGTTTAGTACAAAAATGTATTATAAAAGGAATGATTGATTCGAAATGTGTTCAGTAACTGAGTTTTCCCATTTGCTTATTGCACCATCATCTGTTAACATGCCTCTTCTCTAATTGTCTGCAGGTGCATATGTTGTTCTATAGAACCACTGTGCTTATGAGCTTTTGGCACAAGTTTGAATAACCAATTAGGTTTGACTATCCTGCACAGATGATTAATCTTTTTTTTTTTTCTTTCAGTCATGTTGTTAATTTAAAGCTTCTATTGAACCATAATGTTCATCTCATCCCTCAGTGACTTGTCTCCCCTACTTACCTTCTGGACCGAGACGAAGACGTCACACTGAGGCCTTTGGAAGGAGTCAAGTTGTAAACATTTCCAATCTAATGTTTTTGTTATACTTCACAGAACAAACATGTATTTGTGCCATCTAATATAGTCCATTAATCAAAAACAAGATAAGTGACTAATTATTGGTTGTGCTCTTGATATCTTTCTCTACTTTAAGTTCAGCAGGGTAATCCATTAAACCCTTACTTTACAAAATAACAATCAGCATGTACTACACTGCTGCCAGGCCCGTATTTATGGCGAAGCCACAAAGGTCGGGCCTAGGGTGGCAGAATATTGGGGACGGCATGCCACCCAGCAGCTTCCCTGCCAAAGTGTATCATACATCCCAACTATCCTGTTTTTAGAGGGACAGTCCCTCTTTTGACAGCTCAACCCACAGTCCCTAGTTTGTAATGGAAAGTCCTGTTTTTATCTGCACTGAACAGCCAGAAAAAGAAACAAAGTTTCTAAAGGTGGCCATACACGTGAGAGATCTCCCCCCAATATTCCCACCTTGAGGTGGGCGATATTGGGTTATAATAAGTCGGCTCACGGGACCACATCAATGAACAGATGTGGCCGCGATCCGACGGGATTTTTAGTCCTGTCCGATGGACATCTGGCCGACTTTCAGACAGATATCGATTGGGGAAGCCCGTCGGAGGGCTCCATACATGGGCCAATAAGCTGTCGACTCTATCTGTCGGCAGCTTTTATCGGACCGTGTATGACCACCTTTACTCCCAGAACAGCCACAGCAGAAGATAAGATACTAACAATACTAACAATTTCGAGATAAGCAAATAAGTAATTGTAACAATATAAGATAACAGGTCCCTTGGGAAAAGTTAGACTTACAGCTTAAAGGGTAATTCACCTTCATTAGCAAAACTGTAATAACTAAAAAAAAAACTCATAGAATTATGTTCAAACTTTCATAACCTGCCAAATGTTGTAAAATGAACAAGGTCATTATTTCCAAATTGTTGGGAGTTACGGTGTATGGTCATCTCCTTATGAACACAGGTATGACCTTGCAGTGGTATTAGATCAACTGTTCAGAAGTAAGAACTTAATACAATTTTTTTTCACATACTGGCCTATCTGCACAGATCAAGTATTAAACCATACAACATCAGACCAACAATGAATAATCTGCAGTCAGTAGGGCAGGTGCAAGAATAACTAGATAGTGAGGTTATGGGAATAACCATGTGACTTTGCTAAATAAAAGAGTTTAGAAATATATGATACTGTGTTCCAAAGCAATATGTTAATTTCCATTGTATGGATAAGTGCTTGGGACTGAAAATCAGCCAAACGTCATCATCTCTCAGCCTTCAATTCTTATTTAGACAGAGGGGGTTACTACGTACTAATATATTTGTGGCAAGCACTCATGATTAATGGCCTTGTAATCTAATTTGTGTATCTGTTGTAATATTTGTATGTTTCTAAAGCTGAACAAACATAATTAGGACTATCCAACGAACTGCAAGGTAGTGCATCCATCTGATCAAAATGGTCCAGACTTATTCTCATTCATTCTCATTTTGACGTGGTAGAGGAATGTAAAATATACAATAAAGTGAGGTCTCAGTGAAATGAAGTGGGCAGAGCAATGAATAAACATTGAGCTTTCTCTGTTGATATTACGCTCAATGCACTGAAAGAGTGAGTGTATTGATGTTTTGATGCCAAAGTCACTTTATTGTTCAAGGGCAGTGACTCTTTCTTTAAAGTCAAGGTAAAAACATGCTATTGGCAGATGGAATCTGCTTTATTTGTGAAAGACTCTTTCTGCTATTTATGATAATCAGTGGGAACGTTCCTAAAGCATTTCAGAACACTGTGTAATGAGGCTGGGCAAAATGTGCCAGCATTGTTTTCTTGGAACAACTACAAACTCCCACTTGCCACAATAACCACTCCTTCCCTCACACAGAGTTGCTAAAAAGTTGGATTGAAAACAATGGCTGGGGAGTAAAAACACCACCAAGACTGCCTTTTGTGTTGTGCTTCTTGAACTGTCACAAAGGGCCATTGCAAGGGGTGAGCTCCGTCCTCTTTTCAGTGTTACTGAACCTAAAATTGCCTGTTGTTTAGCAACATAGAAATGTGAACTTAATTGACTGTATTCTTTGACAAACTTTGTAAATCATTCCTGACCCATGCTGATGTTTTCACATACATTTTCTTTAAATAAAGTAAAAAGAAAATAACTTCCTTAAATTCAAAGAGGGACCCCTGAAGCTTTCAATAGGAATCTGTGCTTTGATAAATAAATTACTATTTTTGTACCCATTATTGTCCCTGTTTTGCAGCTGGGAGATTTAGCCATACAGAATGCAATGCATATATGTAACATCTGCCATATCTATTTTCTTAAAGCCATATACTGTATTTTAGCATGGTATTCTCTAGTTCTGTGGACTCTCTCTTGTATTTATTTTGGTTCTAAGTGCTTTATTATAGAATGATGCCTTACTGAATACAAACCAAGGTGAAAATGAGCTGAGAATACTGAACTAATAGACAATTTTGATTAAAACACTGCAGGATTGAAAACAATGCATGCGCTTTATAACATATCCCTAAAAACAGTAAATTGGTAAATGCAGAATATAAATAGATTATCTGAATCCACTGTTTTGGATTCAGCTGAACCCCCAAATCCTTCCCGAAAGATTCGGCAGAATAGCGAACCGAATCCGACCCCTAATTTGTATATGCAAATTATGGGCGAGAAGAGGAAAAATGTTTTACTTCCTTGTTTTGTGCCAAAAAGTCACGTGATGTCCCTCGGTTCCGCCAGGCAGAAGGATTCAGCCGAATCTGAATCATGCTGAAAAAAACCGAATCCTGGATTTGGTGCATCCCTAAAATAGATAGAGGCTGTTCATTCCCTTTATGAGATCGCAGTTGCCTGTTACACAATACATGTGCATTGCAAGCTTCAAAAAGAGATGACATACAGTATATAAACACAAAAGGGTTAATTTGCGATCAACAGGTATTAAAATGGGAGAATTGCTCACCTATAGTAGCACTATAGTAGCACTGTGATGCAAAGGAAAATATAATATAACACCTACCTCAACCAGGTAGCAAGTCCCTATGTATATTGTATATTCTATACTGAAAGCAAAACTAACATTATTGCATTATGCTCGGTTATGTAAAGTGTCCCCTTGCACAGAGGACATGTGCTCTTGATGTGCTGCTAATGCCACTTAGCACTCTGTAAGTAATAACCATACAACTAACTAGACAACTGATTTGTTAAATTCCAGGGGGCTAATACATTATCAAGCATAAATGGTGATCTCCTGAGGAGAGGTTAAGGACTGAGAGCACATGAGCCTTTGAGCTGGCACTGGGTTCCTGAGCTTTCTCTACACTGCACTAATCAAGTTATCATATCAACCCATCTCTCCGCTCCTTAGTCGCACTCTTCAATGAGGAAAATTGGCAGACAAATTTCTAGCAGCAGGAAGTTGAGGCTTTCCTGGGAAGCTGGATAAAGACTACCTGTAACCTCTCTCTAACATCCTCTGAGAGTCATGCTGGGAGTTCAGTTCAGCACAGCCCCATGCTGGTTCATTTATTTCATTACGCCTCTGTGTGCTGCAATATCTATTCACTAACAGTACAACACAGCTCTTAGAACCAGAGAACCAGCTGCACACATTAGAAATATATCAAACAAGAGAAAGTTGTGCTCACCACTAATTTTTAAAAACATTAAGCAGGAGGTGCAATGAGGTTGTGACCACAAAATTCATATCGCCAAATACACTCAACTCATTATCAATATATTAATCACACTGAAACATTCTGTGCCTTAAAGGGGTGGTTCACCTTCAAGTTAACTTTTAGTATATTGTAGAAGGGCCAATTCTAAGTAACTTTTCAATTGGTCTTCATTATTTATTTTTCATAGTTTTTTAATGATTTGCAATTTTCTTCTGTTTCTTTGCAGTTTTCAAATGGGGGTCACTGACACCATCTAAAAACAAATTCTCTGTAAGGCTACAAATATATTGTTACTGCCACTTTTTTTATTACTTATCATTCTATTCAGTCCCTCTCCTATTCATATCCCAGTCTCTTATTCAAATCAATGCAAGGTTGCTAGGGTAATTTGTACCCTAGAAACCAAATTGTTGACACTGCAAATTAGAGAGCTGATGAATAAAAAGCTAAATAACTATAAAACCACAAACAATAAAAAATGAAAACCAATTGCAAATTGTCTCAGAATATCACTCTCTACATTATACTAAAAGTTAACTCAAAGGTGAACAACCCCTTTAAGTTACTAAAAATGCCTTCCCCTTTAAACAAATCAGGGTTTGTTTGTCCGTATATTGCAAAAAAATTAAGCAGTCTATGTTTGTTAATATTAATCAGATGAACCTAAACTTATATGGCACATAATAACAGTGAGAATCTGTTTGTTTCAGGATTATACAGTTGGAATATTGGCCTGTGTCCCCCAGCATAATATGAGATGCCCATAAAAAATATTTGGTCACAGACAGGGTAGCTAATTTACCTGCCAACAAAAATGTCAGCCTTCTTATTTCTCTTATTCTTCTTCCCTATTCAATAGATTGGTTTCAACTAATATTTTTATTTGAGGGCTGGTAAAAGCGTCCCTCATCACAGAAAAGAGAACAAATAACTTGGTGAATGTTTTAGGTTTTCTGCAAAAGTGTGATTATGAATCAGTTTTTCCTTTCCAACGTCGCATAAACTGCTGCCAGACTGTTTACCAGGGCCGCACAAGTATTCCCCACACCCAACAAACCAGCTTTGAATTGCAACTGGAAAATAAATTTAATGTTGTGGGTCTTTTGACAGCAGCTTACAATGGCTCAGGTATGGAGCCTCTGTGGGAGGATGACCTTTCACATCAACGAGAAAACGTTCACTGAGCTTGCAGCACAATAAGCTGGTCTGATCAGTGACCTAGCATGAAGTAGGCACATGCTGATAGATACAATGGGCCTGAGTCCTAAGCCTCCATTCTGTGGAAGTGATAAAGAGCCACAATAGAACAGAAGCAGTCCCTCTTTTAAAAGGCCTCTTGGTGGCCATTTTATTTCCAATGAATGCAAGATAGACATGTAAGTCCTTTATTTCCTAAACATCTTGCAATGGCTTTTGACTGATTTTGTCCTGGCACATTTTGAAGGGGCGTTAGCCATGCTCCCCAGGCATAGCTAACTGATTATCCTCTTTTTCCAAAGAAAGTTCTTCTCTGTTCCTTAAGTCATGCAGAGTATCGATCTTCCAGAGCAAAGCACAGCAAAACAAAACATGACATCATCACAGAGGGGCAGATTCAGACAATATATGCATCTATGTCTCACTATTCACACTTATCTCTGAGTCTAGAGACCATTTGTGATACTTACAGCTACAAGAACTGTTAACCAATGCAATGCTAATATATTTTTCCTTTGTTCAGAAATTGTTGTATTCTTTTATTAATGCCATTTCCAAACTCCCCCACTTGATCAATATTGTTACTTGGTTTGTGAAAAATAAGATCCGATGAGAGGTCGATGAACTAAACCTTTATCTTCAAAAGGCTCAACAGGCACAATAACTTGTGTATAGTCCAAACTTCCTTGAACAAAGAACAGATGGCACACCAAAGAGCAACCAGAGCCATACGCATTTTATTAGCTCAGTGGGCAGTTTTTTTTTATCATATAATGTGCCTGAGGGACAAATTCAGTTAAATTGATGTAGTCATATGGTGAAGTTTATGGAGCACTATACCCCCCAAACAATGTAGTTCTCTATAAACAGATATTGCATAAAACAACTCATATAAAACCCTGCTTCATGTAAATAAACCATTTTCACAATAATACACTCTTCTAGTAGTATGTGCCATTGGGTAATCATAAATAGAAAATTGCCATTTTAAAAATAAGGAGCAACCCCTGGGATCGTATGAGTCACGGTGCACACAAACATACCAAACAAACTATAAAGTTAGGTCACACAAGCCAGTTAACAGACAGAGTTGTGTCTTTTGCTTCCACACTTCTTCCTGTTACAGTTAGAGTTGAAATATTTCTGGTCAGGTGATCTCTGAGGCAGCACACAGACCATCACGGAATGGTGGTACAAGGCAAGAGATGTAAAAGGGCAATATTTACTTAAATATATATTCCAGTTTGATCAGATTCTTTTATGTTCCACTTCATTTGATATAAACTATCTGTTGCTCAAGTATTCATTTTGGGGGTATAGTTTTCCTTTAAGAAGGGTGCTGATTTACTAAGGGTCGAATTTGAAGTGGAAAATACTGAAAAATTCGACCCTCGTCATTTTGAATATTGTTGTTTTTGATCGAAAAACGGCCGGATTATATCGAATGAAAATCGTTTGAATCATTCGAATCAATCGATTTGATCGAACGATTTTCACCAAAATCCTTCAAATTCTCAGAACTTGGAAAAAATTTTCTGGCCAAGTTCTGTGAGGTCCACCATAGGCTAAGATGGCAATTCGGCAGCTTTAAAGGAATTGTTTAGTATAAAAATAAACTAGATAAATAGATAGGCCGTGCAAAATAAAAAATTTTTTCAATATAGTTAGTTAGGCAAAAATTTTATGTATAAGGCTGGAGTGACTGTAAGTCTAACCTAACAGAACAGAACACTACTTCTTGCTTTTCAGCTCTCTTGGTTTATACTGACTGGTTACCCTGGTTACCAGGCAGTAACCAATGAGTGACTTAAAGGAAGGCGACATTGGTCATAACTGTTGCTTTTGAATCTGAGCTGAATGCTGAGGATCAATCAATTGCAAACTCACTGAACAGTTATGTCCCATGTGGCCTCCCTTCAAGTCGCTGACTTACTCAGATTTAGAGAGCTGAAAAGCAGAAGGTTGGATTATGGTTATTATAATAGACATCCAGTCACTCCAGCCTTTATAGTTAGCATTTTTCCCTGACTAACTATATTAGAAACATTTTTTATTTTACCCAGTTTTTAATTTTACCCTGAACTGTTCCTTTAAGCTGGGGAATAGTCAAATTCAAAGGATTTTAAAGGGGCCAGTACTTAAATTCGAATTTTATTCGAATTTTCACTCCTTTGGAGGACCACATCCAGCCCATGAGCCTCAAGTTGGAGGGTCCTGGCTTAGTGCAAAGAGAATCACACAGAGAATCCCACAGGTTTTGGTTTGGGACACTTTGTCAGGTATACATCTTTTGGATCGCAACACAATCAGAGTCAGTTACAAAGCAGAATTCCAAGTGCAAAAAATAAAGCCTACATTCTGCTGAAGAATGGCTGTCAACACTGCCTGCTCTATCCAGGCCGGGCATGAGGGGGGAGGCACATAGGCATCTCCCCCACTCCTACACCCATCCACCCTCTAACTAGGGGAGTATACAGATGGAGCAATCTTACAGTATCATTGCAGCATTATAAGCCATATCACACAGTCTGGACTCTAGTAAGCAGTCAGCATCACTTTAGGAAAGACTTCTTAAAAATCCACTGTAAGGCCAAGCATCCAAAGCAACTGATCAGGAATCTCACAACCCTGAAATAGTTTTCAGGGTTTTTTTCTGAAAAGGCTTAAAGTCGCTGCTAAACACTCAAAATGAATCATTTTTTTTCCCATATAAAAAAAAAAATTATGCTGGTAAATGCATCAGAATGTGAATTTTCCACATTTGTATATGTCATATTTTTATCCCAGCTGCTAAACTAGCCAAAAATAAAGCAGAATAGCTTTTCATGCTGAGGCATTGAAGCTGCCATTTGAGATGTTAGCAGGGATTCCAAGGTAATAATTGTTTTATTGGTCTGGAAGTGATGCTAGTTTATTAGACTGACATAAAATCTTAATAGACTATGTGTGGAGCTTTTGTTAATGTTTCCATTCCAGACAGACAGTTTCATGGTTTATCAGAAAGGACAAAGCCGGTAAAAAAAAATTAACAAAGCTAAACTAATGGCCTACATGGATGTAGGTTGGTACATTTTGGGGGAATAACCCTACATAAAATTTTGTTTATTTATTTGTTCACTGTTCGAAAAATAGACAAAAATTTTTTCTCTGATATATTCAGTGTCGGACTGGCCCACTGGGATACCATTAAAACTCCCGGTAGGCCCTGGTGTCAGTGGGCCCTCATGCTGCTAAATATTTGGCCTATTTCATGGTCATTTCCTATTTCTATGAGAACAAAGAAGCTAAGTAGATAGAATAATAGATTATAGCATGTAAAGAAAAGAGACTAAAGGTGGCCATACACGTAGAGACCTGATATCGCCAAACAAGCGGATCTCTACCCGAAATCGCATTTTTGGGCTATATCGGCCTAATCCGATCGTGGGCCCTTGGGCTCAATGATTGGATCATAATGAAAGGTAAATGAGCAATTGGACCACAGCAATGAACAGATGCGGTCCGTGATGCAAAGGGATTTTTAGTCACGTCTGAACAACATCTGGCTAACTTTTGATCGGGGAAGCCCATCGGAGGGCCCCATAGCCACCAAGAGAATAGAGGTTGAGTGAGGAGAGGAAGAATAATAGTACTGAGAGTAGGCCCCTGGTCTAAGGTTTTTGGATGTGCTCCTGGTCTAAGGCTTTTAGGTGGGCCTCTGGTGTCCCAGTCCAACACTGAATATATTGCACAAAGTGCTGCAGTCAATCACTGCTATATAGACAAGACTTTTACACATCTCAGCAATGTGGAAACGAGTAATGATATATATATATATATATATATATATATATATA